>JAKWJD010001765.1:43784784-44384784 GCA_027705065.1 Solanum peruvianum
TTACATTGTGAATTACTTGACATGCCTATTCGTTTTTCTACTCCGGTGGGTGAGTCTGTGATAGTCGAAAAAGTATATAGGTCTTGTTTGGTGAATTTTGTGGGGAGCAACACTTATGTAGATTTGGTTATTTTAGAAATGGGTGACTTTGATGTAATTCTGGGTATGACTTGGCTTTCTCCGAATTTTGCGATTTTGGATTGTAATGCTAAAACTGTGACGTTAGCCAAGCCTGGGACAGATCCGTTAGTGTGGGAGGGTGACTACACTTCCAACCCGGTGCGTATCATCTCCTTTATCCGTGCTAAGAAAATGGTTAGTAAAGGGTGTTTAGCTTTCTTGGCACATCTCAAGGATGACACTACTCAAGTACCTTCGATTGAGTCAGTTTCGGTAGTCCGTGAGTTTCTGGATGTGTTCCCTGCAGATCTTCCTGGCATGCCACCGGATAGGGATATTGACTTCTACATTGATTTGGAACCGGGTACTCGCCCCATTTCTATACCCCTTATAGAATGGCTCCCGCGGAGTGTTAAGAGAGTTAAAGGCACAAACTTCAAGAGTTGTTGAGCAAAGGCTTCATTAGACCAAGTGCATCTCCTTGGGGTGCTCCGGTGTTATTTGTGAAGAAGAAGGATGGGAGTTTTAGAATGTGCATAGACTACAGACAACTGAACAAGGTAACTATTAAGAACAAGTACCCCATTCCTAGCATTGATGACTTGTTCGATCAGTTACAAGGTGCTTGTGTCTTCTCTAAAATTGATTTGAGATCCGGTTATCACCAATTGAAAATACGAGCAACGGACGTGCCAAAGACTGCTTTTCGAACCAGGTATGGGCACTACGAATTTGTGGTAATGTCGTTTGGTCTTACTAATGCCCCCGCTGCCTTCATGAGCTTGATGAACGGGATTTCCAAGCCATATTTGGACCTCTTTGTGATCGTGTTTATTGATGATATACTGATATACTCCAAGAGCAAGAAGGAACATGAGGAGCATTTGAGAATGGTGTTAGAGTTATTAAGGAAGAAAAAGCTTTATGCGAAATTCTCCAAGTGCGAGTTTTGGCGAGATTCAGTGTCCTTCTTGGGGCACGTGGTTTCTAAGGATGGAGTGATGGTGGATCCATATAAGATTGAGACGGTGAAAAATTGGGTAAGACCTACTAATGTGTCAGAGATAAGGAGCTTTGTGGGGCTAGCTAGCTACTACCACCGATTTGTCAAGGGATTCTCTTCTATTGCTTCCCAATTGACGAACTTGACTAAACAGAATGTTCCATTTGTATGGTCGGACGAGTGTGTGGAAAGCTTTCAGAAACTCAAGACTTTGTTGACTACTGCACCAATTCTTACCTTGCCAGTAGAGGGTAAAAACTTCATCGTTTATTGTGATGCATCCTATTCGGGGTTGGGTGCAGTGCTAATGCAAGAGAAGAATGTGATTGCTTATGCTTCGAGGCAATTAAAGGTGCATGAACTTAACTATCCTACCCATGATTTGGAGTTGGCCGCGGTAGTATTTGCACTAAAGCAATGGAGACACTATTTGTATGGGGTTAAGTGTGAAGTCTACACGGACCATCGTAGCCTACAGTACGTCTTTACTCAAAAGGATTTGAACTTGAGACAGAGGAGATGGATGGAACTATTGAAGGACTACGACATCACTATCTTGTATCATCCGGGAAAAGCGAATGTTGTGGCGGATGCTTTAAGTAGAAAGGCCGAAAGCATGGGAAGTCTAGCTCATTTGCAAGTTTCTAGACGCCCATTGGCTAAAGAGGTTCAGATTCTGGCTAATGACCTTATGAGGTTAGAAATAAATGAGAAAGGAGGATTGCTAGCTTGTGTAGAGGCAAGATCTTCTTTTCTTGACAAGATCAAGGGAAAACAGTTTGATGATGAGAAACTAAGTCGAATCCGAGATAACGTGTTACAAGGAGAGGCTAAAGAAGCAATAATTGATGAGGAAGGTGTTTTGAGGATTAAAGGAAGGGTATGTGTACCCCGCATCGATGATTTGATCACCACTATTCTGACAGAGGCTCATAGCTCCGGATATTCTATACATCCTGGTGCAACCAAGATGTATCGTGACCTAAAGCAACACTTCTGGTGGAGTAGAATGAAGCGAGATATTGTTGAGTTTGTTGCCAAATGTCCAAATTGTCAACAAGTAAAGTATGAACACCAGAGGCCCGGAGGAACACTTCAGAGGATGCCCATTTCGGAATGGAAGTGGGAGAGAATCGCAATGGACTTCTTGGTTGGTCTTCCAAAGACATTGGGGAAGTTTGATTCCATTTGGGTGATTGTTGATACGTTAACTAAGTCCGCTCATTTCATTCAGGTCAAGGTGACCTACAATGCAGAGAAGTTAGCCAAAATCTACATCTCAGAAATTGTTCGATTGCATGGAGTTCCACTCTCCATTATATCAGATAGAGGTACGTAGTTTACTTCTAAGTTTTGGAGAACATTGCATGCTGAATTAGGTACTAGATTGGACCTTAGTACCGCATTCCATCCTCAGACCGATGGTCAGTCTGAGCGAACAATTCAAGTGTTGGAGGACATGCTTCGTGCATGTGTGACAGAATTTGGTGGCCATTGGGATAGCTTCTTACCTTTGGCAGAGTTTTCATACAACAATAGCTATCACTCCAGTATTGATATGGCCCCATTTGAAGCATTGTATGGGAGGAGGTGTAGATCTCCCATTGGGTGGTTCGATGCATTTGAGGTTAGACCTTGGGGTACTGACCTCTTGAGGGATTCGTTAGATAAGGTGAAGCGCATTCAAGAAAAGCTTCTAGCGGCGCAAAGTAGACAAAAGGAGTATGCAGACCGGAAGGTTAGAGACTTGGAGTTCATGGAAGGTGAACAAGTCTTGTTGAAGGTTTCACCCATGAAAGGGGTGATGCGGTTTGGTAAAAGAGGTAAGTTAAGTCCAAGGTATATTGGACCATTTGAAGTGCTTAAGCGAATAGGAGAGGTGGCTTATGAATAAGCCTTGTCCCCAGGGCTGTCCGGAGTGCATCCGGTATTTCACGTATCCATGTTGAAAAGATACCACGGAGATGGAAACTACATCATCCGTTGGGATTCAGTTTTTCTTGATGAGAATTTGACTTATGAGGAGGAACCAGTTGCTATTTTAGATAGAGAGGTTCGCAAGTTGAGGTCGAGAGAGATTGCATCCATCAAAGTTCAATGGAAGAATCGACCAGTTGAAGAGGCTACTTGGGAGAAGGAGGCAGATATGCAAGAAAAATACCCACATCTGTTACAGATTCAAGGTACTCCTTTTCGCCATTGTTTTTCTTCTTTTGATCGTTCGGGGACGAAAGATGGGTAAATTGGTATCTATTGTAACGACCTATTTAGTCGTTTTGAGCTGCAAATTTTATTTCTGGAAAAATTGGCAGAGGCAACGGACCCCACGACGGACCGTCACAGGCAAGACGGACCGTCGCAGGGTCTCGTTTCAGCATACATAGAAATTCTGAAATTGGGTACTGAAAATCGACTCTCTGTAATCTGTGACGGACCTGCAGGACGTGTCGTCACATCCACGACGAGCCGTCGTAAGCTCCCGTTGCAAAACTCTTCAACTTTTGAGAATTTGGTACAGGAAAGTGTCTTGACCGTCATGACGGAGGTACAGACGGATCGTCACAGGTGTGACAGGCCGTCACAGTCCACTTGGATTTTCGGAGGGCTGCGACGACCTGCGTGACGGACCGTCGCAGGCATGACGGGCCGTCACAGGTTGCGCAAATCCCAGGCAGAATCGGATTTCTTTACACGTTTTAAGGGTCGTTTTGGACTATTCTTTCTTAATTAAAAAGTTAGAGGGTTAATATAATAGGTCTAATTACTGGGGGTTAAAAGAGGTAACCTTAAGTTATTAGTGGGCTTTATTGGCCTCTTTACACTTAATTATATGTTAATTAGGGTAAAAGAAAGAGGGTTTGAACAAAAGAAAACAGAAAGAACAAAGAGAAAGAGAGATGAACGAGAGAGGAGAAACGAAGAGGAATATCAAAGCTTGAGGGATTTGCTTGTTGAATTCAATTCTTCGGTGGGGGTTAGGTCGGTTATGGTTTTCATGCTATTCGTAGTATAGACTCTTAATAGCGCATGATATGTGTTGGTAGCATTGTAAACCTGTCTATATACTTAATGTATGCTTGCATGAATATGATTATGTGATTTTGATAAAACAAGCATGATGAAAACCATTGAATCCCAAATCTTGAAAGAAACTTTAATCTATGATATTAATGATGATGCCTTGGTATAAAAGAAGGCTTGATGAATAAAAGTATGGGATTGGTGATGCTTGGTATAGAGAAGGCTTGATGAACGGATAGAATGATGTTAGTGGATCGGAGTGTCACGTTCCGACACATAGTATTAGTGGATCGGAGTGTCACGTTCCGACACATAGTATTAGGGACGGGTGTTGTCACGAACTACACGTAGAATTAGGGGATTGGAGTGTCACGTACCGACACATGTAGGGGATCGGAGTGTCACGTTCCGACACATATAGGGGATCGGAGTGTCACGTACCGACACATATAGGGGATCGGGTGTCACGAACCGACACGTAGAATTAGGGGATCGGAGAGTGTCACGTACCGACAATAGTGGTAGGGGATCGGAGTGTCACGTACCGACACAAGAGGAAGAAAATAATGAATCTTGAAAGATGATTAAATATACCAATCTAACAAACTTAATTCCCAAATGAGTATTGTATTGAGGCTTGGCCCTCATGGATGAACTTTGATAGTACTTGTTGTTGACATGTTGAGTTTATAGTTGATTTATGATATTACTGATATATATTATCTTCTATTTTGAGTTGGACGATGATATCTACTCAGTACTTGTGGTTGTACTGACCCCCTACTTTTATGTTTTCTTTTGTTTATTTGTGGAATGCAGCAAACGTTCCGTCAACTTCAACTCAACAGTAATTCGAGCCAGTCTTTGTCATACCGGATCTCAGGGTGAGCTAACGCTTCTAGCTTGGACTGGATCTTCTTCTTCAAGTCTTGATGCCTTGACTTCCGGCATGGACTAGCTTCTTATGTATTTTTTTTTAGCTTCTTAGACATTCTTAGATAGTAATTTGATCATAGATGTTCTTGTGATGATGACTTCCAGATTTGGGGATAATAATAATAGTTGAATTGTGTTTATTTAAAGAGTTTTAAGTCTTCCGCATTATTTTCTGTTGATATATGTTGAAATGTTTAAGGGTTAAATTGGTTGGTTTGCTCACATAGGAGGGTAAATGTGGGTGCCAGTCGCGTCCCCGATTTGGGTCGTGACACATATGCTAATACAAGAAGCTTTTCTTCTTCCACCTTTTTTTTCTTTATCTTTTGGCACTGACTGCACATAAAACTACAAACTTATGTAAATATTCAGCTTCACAGTACTCCCTTATCTTTGTTCACCCCCTCTAGTTTCAAAAAATAAAGATTCTTTGAATAGTCTATAACATAAAAGTTCAATAGGTGAATTTTCTCTACACAATTATGCAAATAGTGGAACATATAGAGATTGTGCATCTAATTCGTTGCAATTCTACATTGATCTGCTTTAGTTTAGAGTTCAATTCTTTCAAATGTCGTCCTCACGTATCTGTTCCTACTCGAACGAAATTGCTATGCTCGAGACAACAAAATCAATGAAAACAAAATAAGGACGCTGGTACACTTTCTTACTATTTTAGCACCACTGAACCTGAGAAATTTGGAATGTTTGATCATCCCTTATATGGAATTGTTCCTTGCAGTTCTGATGTTAGCATGTTAATTTGGGAACCTGTTAATTTGGTCTTTTAATTGTGATTCCTTATAGAGAAAATTGGGTAGGTATAGGGTTATAGGGCAGATAGTTGGGTTATGGGTTAAAAGAATGGGTCAAACAGGTAGTTCAATAGGATTAAGACACGTTTAAAAAATTAGGGGTCCATTAGTGAGAGGGGGTAGGGGTGTAATAATTGGACGACAGGGGCTTATGGATGCAAAATATAACGGAGGCATAGACGTACCTTTAATTTAATTTAGGGGGGTAAATCCATCCCTTTTCCTTATATAAAAATATATTAACAAATTAGAAATATATATATATATATATAATATATATATATATATATATATATATATATATATATATAGAGATATATAGAGAGAGAGAGAGAGAGAGAGAGAGAGAGAGAGAGTCAATTCTCAACTGCACACCAATATTTCACGGGGTTATATTACCCCCTACACTTTTTATTTTTGATATTTTATAACCCTTAAAAGCTGACATGTCCAAGAAGGTGAATACACCTTTTTTTAGGGGTGTGAGGATGTATCTAAAACATATTATCTGCGTTTTGAAATTCCTGTGTACGTGCAAATCAGCCTAAAATTAAGGCTTTCAATTACAACTTGCATTTCTAAGCCATTTTTCTTCCACAAATCTTCCTTCTTCTTCCTTTCTACTGCCATTTTAAAAGCTTGAAGTTTGGGAACAATTGTCTTTCATTTCAAAACATCAATAGTAACTTTCATTTCAAATCTAAACCTTTAGGATTTTTAATCTTCTGTAAAAAATATATTCATTTTTAGATTCAAGGTTCAAAGTTATTTTCCTCACTCATAAATATAGAATTGCAAAGTCAATTGATCTAGCTATGGAGCTTAAAATTTCTTCTTCATCTCAATGTGCGAAAATAAGTTATTCTCGTCTTCAGTTCATAAATATAGATTCATAACGTATGTATACCCATTATTTTCACCTTCCTCTAATAGGGAGAATCATGAATACATTTTTTACCTTCACAATTACATCTGAACTAGAAGATTTAGAAAATATCAATTTGCAAGATCCAATTTTTCATTTAAAGATCAATTTTATTTATTTATTAAAAGATTACATGACATTTTGTTAAAATTATATGGGTGACAGAGCAAGTAATCTTAAAAAGACCAAATCTTGGGTCACTATGACCTGCATATTCCATTGAAGAACAAATTGTTGGTTATGTTTGGAATTGAAAATTTTAACCTAATTAAAAGAATAAGTGTAAAATAAGGGTCTACTTCATTTAAAATAAATACGAAAAGAAAAAATTACAGAATATAGCAAACATCAATATACATTTAAATATAATAGTTACAATTTAGTTTTTTTATGTTATATGTATATAACTATATAGTAAATAGCAAAGTTAATTATATAAAATAATCAATTTTTTATATTTATTTAATATAAATAAATATTAAATAGGAAAGTTATTGTTCTACTCATAATTAATTATGTCCTCATCAATATTTTTCTTTCATCAATACCCCTATTACATATTTTTTGTATTTTTTCCCCTAAATGTCTTCTAATTCAACATCTTTTTATATGATTCTAGGAGCGATTTTTGTGATTTGAATTCATTATAAGGTATTTTCTAACTAATTTTTCTCCTCGTTTTTTATGAAAATTATATTTATATATCTATTTTTATTGGGTTTTGATTGAAATTGCTTTTTATGAAAATTATATTGCTTTATACTTTTCTTTCCATGACAAAATTGCATATATCCTTGCGAAGATTGTCACCTTTAATGCTGGATCCATTTCTTTGTCCCGATGCACAGATGAGAGATCTCTGACGATCTATGAGATGGAGCGTAGGAAATACCCGCAGTTCAGCGGAGCCTTTAGGTTACCGTTGTTAGCAGAGAGTGTGGAGAGAAAATTTTATTGTTTATCGAATTTGTATATAGTATAATACTTATATACATAGATAATTGTATTGTAATATTAATAAAATGGTGATTTGAGAATACAAGTATATCTGGATACATAAGTAATTTATCCAATTTGATTAGGCAATAAAAATATAGTTAGATACATCAATACTATATTTTTATTAACAAATACCTAAGTTAACATCAAGCCTCAAGTATTATAGAAAACTTCATGAAAAATAGATCAATGTTTTGTTGGGTTTTTCAATTTTTTATATAGTTGAATACTTACACACATTGATTAATACACATTCTATTGTTTTTTCATTTTCTTATTTAACAATAGTGTATTCAAATTATAGTATATTGATGTGTTCATTTTTTTGGTTAACAATAGTATATCCATTTTTCAAATTGTTGTATTCATATGCTAAAACTGTACTACTTTATATTGTTTGATGTTTTAATACATTAAATTTTTATAAATACTTGTATCCTTGATATATTAATACTTTAAGTTTTATAAATAGAAACACCAAATTGAATTCAACGTATTCATATGTTAATTTTACAAGTAATACATTTTCCTTATTTAGTTATTTTAGTTATAACTGTATTAGTGTATAAATAAATGTCACAACCCAAAACGAGCCGCGAGTGACACATACACTTATCCTACTATGTGAGCGAACCAACCAATCTAAAACCCAACATTTCAACCATAATAAACAGAATATAATGCGGAAGACTTTAACTCATTAATATAACCAATAAATAACTTCTAAAATTTAATACTTATTATCCCCAAAATCTGGAAGTCATCACCACAAGAATATCTATCCTCAAATTACTAAATCTAAGAGTATCTAAGAAGCTAAAATAAATAAACAGCTAGTCCATGCCAGAACTTCAAGGCATCAAGACGTGAAGAAGAAGATCCAGTCCAGGCTAGAAGCAATAGCTCACCCTGAAATCTGGTGTGATGAAGACTGGCTAGAGTTGCGGACGAGTCGAAGTCGATGGCACGTTTGCTGCACTCCACAATAACAAGAAAACAATTTACAAGTAGGGGTCAGTACAAGGCACAAGTACTGAGTAGGTATCATCGGCCAACTCATAATAGAAAGCAATATATATCAAATAATAACATAAAATCAACTACATACTCAACAGGTGATAACAACAAGTCAAGAATCATTTGCAACAACACCGAACACACCTATGAGGACTCAAGCCTCCACACCATACTCATTTAGAAATTAGGTTCTTCAAATTGAGTATATTAACATAATTCAAGATTCATTCTCTTTATTCCTCTTGTGTCGGTACGTGACACTCCGATCCCCTCAATATTCATTCTCGTTATTATCCTGGTGTCGGAACGTGACACTCCGATCCTCTACTATCCTGGTGTCGGAACGTGACACTCCGATCCCCTAATTCTACGTGTCGGTTCGTGACACCCGATCCCCTAATTCTACGTGTCGGTTCGTGACACCCGATCCCCTAATTCTATGTGTCGGTTCGTGACACCCGATCCCCTAATTCTACGTGTCGGTTCGTGACACCCAATCCCCTAATCTCATTCTTTTAGTTCATCAAGCCTTCTTTTATACCAAGGCATCATCATTAACAAAGTGGATTGAAGGTTTAAGATTCATAGCCTTATCCTTCCAATCCATTACAATTACATAATCACATCATGCAAGCACACAATTAAGCATATAGAAGACTTTACAATACTACCCAATACATATCATTCGCTATTAAGAGTTTTACTATGAAATAGCATAAACCATAACCTACCTCCACCGAAGGTTCGCAATCAAACAAGCTATCTTCCCAAAACCTTTGCTTTCCTCTGCGTTCTTCTCTTTCTCTCGCTCGTTTCTCCCTTCTTTTCTTTGCTCTTTTTATTTTTCTTATTCAACCCCCTTTTTCTTTTACCCTAATTGTCATATAATTAAGTATAAAAGATGATAAAAATAACCCACTATTTATTTCAAGGTTATCTCCTTTAACCCCCAAGTAATTGAATTATTAACATTAACCCACTAACTTTATAATTATAAGCATGAATAGTCCAAAACGCCCCTTAAAAACTTTTAACAGAAATCCGACCCAGTCAGGGTTACGCAGCATGTGACGGTCCGTCATGACTGTGAATCCGTCCTGCAGGTCCGTCACAAAGTTCAGAGAGTAAATTTCTGTGGAAAGCTTGTGACGGTCCGTCGTGCCATTCCGTCGTGAAGTTCAGAGAGTTAATTCTGTGGAAAGATTTGTGACGGTCCGTCGTGCCTACGACGGTCCATCCTGCCATTCCGTCGTGAAGTTCAGAGAGTCGATCTCAGTACCCAAATTTTCAGAATCTAAGTTTTTTAGAACGAGACCCCCTCGACGGTCCGTCGTGCCCATGACGGTCCATCGTGGGATCCGTCGACCCAGATAGTTATTACCAGAATAAACTCTACTGCTCCAAATGACTAAACAGGTCGTTACAATAGATACCAATTTACCCATCGTTCGTCCTCGAACGATCACAAGAAGAAAAACAAGGGCGAAAAGGAGTACCTGAATCTGTAAACATGTGTGGGTATCTTTCTTGGATATCACCTTCCTTCTCCCAAGTGGACTCTTCAACTGGTCGATTCTTCCATTGAACTTTGATGGATGCAATCTCCCTTGATCTCAACTTGCGGATTTCTCTATCTAGAATGGCAACAGGCTCCTCTTCATAAGACAAATTCTCATCAAGAAGAAATGAATCCCAACGAACAATGTAGTTTCCATCTCCATGGTATTTCTTCAGCATAGACACATGAAATACCGGGTGCACTCCTGAGAGTCCTGGAGGCAAGGCTAATTCATAAGCCACCTCCCCTACTAGCTTAAGTATTTCAAATGGTCCAATATACCTTGGGCTTAGCTTACCTCTTTTACCAAACCGCATCACCCCTTTCATGGGTGAAACCTTCAGCAAGACTTGTTCACCCTCCATGAACTCCAAGTCTCTAACCTTTCGATCTGCATATTCCTTCTGCCTACTTTGCGCCGCAACAAGCTTTTCTTGAATAGATTTCACTTTTTCTAATAAATCCCTCAAAAGATCAGTACCCCAAGGTCTAACCTCAAATGCATCAAACCAACCAATGGGAGACCTACATCTCCTCCCATACAGTGCCTCAAATGGAGCCATATCAATACTTGAGTGATAGCTATTATTGTATGAAAACTCCGCTAAGGGTAAGAAGTTATCCCAATGACCACCAAATTCTATCACACATGCACGAAGCATATCCTCCAATACCTGAATCATTCGCTCAGACTGAACATCGGTCTGAGGGTGAAATACAATACTAAGGTCCAACCTACTACCTAATTCAGCATGCAATGTTCTCCAAAACTTAGAAGTAAACTGCGTACCTCTATCTGATATGATGGAAAGTGGAACTCCATGCAATCGAACAATTTCTGAGATATAGAGTTTGGCTAACTTCTCTGCATTGTAAGTCACCTTGACCGGAATGAAGTGAGCAGACTTAGTTAATCTGTCCACAATTACCCAAATAGAATCAAACTTACCCAATGTCTTTGGAAGACCAACCATGAAGTCCATTGCAATTCTTTCCCACTTCCATTTAGGAATGGGCATTCTCTGAAGTGTTCCTCCGGGCCTCTGGTGTTCATATTTTACTTACTGACAATTTGGACATTTGGCAACAAAATCAACAATGTCACGCTTCATTCTACTCCACCAAAAGTGTTGCTTTAGGTCACGGTACATCTTGGTTGCACCAGGATGTATAGAATATCCGGAACTATGAGCCTCTGTAAGGATAGTGTGGATCAAATCATCAACCCGGGGCACACATACCCTTCCCTTAATCCTCAAAACACCTTCCTCATCAATTATTGCTTCTTTAGCCTCTCCTCGCAACACCATATCCCGAATTCGGCTCAGCTTCTCATCATCAAACTGTTTTCCCTTGATCTTGTCAAGAAAAGAAGATCTTGCCTCCACACAGGCCAAAAATCCTCCCTTTTCTAGTACCTCCAGCCTCATAAAGTCGTTGGCCAGTGTCTGAACCTCTCTAGCCAATGGGCGTCTAGAAACCTGTAAGTGAGCTAGACTTCCCATGCTCCCTGCTTTTCTACTTAAAGCATCAGCCACCACATTTGCTTTTCCTGGGTGATACAGAATAGTAATATCATAGTCCTTCAACAGTTCCACCCACATCCTCTGCCTTAAATTAAAGTCTTTCTGGGTAAAGACATACTGTAAACTACGATGATCTGTGTAGACTTCACACTTGACCCCATATAGATAATGTCTCCATTGCTTTAATGTAAACACAACTGCAGCCAATTCCAAATCATGGGTCGGATAGTTACGTTCATGCACCTTTAATTGCCTCAAAGCATAAGCAATTACATTCTTCTCTTGCATTAGCACTGCACCCAAACCATAATAGGATGCATCACAATAAACAATGAAATTCTTGCCTTCCACTGGCAAGGTAAGAATTGGTGCAGTAGTCAACAAGGTCTTGAGATTCTGGAAGCTTTCTTCATATTCATCCGACCATACAAATGGAACATTCTGCTTAGTCAAGTTTGTCAATTGGGAAGCAACCGAAGAAAATCCCTTGACAAATCGACGGTAGTAGCTAGCTAAACCAACAAAGCTCCTTACTTCTGTAACATTAGTAGGTCTTACCCAACTCTTCACTGCTTCAATCTTATAAGGATCCACCATCAATCCATCCCTAGAAACTACGTACCCCAAGAAGGACACTGAATCTAGCCAAAACTCACACTTGGAGAATTTGGCATAAAGCCTTTTCTTCCTCAACAACTCCAATACAATTCTCAAATGCTCATCATGTTCCTTCTTACTCTTTGAGTATATCATCAATAAATACGATAACAAAGAGATCCAGATATGGCTTAAAAATCCTGTTCATCAGGCTCATGAACGCAGCAGGGGCATTCGTAAGACCAAAAGACATTACTACGAATTTGTAATGCCCATACCTGGTTCGAAAAGCAGTCTTTGGCACATCTGTTGCTCATATTTTCAATTGGTGATAACTGGATCTCAAATCAATCTTAGAGAAGACACAAGCACCTTGTAACTGATCGAACAAGTCATCAATGCAAGGAATGGGGTACTTGTTCTTAATAGTTACCTTATTCAACTGCCGGTAGTCTATGCACATCCGGAAACTCCCATCCTTCTTCTTCACAAATAACACCGGAGCACCCCAAGGGGAAGCGCTTGGTCTAATGAAGCCTTTACCTAACAAATCTTGAAGTTGGGCCTTTAACTCCCTTAACTCAGCGGGAGCCATTCTATAAGGGGGTATATAAATGGGGCGAGTACCCGGCTCCAGATCAATGCAAAAGTCGATATCCCTATCCGGTGGCATACCAGGAAGGTCTGCAGGAAACACATCCAGAAACTCACGGACTATCGAAACCGACTCAATTGAAGGTACTTGGGTAGTATCATCCCTGAGGTGTGCCAAGAAAGCTAAACACCCTTTACTAACCATTCTCTTAGCACGAAGAAAAGAGATGATACGAACTGGAGTGGAAGTGTAGTCACCCTCCCACACTAACGGATCTGTCCCAGGCTTGGCCAACGTTACAGTTTTAGCATTACAATCTAAGATTGCAAAATTTGGAGAAAGCCAAGTCATACCTAGAATTACATCGAAATCAACCATTTCTAAGATAACCAAGTCTACATGAGTATTGCTCCCCACAAAAGTTACAAGACAAGACCTATACACCTTTTCAACTATCACAGACTCACCCACCGGAGTAGAAACACGAATAGGCATATCAAGAAATTCACAATGTAAATTAAGACCAATAGCAAATGAGGAAGATACGTATGAAAATGTGGATCCAGGGTCAAATAATACAGAAGCCATGCAATCACAAACCAAAAGATTACCTGTGATAACAGCATCAGATGTCTCTGCTTCAGACCTCCCGGGGAAAGCATAACAATGGGCCCTATCACCTGTCTGCCCGTTGCCCCTGCCATGTTGCGCTGCAGTCGATCCAACTTTCCCGCCACCCCGACTGGTTTGGTGACCACCATTTCCTTGGCCACCACGTCCTCCAGAATGACGGCCTCTACCATGACCACCCTTCCTCTAGCTATTGGGGGTCTGTAACTCTGTTTTGGAAAATTCCTCCTAATATGTCCAGTTTCCCCACATCCATAACATTTTCTGGGGGTCAAGCATAGGTCTCTATGAAAATGATAAATTCTGGGGGTAACCTTCAAACTCAGAGAAATGTTGACTGGTCTCCGATGGTCCCCCAGCTACAGCCTGCAGTGAAGACTGAATGGGTCGGGATGGGTAACCTCCTGAACTCTGCCCTCTGGAGTAGGACCCACTGAACTCACCTCCCTTACGGAACCTCTTAGATGCCGATGCTGTGGTGAAATCGCTTGGCTTCACCCCCTCTACCTCTATCACAAAATCAACTACTTCCTGAAAAGATTTCGCTGCAGCAGCTACCTGTAAGGCTGAAATCTGTAGATCTGACCTCAATCCTTTCACAAAGCGACGAATCTGCTCTTGTGGACTGAAGCAAAGCTGGGTGGCATATCTGGATAATGCACGAAACTTAGCCTCATAAGCAACAACACATATCCTTCCTTTCTCTAGGCTCAGGAACTCGTCTCTCCTCCTATCCCTCAAGGTCCGGGGTATATACTTTTCCATAAATAAACTAGAGAATGATGCCCAAGTCATAGGTGGTGCTTGTTCTGGTTGACACTCAACATACGACCGCCACCACATTTTGGCATTTCCTTGAAACTGATAGGTCACAAACTCAACGCCAAATCGTTCTACTATGCCTATCTTATGTAGCAACTCATGATAATCAACCAGAAAATCATAGGCATCCTCAGATTCAGCACCCTTGAAGACTGGAGGTTTCAGCTTCAAGAATTTAGTGAAAAGTTCATGTTGATCACTAGTCATTATAGGCCCTGTAGTCAATCGAGGAAACGTGCCTATTTCCAATGAGGCATCCATGCGGGCAGCCATAGCAGCTGCATGTTGTACTCCCAGAACCTGAGGTGATGGTGCAGAAAACACTGGAGGTGTCTGGCCTTGATCAGACAACCCGCTAAGATAAGCAAGAACCTGGTTAATCATCTCTGGGGTAAGTTGGGGTGGTAATTCCTCATTCTGCACTTGCTCATTTTCCCCTTCCTCACCCTCTCTTTCTACCTCATCAGTTGGTGCAGGAGTCACCGCCCTAGTACTAGTTGGACCAGGTGTTTGTCCTCTACCTCTACAGGACGTCCTCCCGCGACCTCTACCACGGCCTCTTGCCACTGTTCCTCTTCGAGCTACAGCCCCAGTGGCTGGCTCAGACGCATCTTGTCTTGCCGGTGTTGGTGTTGGCGCAGTTGTTGCTCTAGTTCTAACCATCTGCGAAATAGAGTGAGGATGGTCAGATACCAATTTGTATCACCTAGATACCAATTGGATCCAAGTAATAGCACGAAAGAAAGAAAGAATGGAATTTTCCTAAAGTCCTATAGCCTCTCAAAGAAAAGTAAAGGCGTCCCCCTACCGTTCCTTAAGACTCTACTAGACTCGTTCGTGTGTGATGAGACCAACGAACCTAATGCTCTGATACCAAGTTTGTCACGACCCAAAACGAGCCGCGAGTGGCACCCACACTTATCCTACTATGTGAGCGAACCAACCAATCTAAACCCTAACATTTCAACCATAATAAAAAGAATATAATGCGGAAGACTTTAACTCATTAATATAACCAATAAATAACTTCTAAAATTTAATACTTATTATCCCCAAAATCTGGAAGTTATCACCACAAGAACATCTATCCTCAAATTACTAAATCTAAGAGTATCTAAGAAGCTAAAATAAATAAACAGCTAGTCCATGCCAGAACTTCAAGGCATCAAGACGTGAAGAAGAAGATCCAGTCCAAGCTAGAAACAATAGATCACCCTGAAATCTGGTGTGATGAAGACTGGCTAGAGTTGTGGACGAGTCGAAGTCGATGGCACGTTTGCTGCACTCCACAATAACAAGAAAACAATTTACAAGTAGGGGTCAGTACAAGGCACAAGTACTGAGTAGGTATCATCGGTCAACTCATAATAGAAAGCAATATATATCAAATAATACCATAAAATCAACTACATACTCAACAGGTGATAACAACAAGTCAAGAATCATTTGCAACAACACCAAACACACCTATGAGGACTCAAGCCTCCACACCATACTCATTTAGAAATTAGGTTCTTCAAATTGAGTATATTAACATAATTCAAGATTCATTCTCTTTATTCCTCTTGTGTCGGTACGTGACACTCCGATCCCCTCAATATTCATTCTCGTTATTATCCTGGTGTCGGAACGTGACACTCCGATCCCTTAATTCTACGTGTCGGTTCGTGACACCCGATCCCTTAATTCTACGTGTCGGGTTCGTGACACCCGATCCCCTAATCTCATTCTTTTAGTTCATCAAGCCTTCTTTTATACCAAGGCATGATCATTAACAAAGTGGATTTAAGGTTTAAGATTCACAGCCTTATCCTTACAATCCATTACAATTACATAATCACATCATGCAAGCACACAATTAAGCATATAGAAGACTTTACAATACTACCCAATACATATCATTCGCTATTAAGAGTTTTACTATGAAATAACATAAACCATAACCTACCTCCACCGAAGGATCGCAATCAAACAAGCTATCTTCCCAAAACCTTTGCTTTCCTCTGCGTTCTTCTCTTTCTCTCGCTCGTTTCTCCCTTCTTTTCTTTGCTCTTTTTATTTTTCTTATTCAAACCCCTTTTTCTTTTACCCTAATTGTCATATAATTAAGTATAAAAGATGATAAAAATAACCCACTATTTATTTCAAGGTTATCTCCTTTAACCCCCAAGTAATTGAATTATTAACATTAACCCACTAACTTTATAATTATAAGCATGAATAGTCCGAAACGCCCCTTAAAAACTTTTAACAGAAATCCGACCCAGTCAGGGTTACGCAGCCTGTGACGGTCCGTCATGACTGTGACGGTCCGTCCTGCAGGTCCGTCACAAAGTTCAAAGAGTAAATTTCTGTGGAAAGCTTGTGACGGTCCGTCGTGCCAACGACGGTCCGTCCTGCCATTCCGTCGTGAAGTTCAGAGAGTTAATTCTGTGGAAAGATTTGTGACACTCCATCGTGCCTACGACGGTCCGTCCTGCCATTCCGTCGTGAAGTTCAGAGAGTCGATCTTTGTACCCAAATTTTCAGAATCTAAGTGTTTTGGAATGAGACCCCCTCGATGGTCCGTCGTGCCCATGACGGTCCGTCGTGGGATCCGTCGACCCAGACAATTATTACCAGAATAAACTCTACTGCTCCAAACGACTAAACAGGTCGTTACAATAAATAAATAAATAAAAAACATATGCAAAAATACAACGAGAAAAAGATATGAATAAACTTTTATATTCAAAATCTTACGAATACCTTTATAATTAGTATTCAGTAAATATATTGTATTTAGAAATATAAATACAATTTATTGTATTACGTGAATCAATCATATTTGCATACAATATGTAATTATTAGTTGGTAATTTAATAATGAAAATTTCAGTTATTTAGGAACAAAATAAAGGGTTGGTACTTGGGAGTTATGGTAACATTTCATACCTTATGTAGTACATTGTATAAATAATAATAATAATAATAATAAAAAATTTAATACAAACATGCAGCTAGATATTGACATAAAGTATAGTCATTTCTAGTAAATATTATATCTATAGCTATTGAACTTCTATAACGCTATAAATATAGTCATTTTTGTAAGTTGCTCATAATAAAATTGAAGAAAGTGAGTCCACCTAGAGAGTGTATACAAACATGTGTGTTTATGTGGGTAATGACAAAAGTTAAATGTTTAAGGGTTATAAAATATCGAAAATATAGAAAGCCTGTAAAGTTTAGGTGTATAGTCATTTGGCTATTTTCTTCATATATATATATATATATATATATATATATATATACACACACACACATGTTAAATTTTCTTATGATTACTAATGAAAGTTAGTCACTCATAAAATCTGTTAGTTACACCTCTTAAATAGACTTTCTCCTCCCTCTCTCATAGTGCATTACTAAGTTATTATCAGATTTTATTTTTATTTTTCATATAATATAATATAATAAATATAGATTTAAAATATAGAAATATACTAAATTGGATACTTTTAATTCGAGTATTATATTAATTTAACATTCATGTGAGGGAGTGTTTTAATTTCATTTAACTTTGAGATTGTCAACGTCTATAAATCAAACATTAGTTTTTAAGAAGGAAATTCCTGCATTTATAGTTACCAAAGTGTTGTTCGAGCATATACATATTATTTCGTAGCATAAAAGTTAGAACCTTTGAAAATGTGATAAAATCATCGAAAAAGTCACAACTCTTTGGAAAATTCATAACCATTCAATGTGAAATGTGAGTATTCTTTTAATATAATATAATATAAACATAATATAAAATACGGAAGATATACTATTATATTGAGTGTTTCAATATGAAGAAGAAAAACAATGAAAATATTCTTAAAAGTGCAGTTTAAATATTTGAGGAGACCCCTCTTTTTATGTCCAACAAATGGTAGTATATGAAGAAAATGATTATTGCTATAAAAAAAAGTCACACCCCTTTAGAAAAGTCACAACCATTCAAAAAAGTCACAACTCATTGGAAAAATCACAACTCTTTGAAAAAGTCACAATATGCCGGAAAAGTCATAACTCTTTGGAAAAGTCACAACATATAAGAAAGTTCATAATTCATCAAAAAAACTTAAAACTCTTTGGAAATACCACAGCCCTTCAATGTGAAAAAGGTGTATGCCTTTAATATAATATAATATATCATACATTAATAAATAGAATACAATATACAATATAGAAGATATACTAAATTTGGTGTTTTATGTTTGGAGTATTATAATAATTTAACATTTAAGTTAGTAGTTCATTCTTTTAAGGTGGTATAGAATAGATAAGACAGAATGACCTAGGAGACCCTTATATTTGGCTCGATTTGTCAATATTACGATCCAAAAATGGACATGATGACACTCGTCTTATCCCACCAAGACAAGTCAGCCTAAACCTCAATCATAACAATAAAATGCGATTTTTTTTATAATCAGTTCAAAAGTACCTTAAAATCTGATTGTAACATTCACAAGCCTCTAAAGTATTATAATTGATTCAAAAGAAAAGCACAAGTCTCAAATGACCTTGTTTCTAGAATAGAACAAGATCATAAATAAGGGGAAAGATGATAAGCATTTACCTCATAAATCTCTAAGAAGCCTCGAAAAAAAAAGAAAATGCAAGCACCACAAAAATCCAGTCTCGTAACCTACAAAAAAAATTGTATAAGAAAGGGGTGAGTACAAAACCACACAGTACTAAACCTCTAAAAACAAGCTAAGGGGATGGAATACATGTAATCCTTACACCCCAACCGAACCTCCACAACTATAACTTGCATAAAACCATTCCAACCTAAAAGTTCACAATTTACAAGCAAATATCTCAACAACAACATTCTAACAATCACATATTCTCAACAAAAAGCTCAATATATCCTCAACAACAAGAACAATATTAATCAATCAAAGTTCCACAAAAAAGTACTCACAAGATCAGTAAAACACAATATCCAGTTCACTAATAATAAATATGTGCAATGGAATGCAATGTCAAGTATCATAAAAAGAATAATCAAGGTATGCGCTAATGTTGGTAGATAATGAGATTATGTTACATGGTTGGAATAAAAAATTCAAGTTTTTCATTGTGACTTTATGCTTGTGGTAGTATATTTTGTTAAGGTGTGAATTGGTAAGGTTGTAAATGATTGATCGCATTGAATATTGAGCATTTTAAAGGAGTTATATATGTTTTGACTCATAAAGTGTGTTATTTTGATTTTTAAAGAACCTAAGAAAGGGTTCCATTTAAAGTTTTATTTTGAGGATAAGGTAAAAATGGTTGACCAAAAAATAAGATTGGTGAGCGAGCCAACAAAAGGAATAAGAGCATGGTGTATTGAAGGCTTCAAAATATTTAGCATTTTATGTCAGGGAAAGAATTTAAGAAAAGTGAAGGAATAATACTTCTCGTATAAGCCCTTCGTTTTAATTGAAGGATTTATTGATTTTTGCCTATGAGGTTAGATATGAATGTGAGATGTGAGCTAGTTCATCATCGACTTTTCTAAAGATTGAGTTTTGATTGGGTGACAAACAACTATGTGAGGAAGATTCTATGTGGTTATGTCGATCTAGATTGTTCAAATTATGATTGGTAACTTGTTGATGTTCAACAATGTGGACCTACAATTTTACATGATTAATGAGGATTTGAGGTGATTGAAACTAATATGTTGATGAAATGATACATACTTTTATGATGTGTTAAATGGACATTTGATAGTGAGTAGAGGTTATAAGCTTATAGTATGTTGAATTATTGGAGTCGAAGAATTTCTTAAGTGTTGGTATGAGGTATATGATGGTTTTGAATATTAGTTGAAATTTTGGTATTTGAAAAAAATTACATGAAACTGACTTTGAGTGTGATTCAATTGTTGTATCTTGATGGTAAAGTACTTTTATATCAGAAATTAGTGTTATCATTCTTGGATGTAACCTGTATTTGTCATGAAATGCTTAAATGGAAATAGAGGGAGCTATATTTTAAAATTTCTAGAGGCTACAATGTGTTTGGTGAGGACTTTAATACTAGTGACAGTTTGAGAGTAAGGTAAATGGTAGGTATAGTTATGATATTTCTTGGTACTAAGAGTGTCAGATTCAATGGAGTACTGTGAGAAGTATGTGGGGTTTAATGAATCGAGTATTTGTAATATTGTAATGAAGATCATACTGGTTGATTGTGGTTGGCTAAAAATTGAGAGATGGATTCAGCTGAATAGAATTTTACCTATATTGGCACTAAGGAGTATCTTATTTTATTCGACATTACTTCCATGTATTCTTATGTGACCGCCTTCTTCGTACTAGACATTATTTAGAGTATGATTTAGTGTTTATGCTACTATTGTTTCCACGTCTATGGGTGTATACCTAGTGGTGGATCGGGTGTACCTATCCTGCGATGTCCTAGTAGGATATGATGCTTGGAAAGATTAGGTCGTTTTAGATATGACATATTTGGCGTTGTCTTGGAGTAGTTGAAGTATCCTTGTGATTCAACATGTGTGACATAGTTTATGAGAATTTATGAGAGAGCTAACGTGAAGAGTGAGTTTTGGTTGTCCGATAATGTTGTTAGAGATTTTGTATGCTTGGACATATAGCTCGCAAGGTGGTTACTTAATCAATTCCTTCTTTAGATCAGATGAGTTTGATTTTTCTTCTTGTGTACGTGTTGTTTAAAGATCATAGTTTTATAGCTTAAGTCCGTGGCAAGATTATATTGTGAGAATGGAAGAGTATAATATTTATTTTGGTATATGCATTATGATGTGTGATAGTTGTTCGGGTTCAGTTCTAGTTGTAGCCAATATTCATTCGAAATGTTGTCACGGCTATGTGAGAAAAGAGTCATATTGATGGTTGTGTTATGGTCTAGTGAGTTTTGGTTTAGATTGGGTTCATGGGTTAGTCTTGGACTTGGTAATCAGTCCTGATTAGAAGATTTTCTAAATTTTGGTTCGAACTTTTGCTTCTTGTAGTTGATCTTGATGGAATGATCCTAAGTATGAGTTCACGTGGAGAGAGAAACATGACTTTGAAAGTCATATCTTAGGCTCTTAGTATCTCCTAGTGTCGGCTATTTTAATGATCCGAAAGGTCATTTTTAGAAATTTGTTTAATTAGGATTAATTAATTGATGGGTAATTATAGATAATTGACTTAGTCGATAGTTAATGGGCTAAAGCGATATTTAATACCCTATACTATTTGACTATTAAAATAAGTTATTAGAGATTATCACTTTAATCCATTAACTATCGATCAAGTCAATTCTTTACAATTATCCATCAATTAATTAATCCTAGTTAAACGGATATTTAAAATTTTTTAAAATGGTCTTTCGAGTCATTACAGTCAATTGGACCCTTACACTCACGAATTTGCCAGTTGAACTCTTAAACTCACTAAAACACAATACTTGAAACTCCTTCCTTATTCTATGTGTGTGAATGTAGAACATCCGCCTACACATGGAAGTTCACATCATTTTGTAAAATTTTATGTTATTTTTAACGCCAAATAAGAAAGTAAATGTTAAAAATAAGGATAAGAAAAAAGTTTGCACATTAAAATTTTCAGTATCATGTTCTTCATATTTGTTCATAATTGAACACTAAATTCATGTCAAATTAGTCTAATTATTCCTATTTGACATGATTTTTTTTGCACTAACCCAATATTTTTCATCGTAATTTTTAATTAATTTCATATATTTACAAAACTCATTTATTATTCTTCAAGATTATTCATGAATTTTTTTCAACTTTCCAATATATATCATAACTCTTCAAGATTTCAAAATTACAAACTCTAATTATTCACAATTTTTTTTTGAAAACCCAGGTCTTTAAAGTGTGTAAATCGATTCATAAAGAAGAAATTTAAATGTCAAAATAAAAGAAACTGAAATGGTTGACATAAGATATTTGGTTAGGTGGGGTGATGTCACATCTCGAAACTACACCCTAGAAGATATGGAATTCTCGGATGCAACTGGCGTACTTTACCTCTCGGAGGTCTTGTACAAGCCCTTTTCATATCTTTCATCGCATATACATAATGAAAAGTAGTGCAGAATTAAAACTTTTCACAAAACATTAAAATATCTCTAATAACATCTTTCATTAGAAATCATAGGAAATACTAAGTTTCAATCTCATCAAAGCTTAGACATGAGAATACTTGGGACACGACCCATACTTCAAAATATAGAAATACTTAGTCTATTACAATACTTCGATAAAGGAAATAAAACACATCTTATGTCCTCGAGTCAAATGAGTAAATACTTCAACTTCACTTGAATGATGCTACGATCCAAGTCTTGCTTCCTAAATGCTCCTCACCTATCAACCACTATAGAGATAGATAAAAGCATGGAATTAGTACAACCACATGTAATAAGTATGGCATAATGCATAAAATCATGAAAATGGACATTTATTGGACATATGCATCTATTAACTTAAATATCATAACATAATCATAAGAACAAAATTTAATACCTTAGAAACACATAAGATAACATTTAAGAAATTTAGTTCATATATACAAATATTTACACTAAACTATGTCACTTTATAGTGACTATTTCTTAAGGTTACAGTGAAGTTTCTCTACTTCACAAGGAACTCTTCCTAGGATGCAATCCTCTCATTACAAGTATCCTAAGACTCACTTAAGTAAGAAAAATAGAGACCGCCCACAACCTCTCTAGGCACATCTAAATGATCCTTAAGATGACATATATACATGTTTAAAATACCCAAAAGACCCTTAAGGAAATGCCAAACTTCTAATTTGTACGTGGGGTGAATTTATAATTTCACCCCTAATATCATAGTGAACTGTGCAGGGAGGCAGTCCTCACAGACGGATGACCATCGACGGCCCGTCCCTTAACCAACGGACTGTCCTGTTGGTCCGTGATTTGGGACTAAGGCTGGTCTTTGGCTTGGCCTCTCCCACGCCTAAGTGTCCACCTACGCCCCCTCACCTACGGGGCATCGAATGACCCACTGGGTGTCGATTGCCTCCGTAGGTTTTGCTTGTTTTTGATAGCTTGGGCCCTATTGAAGGGTCCTCCCTCAAGGACCCTTGGATGTTCCTTGGGGATGTTTTCCCGGACATTTTCCAACCCGAATATGTTCGTATATGAGTTTAGGACTTCTCACATGAATTTCATCCAAAACGAACACATAAAACTCAACGAAACATGCATAGACATACAAGGTCATTTCAAGGCAAACCTTTCAAACGTCATGGACGTTTGACCTCAAAACTTCACAAAACTTGACACACTCCCTATAAACACTATAATAACGCATATAATGACCTCATTTATTCATGAAACACACAATTAGGATTATAACCACATATGAGGCACATAGGTGACTTAGCCGTCGAACGTCTTGGTCGTTTTTTGACATTTCACTTCCAAATCACCTAAAACTCTAGACAATGCTTCAATAACACATTATATACCATTTAAGGACCTTATACCATCATTACAAACATATTATACTCTAGATTCACATAAGTCATTTTCTAGGTATTACAATGTCCCCCACTTGGACAATATTCGTCCTCAAATGGCACTTGTCACTCTCCAACACTTTTAAGAATAGAGATTCAATTTTCAACTCATGACTATATCATATAGAATCTCATACAATACAAACATCTAAGATAACATCAATTTCACATAATCTAGAGACTCACAACACAACAAGAAACTAGAATAAATTCTATAACTGATTATGCTGTAAAACTCACATGCTTCATTCCAAATAGCAAAAACTCATTTCATATTCAATATCTTACTAATATACATCAATATTAACCACATTAGAACAGTATTAGACCAAAGAATGAATTAGTAAATTTTTCAAAATTCTTACAGTGAACTGACAATGCATTACAGTGAATTATGCATTTTTTAAAAAAATGCAACTTTAGGAATTCATGATGGAAATATGATACTATGCAATGTAGAACTACATAAAAACATTTTACAACATAATCATAACTTCATAAAATGCACAATGCAAGGAATCAATGAAATTCATTTTCAACAAGACCCCTAAACACAATGCACATGCAACATACTTCTATGACAATCTACTCTCAAGCTTGAGTTGAATAGAAGGGATAAGACAATCAATCAAAACTCCTTTACTCACCATGCTCCCCTACTTAGAAGGAACTCATACCACTAAAGAGATACAAGTACTTACCATCATCATCATCCTCATCCGACTTTGCTCCTATAGTCCGGAGTGCATAGAAACGCCTCTTCTTTGGAGCATCATCCTTTGGAACATTAGGAGCAACTTGTTTTCCCTCTCTTCCTCTAGCCGCAATGGTATGAAAATCTCTCACCTTATGATCATCCTTCCCACAACCAAAGCAACCACTAGTACCGGATAGACATTTCCCATAATGCCTTTTTCCACAAGTGACACATGTAGGCTTTTCATTTTGAGAACCACCTCCTCTCTCAAATTTCACCTTAGCACTCCTAGGTTCTTCTTGAGTTTGAGCCCTCTTCTTGGACTTAGGTTGATATTGATCACTTGAACCACTTCTTTTCAAGTTTCTAGACATCTTCTTAAGTTTGGAGTCTTCAATGGATTGGGCATACACAATGAGTCTAGCTAGGGTCATATCATCATGTAGCATGGTCGTACGACATTCATCCCTCACTAGAGCGGCGACACTTGTCATGAACCTACTCATCTCATCTATAGAGTTAGACACAAGGGACGAAGAATATTTAGACAACATAGAGAACTTCAAAGAGTATTCCTCAACACTCATATTGCCTTGATTGAGATTGATAAACTCCTCTACCTTAACCTCCCTCCTTTTAAGGGGAAAGTACTTTCCAAGAAAATCTTTCTTTAATTCTTCCCACTCAATAGGACACGACTCAACCGTCCTATTGCCTTTCCATTGTGTGTATTACACTTGAGTAACATCTTTCAATTAATACGAAGCCAACTTCGCTTTCTCTCTAGAAGTCACTCCCATAGCATGCACTATCTTATACACCTCATCAATAAAATCTTGGGGATCCTCTCCCACCTTAGATCCAAGAAAGATAGGAGGATTCATCCTCACAAAATCTCTCAATCTTGATGTCATAGTGCTCTCCACAAAATTTACTCTAGGCTCTATACTCAAATTCACTTGGGCAATCACGGCTCGGGCTAAGGCAGGGAAAACCTCTCCAATCTCTCAATTAGTCAATTCCAGGGGAACCACCAGAAAATCATTACCTTGACATCCAATAGGGACTTGATCACCTTGAGGAACTTGCTCAACTTGAGGTGGAATCTCCTCATTCACATCATTCTCCTCAACTCTCCTAGTCGGTGTCCTCATCATATTCATCTTCCTAGAAACATTAGGAAAACCATAAGAAAAGCATACTCATAATATTTACTCTACGGAACGATATAGAAGTAGAAAAGAAGGGAAAATGTATCGTTATATAGACTCTCGCCCATAGATGCGTCGCGACTCACGCCGATGGTCAAGACTCTACTAGATGTGACTTGATGAGACTTTTTGATTTCTAAGACTACATTCATAACCTATGCTCTGATATCAATCTTGTCACATTCCAAAACTACACCCTAGAAGATATGGCATTCTCGAAATCCAGCCGGCGTACTTGACCTCTCGTAGGTCTTGTACAAGACTTTTACGTATCATTCATCGTATAAACATAATGAAAAGTAGTGCGTAATTAAAACTTTTCACAAAATATTAAAATATCTTTACTAACATCTTTCATTAGAAATCATAGGAAATACTTGATACGCTCAAACTTACTTCTTCTCAAATAAGAAGTAAAGCGGTCGTATCAAGTAAAGAAACCAACTAATGAGGTTGGGATTGTTCCCACGAGGAAAATAGTTTAGACTTAACTTCAACCTATTATTACTATTATTTAGTCAATTATTTCCTTGGAAAATAAAGACAATAAAAGGGGGGTTTTAACTTCTAAATGAATGAAAATAACTAGCTAAATTAAAGGAGACAACTAACAGCTTCAAATGTTGGAGTTTAATCAATTAATAAAAGTAACTAGGATTTACGTGTTCCCCACAAATTCCTAACTTGATAATTCTAACTATAACAATTCTTTCCTAGTATCTTGCATGCAAAGTGATAAGTTATGTATTTCTAAATCCTTGGTCCGGCATCTAGAAAATTTCACTCCGCACCTTTGTCCGGCTACGTGTGTTGCTATACTAACCCTTACCTTTACCTCATATTAAACATTGTATTCGATATTTGACTAAGTTATAACCTCGTACCAATCAATACTAGCCTATTAGATAGTATACACTAAATCTATATTGATAATTCTTTTCCTATTATCTACCTCCTTGGTCCGGCAAGTAGCATTAAGGCGAGCTCTAACATTGGTCATCCGTCAAAAAGACTTCTAAACGAAAGAATTATGAATACATGCAAGACACTATTCTAGAATTATTATTTTAGTTAGATTTTACCTCATTATTCGCCTATGGTTGCCACAACCCTAGTTATGGAGTTTAGTTACCCGTAGTCATAATCACAATATTCAAATATGTAATATAAGAATTCATGCACTTACTTCAATGAGAAAGAATAAAATCTAAAAATTTACTTGATTAATCGACAAAATCACCAACAATCAACTCCAAAGAGTCTAACAACCAAGGAGTCTAACAACCAAAGAGTCTAACCCCAAAAATGAGTTTTTTCGAACTATTTATAAAAAATAAAAACCTAATTAAAGAAGGACTCTATTTGCTGGAAATCTGTCAAAACGCGGCTGGGTCGACAGACCTCACGACGGGTCATCGTGGGCACGACGGGCCGTCATGGACTCTGTCGTCCCATACTTGTGCAAATTCTTCTGCTGCTTTCTTCATTACCCTCGACGGCAGGTATGACGGATCGTCACAGGCACAACGGTCCGTCGAGGGTCTCCGTTCCATAACACTTGAACTCTTGGAATTTGGGTACTGGGACTACTTCTCTGATCTTCATGACAAACCAGCAGGACGGACCTTCATGGCTACGACGGTCCGTCACACACTTCGTAACCCCACACTTGGTCAGACCTCCCCATCTTCCTTCACCAGCTTCACTATGATGTCATACGGACCGTCACGGGCACGACGGATCGTCACAAGCTCCGTAGGAGGATCTTTTCTGTATTTCTTGCTCAAAAACCTCCGCGTTCATTTTTTAGACAAATTTCCTGCAAATAAAGAGAAACTTACATAAAAATAATACAAAAAGGCTTTTGGACACACACTAAACTTAAGGAAAAATCATTAAAAATACCGTGAAACCACGGTATATTAATACTAAGTCTCAATCTCATCAAAGCTTAGACACGAGAATACTTGGGACACGCCCCATACTTCAAAACATAGAAATATTTACTCTATTACAATACTTCGATAAAGGAAATAAAAGACATCTTATGCCCTCGAGTCAAATGAGGACATACTTCAACTTCACTTGAATGATGTTACGATCCAAGTGTTGCTTCCGAAATGCTCATCACCTACCAACCACTATAGAGATAGATAAAAGCATAAAATTAGTACAACCACATGTACTAAGTATGACATAATGCATAAAATTATGAAAATGGACATTTATTGGAATTATGCATCTTTTTGACTTAAATATCATAACATAATCATAAGAACAACATTTAACACCTTAGAAACACATAAGATAACATAAGCAATTTAGTTCATTTATACAAATCTTTACACTGAACTATGTCACTTTACAGTGCCTATTTCTTAAGGTTACAGTGAAGTTTCTCAACTTCACAAGGAACTATTCCTAGCATGCAATCCTCTCACTACAAGGTATCATAAGACTCACTTAAGTAAGAAAAACACAGACCGCCCATACAACCTCTATGGCACACCTAAATGATCCTTAAGACCACATATAATGAGATCAACACACTTACAAGACACCAAACACATGAACATGAGATGCTTCTACCAAAGGTGATTCTAAGTCTCACTTGAGTGAGTTGTGAAGCGACCGCCCATACAATCCCTTACACACACACTTAAGAGATCCTATAGACTACCTAGATATAATCATGCTTACTTAATACATTAACACATAGATAATATAACATTCTCCTTCCAAAGTCTATCAAAAGACTTACTTAAGTGAATCAAGAAGATAACGTCCATGATTGACCACTTCAAGATTACCTAAATAATCCTTAAGACTTCCTAAGGCTTAGATCATGTCTACATAACCAACCATCTTCCCTAACTAGATTCATTCTTAGGACTTATGTAGGTAAGATACGAAGTGACCATTCTTATTCCCCCTTCACATCTTAACTAGACAACCCTTAACTACTCTAGATAAGTATTTATTCATTTAACATTCTTTCTTAGCTTAAGTCATTACATTCATTAGTTCATTTAAGACTCATTCATCACATAAAGTCATTCAAGTAATGGTCTAGGACAAGACCTAAGGACTCTAACATCTTCAAAGCCTATTGTGCAATGTATCCCATACCACCACCTAAACTTCATAGAACTTATCTAATGTTAGTGGTATCCCATATGACGAGAATAGGCAATAACCGACGTAGACATGATAGCTAGATATGTAATCCGGAGTTCTAATCTACTCCAATGAGGGTGTTCTACTTGCCAAGGGAAGAACTAGGACACATCCCATATAGGTACATGATTAAGGAATATGAAGGGATTTTATGCACTCTAGTTCATTCTCAAGTATAGCTATATTGTACTCTAGTCTCCTTATCAAGTAGATCTACTTCCCATGACATAATCACTCGGCGATAGCCTTTGTTCTCATAGGTAATTGACATTAAAGGATCACATGAAGAGGTTTCTTATCTAGTTTATAACCCAATGACATTCACCCTACTAAAGAGGTCCACTAGAGCTACCTTTAAATGGCGACTAAGATAGTTCAATATGACTTTCCTAAGGATGATATGATGTCTTTCCAGCCAATCAACCCCAAGTCCATCATCCTTTACATGAAGGATACCATTACGACTCTTCGACTTCAACATTCATAACATTACCACTAGGTTTAAGGTTTCACGTACATGACCTTCTTAACATCATCCAAGGTCTCACATATCATTCATTCATACATGACAATGGTGCACTAAGCCTACTAGTCAAGATATCTCGTGTTCACACATCATCCATACATGTATCAAGTAAGGCACACAAGTCTACCTAAACAAGACACAACATTCTTTACTTTAGCACATATAGCATATCATTCTTTAAAGCACTTGGAAATGACCCTTATCATCTTTATGTCATCCTATACATTACCATATCATCATCAATATAACCATCACAACTCATATATTCAAGTAGGAACAATCATGCATTAATATAGAAGACTACACATATAAGCACATAGTCATAGTCTACATGATCTCCTAACATACATAGAAAGAGCACATACTTTAACATTAATTCACATATAGATAGATATGCTCATACTTCACATAAATCAACTACACAAATAATAATAATACTTCAAGTAGTAACGACAAGGCCATGATCATCATATTACATAAAGTAACGCCGATAAGGCCACATCAATTGCAAGTAAGGCACATAACATCGCCATCATAAGTGGACCGTATTAATCACAACATAATTGAAATCTAATTAACATAAAATAAAGAGAATTAGGGCAGAGTACAACCACTCCATCATCAACACATCGATCCAATGTTAAACCATCCAATTCAATATCATAAGGCTCTTACCCATGGCCATGAACATCAATACAATATAAAAACTATGATACCCAATGAAACTAGGTTAATTCAATAAAAATTCATAAATCTAATACAACCTATATATCAACTCATACAATTATTACATCAATCAATAGCCCATAGAAAACTACACTAGAATTCATAAGCATTAAGTCCAAATCACTTAACCCATAAAGTAGTCAAAAACTAGGGTTCATCAATTACATGGGTTCATAGATTAATTGAGATAAAATAATCTAATTAACAACAATTCAATTTATATTCAATGCTTTAAAACCTTTAATGCAAGAACCCATCAATGGATCATGAAATTGGACAATTCATCTTTGAAAACTATAGAAAACTTCTTTGAATTTGGGCTCCTTGATGAATAGAGTTACAAGGATCAAAAATAAAAACTCAATAAATATAATCCTCTAGTTTGATAAAGAATCTCCACTCAATTCTCCAATCCAAGCCCTTTCTTGAGTTTTGACTCCAATGGAGTTCTAGAGAATTTCTAAGAGATTTTGGGTTTTGATTTTGAAGAATGAAATCTTCTAAGTGTTAAAGACTTATATACATGTGTAAAAACCCAAAAGACCCTTAAGGAACCGCCAAACTTCTAATTTGGACGTGTGGTGAATTTACAAATTCACCCCTAACACTACAGTGAACTGCGAAGGGAGGCAGTCCTCACAGACGGATGGCCATCGACGGCCCGTCCCTTAACCAACGGACTATCCTGTTAGTCTGTGCTTTGGGACTGAGTCTGGTATTTGTCTTGGACTCTCCCACTCCTAATTTTCCACCTAATACCCCTCACCTACGGGGCGTCGACCTACCCACTGGTGTCGATTTCCTTCATAGGTTGGGCTGGTTTTTGACAGCTTGGGCACTCTTGAAGGGTCCTTCCTCAAGGACCCTTAGATGGTCCTTTGGGGATGTTTACCAGGATGTTTCCAACCTAAATATGTTCGTATACGATTTTAGTACCTCTCATATGAATTTCATCCAAAACCAAGACGTAAAACTCAATGAATCATGCATAGACTCACAAGGTTGTTTCAAGGCACCTTTCAAACGTCATGGACGTTTGACCTCAAAACTACATGAAACTTGACACACTACCTATAAACACTATAATAAATCATATAATGACCTCATTAACTTATTAAACACACAATTAGGAACATAACCACGTATGAGGCACATAGGTGACTTAGTCGTCGAACGTCTTGGTCGTCCCTTGACGTTTCACTTTCAAATCACCTAAAAATCTAGAAACTACCTCAGTACCACATTATAGACCATTTTAGGATCTTATACCATCATGACAAACATGTTAGGATCTAGCTTCACCTAAGTCATTTTTGAGGTACTATAGGTGAGGGGTGGGAGGAGGGTGTGAAGAAGAAGAAGGGGTAGGGTAGGGTGGGGTAGTGGGTGGTTTCAATCAAGAAGGAGAGGGTGGGGGTGGGGGATTGAAGTAAGAAGAAAGTTGCAGGCGGGGGAGTGGGAGCGGGGTGGGGTAGTGGGCTTATTGGTTGATTTTTTCACTTTTTAAATTAAAATTATTTTAAATAATTTTTAATATAAAAATATATACACTCGCTTTAAGGAGCGTGTAGTCACGTATATTTTCAACTCAGTAATATTAGAGTCACATAAGTTCGGTCAGTGGTCAAACGTATTTAAAATATTGTGTTTTAGTAAGTTTAAGAATGCAGTTGGTAAAGTCGTGATATATGGGTTCAACTAAAAAATGAAGTCAAGTTAAGGGTCTTCCAAGTCATTCCGCCAATAGATAAAGATACATATAAATTTGTCTAATTTTAATTCGATATGAAATTAAAAAAAAAATAAAGAAGCTTTGGATTTAATGATATGTAGAAGTTTATGGTATTGAAGATGCAGTGTCCTAAGAAAAAAACATTCTATATCAAAATCAATAAAAATAAAAGTACAATAAATAAATTGAAAACAAAGCAGTACATACTAAATCTAGGTTGAACTCTTCCAATAAGTTTTTGATTAAATTATTTTTCTCAAACATTTTGAAACTTTTCACAACTTGTCAAGTAGAAATTGCTGCAAAAGTAAATTTATTACTATGAAAAGGGGTACATATTAATTATTTAGGTAATCTTCTTTTTTGAAGTTGAGTTATTACATTCTCCTTGTTACATCAATTTTTGTTGATCTATCTAATTTACCTACAAAAAATATTGTAATTGTATGATTGAACAATTCTCACAATCTTCCTTGTTTTAAGAAGAAGAATAGAAAACTTACAAAAGTTGTAGCTTAAAAGTGTGAGAAAATCCCTCTATTTATAAACAAGAACGGAGAGTATGAAAAGGTGTTTATCGTGACTTATCAGAAAAGTCACAACTCTTAAGAAAAATCACAACGTTTTTGAAAATGTCATAACTCACCGAAAAAGTCATAACTTGATTAAAAAAAAGTCACAACCCTTCGAAAAAGTCACAACCCATCAATATGAAAAGTTGTCGATTTTTAATATAAATAAACATAATATAAAATACAGAATATAATAAATTGAGTGTTTTAAGCTGGATATTATAAAAATTTAACATTCAAGTTTGAGAGTTCATGTTTTTAAGATAGTGTAGGATAGAAGATATAGTATCTTAAATTGACACTTTTTAACCTCCTTTTTAATTGTAATCTTTCTCTTTTCCTTCATTCCGTAAAAACTCTTTCCCTTTCCTGTAAGGGCATCTTCAACCCTACACTCTAGATTACTGTTCAAATATAGAAATCTCTATCTTTTTAAACAACCAATTTCAACCTAATTCTTTATTTTACTCTCTAAAAAATAATTTTCTTCTCTCTCCTAAATATTATATTATTATTTCTATTTCGTTTTTATTATTTAAAGAACAACTACGAATAATTGTAAAAAGAAATCAAAAATCACTACCGCAATCACATCAACAACTTCTTTAAATCATACATTATTTACCTTTTCGAATAACATTAAATATAGAATTGATTTACCGGATTATTAAATTATTGTTGTGATTTTTAAAATTATTATTCATGCATTGTATTGTATTGTTATCTTGTATTTAAATTATTATGTTATGTATTATAATTTAAAATTAAAAGTTTTATCTTATCATTTAAATTTTGTGCATTCTTCTTAGTGGAAATTAATAACAACATCGAATTGTATCACAAAATGACGAAAAGTAAAAAAAATATTCAAAATATTATTAATTGGAGATGCAAGTAGTATATATAAAACAAAATATTTTTAAAAACTTTATAATACATTTAAAAAGAATTTCAAATATTAGAGATTTAATTAATGAACAAAAAAGTAGAAATAATAATATAACTAGTATACGTGCCCGCCTGTTGTGCAGATAATTTAAAGTGTAATAATTTTATAATTAAAAATAATTAATAAGATATATTTTGCAATTAATAATACATTTAATTTATAAAATAATAATAATAATAATAATAGTAACAATAATAAATAATAATAATAATAATAGTATTAATAGTATTAATAGTATTATTATTATTATTATTATTAATAATAATAATAATAATAATAATAAAAAATAATAATAATAATAATAATAATAATAAACAACAACAACAACAACACAACAACAACAACAACAATAAGAATAACAATAATAACAATAATAATAATAGTAATGATAATAATAATAATAATAATAATAATAATAGTAATAATAATAATAATAATAGTAATAATAATCACAATAATAATAATAATAATAATAATAATAGTAATAATATAGTAATAATAATGATCACAATAATAATAATAATAATAGTAATAATAATAATAACAATAATAATAATAATAATAATAATAATAATAGCAACAATAATAATAATAGTAATAATAATAATAATAATAATAATAGTACTAGTACTAGTAATAGTAATACTACTACTACTACTACTAGTAATAATAATAATAATAATAATAATAATAATAATAATAATAATAAGTAATAGTAATAGTAATAGCAATAATAATAATAATAATAATAATAATAATAATAATAATAATAATAATAATAATAATAATTAGATAAAACAAATAAATTATTGAATGAGTAGATAAAACAAAGAAGCCTAACCTTTAGTGCACTCATTGATTTTAAAGTCTATTGTTTATTGAGAATACAATGATATCGCAAGTTTTCAATCTCCGCTTATTAATATCGAATGTTAAGTTATCCCCTTACATTTAATATATTGTCAGACAACTTCAGTTCCTTTTTTTTTTTTTTAGAAAACACAACAAAATATTTAAACTTAATTTATGATAATCATTGGTGATTAATATTGTCAAACTCCATATATAAGTTCTAGTTTCCAAATCTATCCAAAAAAAAAAAAGAAAAAAAAAGAAAGAAAGGCATTGACAAGTGTTATTTATGTAAAAATCAATAATATGAGGCCTGAAATTATTAAAAGAAGTTATGTTGATGTGGTCCAAGAATCTATATAGATGTAGTCGCATGACTTAAAAGTCTAAAATAAAACATCCAAATATAATTGTGGTAAAGATCGTATAAACATTTTAAATTTCAAAGTAAGGAATAAAATTGTAATAACTACATAATATATGTTCAGAGAGTGCAAGAAAATAGAAATTTATTTCATTGTTAAATTGTATATTGAATATATTTCTGAAATCTGTAAAAGTATGTCTCAATAAATCATAAGAAAATATCAAACTAAACATAAAATCAACAATGAGATAAAACTAATTGTAGACTATAAAATTTGCGTCGAGAAAACAATAATCAAGAATGGAAAATTATAGTAACAATCAATTTATTATTTCAGGTGCGAGTGTTACAATCTCTATGATTCCTCGGAATTCGCCTTTTCAAATATAATTTCAAGGGATTTAAAGTTTGATCTTGAACTTGGGATTTATCTTGATCTTGATCTCTATCTTGATCTTGCTCTTGGACTTGGACTTGATCTTGATCTTGGACTTGAACTTGGACTTTCAAATCCAATTTTGGCCTGCAGTAATGTAATCGGGATTTCATCTCCTAAATTCTTTTTTCTATGAAAGCAAGAGGTGGAAAGTTTTTTAGACTTGATCTTGAACTTAAACTTTATCTTAATCTTGACTTTCTAGTTTAATACAAGGGCTTGGAGCTTGATCTTGAATTCGGTGGTCTTGATCTTGACTTCTTCTTGGACTTGGACTTGCTCTTGGTCTTGACTTGAACTTTATCTTTATCTTGATCTTGACTTTCTAGTTGAATTCAAGGGCTTCGAGCTTGATCTTGAATCCGGTGGTCTTGATCTTGATTGTTCTTGAACTTGATCTTGGATTTCTTCTTGGACTTGGACTTGGACTTAGACTTGATTTTGATCTTGACTTGAACTTTATCTTGATCTTGACTTTCTAGTTGAATTCAAGGGCTTCGAGTTTGATCTTGAATCTGGTGGTCTTGATCTTGATTGTTCTTGAACTTGATCTTGGACTTGGACTTGATTTTGATCTTGACTTGAACTTTATCTTGATCGTGACTTTCTAGCTAAATTCAAGGGTTTCGAGCTGGATCTTGAATCCGGTGGTCTTGATCTTGATCGTTCTTGAACTTGATCTTGACTTCTTCAAATCTTAAACTTGAACACTTGAATTCTTGAATATTTGAATTCTTCAACTTGTAGAGAAATTTATAGCTTTTGATGCACGAGCTTTCTCTAGCTTCTTGTTTAGAATTCTTGGTTCTCTTTTTCTAAATTACGAGACCCTTATTTATAGTTTTAGAATAAAGGAGTTGCGATTGGAAAACGACTCCCTTTGGCCAATCAAATTTAAGTGAAATATCATATTGTTTTATGGAGCGGGCCTTAATTAAATTAATATTTTTCCAAATTTAAATAATTAAATTAATTATGTTAATCCATAATATTTATTTGGACTAATATATTCATTGATTTAATATAATCCAAAAAACTTAATAAATTTATTTTAAATAAATTTTAAGTGACTACAAATGTCCCCTTCTTCAAGTCTTGTCGAGATATTTTATCTTTCAAAGACTAGGCTTGAAGAATTTGAAGACTTCAACTTGCATACTGTCACGACCCAAAACGAGCCGCGAGTGGCACCCACACTTATTCTCCTATGTGAGCGAACCAACAAATCTAAACCCCAACGTTTACCAATATTCCAACCATAACGAACAAAATATAATGCGGAAGACTTAAAACTCATTAATATAACTAATAAATAACTTCTAAAATTTAATACTTATTATTCCCAAAATCTGGAAGTCATAACACCAAGAACATCTATCCTCAAATTTCTAATCTAAGAGTATCTAAGAAGCTAAAATAAGTAAAATAAATGGTTCATGTCCGAACTTCAAGACATCAAGACGTGAAGGAGAGAATCCAGTCCGAGCTAGGAACAATAGCTCACCCTGAAATCTGATATGCTGAAGACTGGCTAGAGTTGCGGACGAGTCGAAGTCGATGGCACGTTTGCTGCACTCCACAAATAACAAAGAGAAAAATACAAGTAGGGGTCAGTACAAGGAATACGTACTGAGTAGGTATCATCGGCCAACTCAAAATAGAAAGCAATATATATCGAATAATACTATAAAATCAACTACAATACTCAACAGGTGTCAATAACAAGTACAAGAACCATTAGCCACAACACCAAGCACACCTATGAGGACTCAAGCCTCCACACCATACTCATTTGGGAAATAGTTTCTTTAAATTTGAATATATTAACATAATTCTAGATTCATTCTCTTTATTCTTCTTGTGTCGGAACGTGACACTCCGATCCCCTAATACTACGTGTCAAAACGTGACACTCCGATCCCCTAATACTATGTGTCGGTTCGTGACACTCGATCCCCTAATTCTATGTGTCGGTTCGTGACACCCGATCCCCTAATTCTACGTGTCGGTTCGTGACACCCGATCCCCTAATTCTACGTGTCGGTTCATGACACCCGATCCCCTAATACTACGTGTCGGTTCGTGACACCCGATCCCCTAATTCTACGTGTCGGTTCGTGAGACTCGATCCCCTAATCTCATTACTTTAGTTCGTCAAGCCTTCCTTTATGTCAAGGCATCATCATTAATAGAGAGATTTTAAGGTTTAAGATTCAACAGCCTCATCATTCTAATCCATCACAATTACATAACCACATCATGAAACCACACAATTAAGCTTATAGAAGACTTTACAATACCACCCAATACATATCAATCGCTATTTAGAGTTTAGTATGAGATAGCATAAACCATAACCTACCTCCACCGAAGAATCGTGATCAAGCAAGCTACTTCTCAATGCCTTTGCTTTCCTCTTCGTTCTCTCTCTCTCTCGCTCGTTCGTTCCCCTCTTCTGTTCTTTCTATTTTTCCTTTTCCAGATTCTTTTTCCTTTACCCTAATTATCATATAATTAAGTATAAAAGATGATAAAAGTAATTCAGTATTTATTTCAAGGTTATATCCTTTAACCCCCAAGTAATTAAATTATTAAACTTACTCCACTAATTTCCTAATTATAAGCATGAATAGTCCAAAACACCCCTTAAAACTTTTAGCAGAAATCCGACCCAGTCGAGGTTACGCAACTCGTGACAGCCCGTCGTGCCTGTGACGGTCCGTCCTGCAGAGTCGTCACAGAGTTCAGAGACTCAAATTCAGTAAAGGGGTTTGTGACGGTCCGTACTGCAGTTCTGTCGCGAAGTTCAGAGAGTTGATCCTCGTACCCAGATTTCAGAGTTTAAGTGTTTTGGCACGAAGACTCTCGACGGACCGTCGTGCCTATGACGGTTCGTCCTACCTGTCGTCGAGGGTAATGAGAAGAGCAGCAAGAGAATTACACAAGTGTGGGACGACGGAGTCCGTCACGGTCCGTCGTGACCATGACGGTCCGTCGCGTGAGCCGTCGACCTAGCCAGTTTTTATCAAAAGTAATTCTACTGCTCGAAATGACTAAACAACTCGTTACACATACTTGGAGATTTCGAAACTTCATCTTGAAACAATTTTATTAATAAGGGTTTTCCCCCATTGAGTCACCACCCTTTGGTGCAAGTCTTAAGTTTTATGAAAGCTTACTCATAGCTTTAACTCATGTAACAGATCAAGTGGGAACACTTGGTCTTTTGACACTCATGCAACTGAACTTAGAATATGGTTCTAAGTGCCTACGTATCTCAATGAAGAGGATCAAGTCGCAACGTAGTAATGGAGGAGTGAGTGATTTTTTTGTTGTATCATACACAATTTATACTCTTGCGAGCCAAGAGTGACATTCAATTTGGCTTGTACCTTAAGGAGCATCTTAACTTGAAGATTTAGCTCAAATTTAAAGAGATTTATGATATACAGTTTAGACTCGTGTCTCAAGAAGCATTTTAACTTGATGATTTAACTCAAACTTGAAGATTTAAGGGACATATAGTTTAAGCTCATGTTTCAAGGAGCATTTCAACTTGACGATTTAACTCAAACTTGAAAATTTAAAAGTGATACACAGTTTGAGCTCGTGTTTCAAGGAACATTTCAACTTGAAGATTTAATTCTAACTTGAAGATTTAAGTGACATACAGTTTAAGCTCGTGTTTCAAGGAGCATTTCAACTTGAAGATTTAACTCAAACTTGAAGATTTGAGTTACATACGGTTTAAGGTCGTGTCTCAAGGAGCATTTAAACTTGAAGATTTAACTCAAATTTGAAGATTTAAGTGGTGTACAGTTTAAGCTCGTGTTTTAAGGAGCATTTCAACTTGAAGATTTAACTCAAACTTGAAGATTTAAGTGACATACAGTTTAAGCTCGTGTTTCAATGAGCATTTTAACTCGATGGCTTAACTCAAATTTGAAGATTTAAGAGACATACTGTTTAAGCTCTTATTTCAAGGAGCATTTCAACTTGAAGATTTAACTCAAGCTTAAAGATTTAAGTGACATATATTTTAAGCTCGTGTTTCAATGAGCATTTCAACTTGAGGATTTAACTCCAACTTGATGATTTAAGTGACATACAACTTAAACTCGTAATTTCAAGGAGCATTTTAACTTGAAGATTCAACTCAAACTTGAAAATTTAAGTGACATACAATTTAAGCTCGTGTTTCAAGGAACATTTCAACTTGAAGACAAGTGATATACAATTTAAGCTTGTATTTTAAGGAGCATTTCAACTTGAAGATTTAAGTCAAACTTTAAGATTTAAGCGGCATATATTTTAAGCTCGTGTTTCAAGGAGTATTTCAACTTGAAGATTTAAGTGATATACAGTTTAAGGCCGTGTTTCAAGGAGCATCTCAACTTGAAGATTTAAGTCAAACTTTAATATTTAAGTGACATACAGTTTAAGCTCGTGTTTCAAGGAGCATTTAAACTTGAAGATTAAGTGATATATAGTTTAAGCTCGTGTTTCAAGGAGCATTGTAACTTTTCAGTTTAAGCTCATGCGTTAAGGAGCGTCTAGATATACATTGACTCTTCAAAGTCATCTTTGGATGCAGACTTTCCCCCACTTTGGAGTTCTTCTATATCTTCATCTTCATGAGGCTCATAGACGGGAGATTGTTGATCTTCTCTTAAAGTCATGCTTAATTCCATGTCATGCGCACGAGTTGCCAACTCTTCAAATTTATAAGGCTTTAATCCTTGCAAAATGTAGTTAAGACCCCAATTCATACCTTAGATGCACATTTCAATGCTAGAAATTTCACAAAGGCGATCTTTGCAGTTGAGGCTCAAACTTCTCCAGCGATTGATAAAGTCAATTACTAACTCATCTTCACCTTGGTGATCCTTTGTAAGTTCCATCATATTAACGATACACCTTGTGTTGTAGAAACGATTAAGGAACTCTTGCTCTAATCGCAACTATCTATAGAATTAGGTTCAAGATCTGTGTACCAATCAAATGCATTTTATCTGAGAGATCGAACGAACTACTTAACAAGATAATGACCATACGTTCCAGCAGCATTGCAAGTCTCAATAAAGTGTGCTATATGTTGTTTGGGATTTCCTTTGCCATCAAATTGTTGAAACCTGGGAGGTTTATAACCCTCATACATGTTAAGTTATCAATCCTTTTTCTATATGGCTTTGCATATATGAGAGAAAAATTGGATTAAGACTCAGATTTGTCTTCAATTATCTCTATGATAAAGTTCTTTAACTGATCAATTGGAATCCAACCTTCATTTGAGATATGAATCTCTTTGATCTTTGTTTGCTTTACGCAACTTTGTGTTGAATTTTAGAAAGCTTCAGAGGTGATTGACTTGATCTTCTTTCAATCATGTTTTTTATCGTATTTGTTAGCTTTGAAAGTTTACCATCTTGTTCATATGCACACTTTGTTAGGCCTTCAGTATCTTTAGTTATGCTTGCTAGTTGTTCTTCTATAGTGGAAGGCATTTTGATATTCTTTGATGCTTGAAAAGTTGAGATGAGAGGTAGAGTTTATCCCTCTGGGCGTGCCAAAATTTGTAAACTATAAAATTCGCGTCGAGAAAACAATAATCAAGAATGAAAAACTATATCAACAATCGATTTATTATTTCAAGTGAGAGTGTTACAAAATCTATGATTCCTCTGAATTCGCCTTTTCAAATATAATTTCAAGGGATTTAAAGCTTGATATTGAACTTGGGATTTATCTTGATCTCTATCTTAATCTTGCTTTTGGACTTAAACTTGGACATGGATTTGGTCTTGATCTTGGACTTGATCTTGAACTTGAACTTGAACTTTATATTGATCTTGACTTTCCAGTTGAATACAAGGGCTTGGAGCTTGATCTTGAACTCGGTGGTCTTGATCTTGATCATTCTTGAACTTGATCTTGACTTCTACTTGGAGTTGGACTTAATCTTGATCTTGACTTGAACTTTATCTTGATATTTACTTTCTATTTGAATTCAAGGGCTTCGAGCTTGATCTTGAATTCGGTGGTCTTGATCTTGATTGTTCTTGAACTTGATCTTGGACTTCTTCTTGGACTTGGACTTGGATTTGGACTTGATTTTGATATTCACTTGAATTTTATCTTGATTTTCTAGTTGAATACAAGGGCTTTGAGTTTGATCTTGAATGTGGTGGTCTTGATCTTGATTGTTCTTGAACTTGATCTTGGACTTCTTCTTGAACTTGGACTTGATTTTGATCTTAACTTGAAAGTCATCTTGATCTTGACTTTCTAGTTGAATTCAAGGGCTTCAAGCTTGATCTTGAATCCGTTGGTCTTGATCTTGATCGTTCTTGAACTTGATCTTGACTTCTTCAAATCTTAAACTTGAACACTTGAATATTTGAATTCTTGAATTCTTGAACTTGTAGAGAAATTTATAGTTTTTGATCGACGAGCTTTCTCTAGCTTCTTGTTTGGAATTTTTGGTTATCTTTTTCTGAATTATGAGACCCCTATTTATAGTTTTAGAATAGAGGAGTTGCGATTTAAACATGATGCCCTTCAACCAATCAAATTTAAGTGAAATATCATATGAGTTTTTATAGAGCGGACTTTAATTAAATTCATATTTATGTGAATTTAAATAATTAAATCAATTATATTAATCTATCATATTTATTTAGACTAATATATTCATTAATTTAATATAATCCGAATAACTTTATAAATTTATTTTTAAAATTTTTAAGTGACTGCAGTAATATCAATAAATGTATCTTTATTCAATTGTGTCAAATTATGAATGTGCATGTATTTCTAAAAACATTGATGTCTTTGATTTTTTGAATTTTTTAATTGTATATATATAGCAAGAGAGGAAAAGGTAATGAGTATAGCAATTTTAAATAATCACTTTAATTCAAATAAAGTAAATAATTTGCCATTTGAAAATAAAAAATAATAATATTATGTGAGTTGGTTACTAAATTTGAAAAAGTTAAACTAAAATCAGTTTTACTTTTCTTAAAATAAAGTATATCTTCGTAGCCGTTTTTTTAATTAGTGGGCAACAACAAAAGTGTGTTATTTATGTTGCATATAGTTAATTAGTATTTTTCATTTATTTTACTATTAGTAAATCTATTATTATTTTTAAATTTTAAATTGATTTTAATCATTTATAATTTAGAAATTTTAGGAATTATATAGTTCTTGTTAAAAAATGATAAAAGTCTCACATCGATGATTAATGAGATGGATGAACTCCTTATAAGACTTGGACAATCCTTATAGATTTTGGGGTGTGAAGTTAGGCCTAAGACCTAATTAACATAGTACCAGAGCAGGGCCTGTCTCACCCGATGTTGGGGTCAATTAATCAAAGTTACTCGCGCACCAGATGTTAAGTACTGGCGTAAGGTGGGGTGTTAAAGAATGACAAAAGTCTCACGTAGTTGGTTAATGAGATTGATCAACTCATTATAAGTCTTGAACAATCGTCTTCTCTTTGAGCTACCAATTAGAGTGCAAATTAGGCTTAAGATCTAATTTAACATGGTAACATGTGACACCTTTTCCTCTCCTATTTTATATCGATAATATATTCTAATAATTAGTAAAATATGTTTGTTTTTTTGTCTCAATTCTATTACATGAAAGGAAATTGAAAAGTTAGTCAAATTTATTTAATATTTTAAGTTTATATTATTGTGACTTATGATACTTTTCATGTCATCTTTGATGATACTTTTTTGTCTTAATTTATCGACATAGATAAAATTTGAAGAGTTAACCGAATTAAGAAAATGTTTAAAACATATTATAAAGTATTAATTTTTCTAATTTATATGCTTTTTACGTATTTTTTTAAATAACAGAGTATACATTATTTTCCCCTAATTTATGTAGTGTTAATAGAATCTTGAGAGAAAAATTAACTTTTAAATGTCATTTCTAATTATTTTAAGATTAATTATTGTAATATATATTTTAACATAATTCTCAAATAGATAATCATTATTTTTAAATATCTAACCACTAAAAAAAAGATAAAATAAAATTAAAACAAACAGAATGCTACTTAATACTAGTGAAGATAGTAATATTACAATTCTACTACATACAAATGTTTAATGAAATAACTATACTAATTGTAAACCAAAAAACTTTATTAATTTATATAACTTTCTTCTCAATTTAGAATTCAAAAATTAAATCTTCTTACGTTTAAAAACTCATCTATAAATATTTGCATTTATTTAATTCGTCTTCAATTTATATTTTTTTGATAAAATAAATATAATTTTAAAACAAAGAAAATAAATATAATCTAATGGGAGATGAGTTATTTGTCACTGTTTAATCGGAAACATAATTTCAGCAATTGCAAGTGATGAGTTTATGTTGTAAAGTATTTTTGAATGTCACGTGAGCCCAATCATTGAAAGTGTTGCATCATCTGTAATGGTGTGCAAACAAATCATGTATGCCATGTGGGACTCTCCTATTAGAGTATATCATCACTTGCCTTATAAAACGGTCAAGTTATACATTTGTACATTAAGCTTATGGCTATAAATAGCCATTATACATATAGATACGGATATACATATTTGAAAAATATTACTTTCACAATTTTCTTTCTTTGAGTATATTAATTTTAGTCAGTTAATTTATAATATGTTATCAGTACGAGTCTTTGCCAGTTCAAGTAAAGATTATAAAAGCCTTGAAGGTATAAATTTTTCTTTCTTAAATAATGTCTAATCTCTCTAAACTTGAATTTCTTACTTTAGACATATCGGGAAAAAAACTATTTATCATGGATACTCGATGCAGAAATTCATCCTGACACGATGAGTCTAGCAGACACCATCCAAGAAAATAATCAAGCATCAAATCAAAATCGTGCTAAGGCGATGATATTTCTCTGTCATCACCTTGATGAGGGATTGAAAATGGAATATCTCACTGTTAAAGATTCTTTGGTGTTGTGGAACAATTTAAAAGATAGATATGACCACCTGAAGTTGGTCGTCCTTCCACAGGCACATTATGACAGGATCCATTTGAGACTTCAAGATTTTAAATCTATCAGTGAGTATAACTCTTCCATGTTTAAAATTATCTCACAATCAAAATAATGCGGAAAAAATATCACTAACCATGATATGCTGGAGAAAACGTTTTCCACTTTTCTTGCCTCAAATATGCTCCTGACACAACAATACCGAGAAATGGGATTTTTGAAAAAATTTCGAATTAATTTCACATCTCCTTGTTGCTGAACAACATAATGGCATACTGATGAAAAACCATGAAAGTCGACCTACTGGTTCTATGCCATTTCCTGAAGTAAATATGACAAATCTTCACCAATCTAGGCGTGAAAAAGGTCGTGGCCTCAATCTTGTCCGTGGCTGTTGTCGAGGAAGAAATTTCAATCATGGTGATCGTCTTGCACTAAATAATAACCTTCAACACCAACAGTGTAAAAAGAAGGATGAAAAACATGACGTGGTGCAGAATGAAAATTCAGACAACAAATGTTATCGATGTGAAGGAAAAGGGCATTGGTCACGTACGTGTCGTACGCCAAGGCATCTGGTTGAGCTATATCAAGCTTCTTCGAAGAAGGTGAAAAATAACTCAGAAGTCAACTTTATCTCGAAAAATACTGTTGAACCCATGCATCTAGATGTAGCGGATTTTTTTTAGAATCCCGAAGGAAAGATAGATCACCTGATAGGTGATGGGTCTGTAATAATATAAATATATTTCATTTCTGTCAATTTTATGAACTAGTATGAATATGTTTTCCTAGACTTGTAAATAACTAAAAGGTTGTGTAATGTTTTTGTTTAGTAATAATATTATAATGTTTATTTTGTTTATATCTTTTATCTTGAAGAGTATATGGATACCTCTCAATTTTTTTTGGATTAATGATCAATCATGAATATATTTGTGTAATTGATAGTGGAACAACGCACGCCATATTCAAAGATGAGAAATACTTCTCCTACTTGCTTAGAAGAAAAGCAAATGTTACTACAATTTCTGGTAATTCAAACTTAATAGAAAACTCCGGAAGAGCTACTATATTTTTTCCTAAGGGGACAAAACTTATTATAGAAGATACATTATTTATTCTCTTCTAAATTCCCAAGAAACCTGTTGAGTTTTTAAGTTATTCGCCGAAATGGATATCATGTTGAGACAATAAATGAAATGAATATTGAATACCTTGGTATTACCAAGATTGTCTCAGATCAGAAATATGTGTTAAAGAAATTATCAAATGCAAAAATAATTACAATTGAAGCACACTCTATTGTAAACCAGAAGTTTACTGACTTGAAAACCTTTGTGTTTTGGCATGACCGAATAGGTCATCCTGGATCAATAATGATGAGATGAATCATTGAAAACTCTAAAGGACATCCATTAAAGAACCTGAAGATTCTTACGTGTGATGAGTTTTCATGTGCTGCTTGTTGTCAAGGCAATTGATTACTACGCCATCATCAATGAAGGTTAACATTGAATCCCCTCAATTTTTAGAACGTATACATGGGGATATATGTGAGTCTATTCTCTCATATAGTGGGTTGTTTATATATTTTATGGTACTAATAGATGCATCTTCAAGATGGTCTCATGTGTGCCTCTAATCATCTAGCAACATGGCTTTTGCAAAATTATTGGCACAAAAAAATACGATTAAGAGCGCAATTTCCAGATTATCCCATTAAGACAATTCGCCTTGATATTGCTGACGAATTCTCATCCCAAGCTTTTGATGCTTATTGCGTATCAGTAAGGATAAAAGTTGAACATCATAAAGCTCAAGTTCATACTCAAAATGATCTTGCCGGGTCATTTATTAAGCGCTTATAATTGATAGCAAGTCCTCTACTTATGAAAACTAAGTTACCCACTACTGTTTGGGGTCATGCTATCTTACATGCAGCATCACTTGTTCGTCTCAGACCGACTCATTATAATAAATACTTCCCATCATAATTGGTATTTGGTCATGAATCAAATATTGTTCATCTTTGAATTTTTGGATGTGTTGTATATGTGCCAGTAGCACCACCTCAACGCAATAAGATGGGTCCTCAAAAAAGGTTAGACATATATGTTGGGTTTGATTCACCCTCCATAATTCGCTACCTTGAGACATTGACGGGAGATTTATTCACTGCAAGATTTGTAGATTGTCGATTCGATGAAATAAATTTTTCGCAATTAAAGGAAGAGAAAAAAGAATTCAAAAGTGAAATTGCATGAAAAGTTTTATCATTATATCATTTTGATTCACGCTCCCCTGTCTGTCAACAAGAGGTCCAGAAGATCATCCATTTGTAAAACATAGCAAATCAAATTTCAGACGCATTTAATGATTTGAAAAGGATAACAAAGTAACATATTTCTGTAGTAAATGTACCTATACGAATGGACATCCCAAAAGGACCATCTACAAGTGTCATGGCTTCTAAATCACAAATACGCCTAAAGCGTGGTAGACCATTGGGTTCAAAAGATAAAAATCCTAGAAAAAAAAGTACAAAAAATAATACTACAACACGAAGAAATTCAAGATATGATTAATCTTGATATTCCTGAAGATATCAATGAACTCGAGACCAGGTAAATAAAGAATTTTCAATAAGTTCTACATGAGATAGGATAAATTTAGATCAATCAAAAATCATAGCGGGATAATGTTTTCGCATATAATGTTGCACCTAACATTATGCAAAACAATACGGATCTTGAACCTCTATCTGTCGAGGAATGTGGACGAAGATGTGATTGGGCAAAATGACAAGAGGCAATTCAATCAGAATTGAATTCACTTGCTAAACTTGAGGTTTTTGGACCAGTAGTCCAACACCTAGTGATATTAAATCAATTGGCTATAAATGGGTATTTGTAGAAAAAAGAAATGAGAGAAATGAGATTGTAAGATACAAAGCACGCCTAGTTGCACAAGGATTCTCCGAACGACCTGGTGTCGACTATGAAAAAACATATTCACTAGTTATGGATGCAATAACTTTTTGATTTCTCATCGGTCTAGTTGTACATTAAAACCTTGAAATTCATCTTATGGATGTGGTCACAACTTACGTTTACGGTTCACTTGATAATGAAATTTATATGAAAGTTTCGGAAGGACTCAAAATTCCTGATGCATATAGTTCAAAATCTCAAGAAATGTGTTCAATCATATTACAAAAGTCATTATATGGCTTAAAACAATCAAGGCAGCATATGGTTTAATCGCTTTATTGAGTACTTGATAAAACAAGATTATATAAACAATGTCATTTGTTCTTGTATTTTTATTAAGAATACAACATCGGAGTTTGTTATTCTTGCTATTTATGTTGATGATATTAATCTCATTTGAACTCCAGAAGAAGTCCAAAAGGCAATTGAATATCTAAAAAAAGAATGAAATGAAAGACTTGGAAATACAAAAATTTGTCTTGGACTACAAATAAAATATTTAGTAGACGGGGTCTTCATCCATCAATCTGCCTATACTGAGAAATCTTGAAACAATTTTACATGGACAAAGCACATCCATTAAGTACTCAAATGGTTGTCCGATCACTTGAAGTGAGTAAGGATCCATTCCAACCTCAAGAAGAGAATGAGGAACCTCTTGGTCCAGAAGTACCTTATTTTAGTGCAATTGGGGCACTTATGTATCTTGATAATGCTACAGAACCCGACATAGCATTTTATGTTAATTTGTTAGCAAGATACAGTTCTTTCCCTACACGAAGACATTAGAATGGAGTTAAACATATATTGCGATATCTAAAGGGGACTAGTGATATGGTTCTGTTTTATACTAACAAAGCTAGTGCAAATCTTGTTGGTCATGCGGATGCAACTCGATCACAAACAGACTATCTGTTCACATATGGAGGTACTGCTATATCATGGCGATCTACGAAGCAATCTATTGTCGCTACTTCTTCAAATCATGCTGAGATAAGTCACTCATGAAGCAAGTAGAGAATGTGTATGGTTATGATTAGTAATATATTTTATTAAAGAAAATGTAGTTTGAAGTATGACGTCAAGATACCCACGATGCTCTTTGAAGACAATGTTGCATGCATAGCTCAATTAAGAGGATGATTCATAAAAGGAGATAGAACGAAACACATTTACCAAAATTATTCTTCAGACATGATCTCCCGAAGAATGGTGATATTGATGTGCAACAAATCCGTTCAAATGATAATCCAGCAGATCTATTTACCAAATCTTTACCGGCGTCAACTCTTGAGAAGATGGTTCACAAAATTGGAATGTGAAGGCTTAATCATTTGAAACATGATTTTTATCGCGGGGGGGGGGGGGGGGGCTACACTCTTTTTTCCTTAGTTTAGGTTTTGTCCCACTGAATTTTCCTAGAAAATTTTTTTATAAGGCATCAAGTAATGCGTATTATGTATGTCTATATACCTTTAATTTACAGAGACATCCAAGGGGGAGTGTTTAAAAGTATTTTTGAATGCCACGTAGGTCTCAACCATTAAAAGTGTTGCATCACCTGAAATGGTGTGCGACCAATTATGCATGCCATGTGGAACTCTCCTATTAGAAGTATATCATCACTTGGCCAATAAGAAGGCCAAGTTATACATTTGTACATTAAGCTCATGGCTATAAATAGCAACTATACATATAGATACGAATATACATATTTGAAATATATTACTTCCTCAATTATCCTTCTTTGAGTATATTAATCTTAGTCAGTTAATTTATAACATTTTAAACTTTGCTGCAGTTCTAAAGTATCATTTTTTTTTTCTGTAATAGACAATTTAGGGCTTTTTATAACTTTTAAAAATTAATACATCAATGGCCATTTATTTAATAACTTTTTAAAATTTAAAATTCAAAATGAATTATATAGTAGTTAATCAAATCCTAATTTTTAGCTATACATAAAAGTGAGATTTCTTTTTCAGTTTTATTTTAAACTTTATTCATTTTAAACAGTAAAGTTTAATTAATTTAAAATTATTTTCACAAAAAAAGAAATAAAAAACAAACACATTAATCACCATATTCAGTAATTTATTATTTAATTGTTAAAGAAAGATGTTATGTAAAGGTAATTAACTTTCTCTTTCCACAAAAATTGAAATCTATCACCTTATAAAATGCATATTTTTTGAACAATTTTAATATAATTTTTTTTTTAAAAAAAACCTGATACACTATATCAAACTTGTGGAGTAGTGGGATTTTTTTTGTCAGTTTTGCTTTTAAACTTTATTCATTTTAAATAATAAAGTTTAAGTAATTTAAAATATTTTTCACAAAAAAAGAAATCAAAAATACACACATTAATCACCATATTCAGTAATTTATTATTTAATTATTAAATAAAGATGTTATGTAAAGGTAATTAACTTTCTCTTTCCACAAAAATTGAAATCTATCACCTTAAAATGTATATTTTAGAACAATTTTAATATAATATTTTTAAAAAAAAAAACTGATACACTTTATCAAACTTGGGGAGTAGTGGGCTGTTTTAGAATGACACATGTCATTTTAAATAATAATTTAGTAAAAATTATTAATTTTAGTTTCAAATTTAATATAATTGCAAATTACAAATAATTAACTATTTTAATTATTAAAAATTATTATATTTTGTGGTGCTAACATATAAGTGTATTATATATATATATATATATATATATATATATATATATATATATATATATATATATATATATATATATATATATATATATATAAGAAAGGGATATTCAAAAGTAAGATAGAAAGAAAATTTAAAAATTTATTATTTAACTCTCTACGATTGGAGAATAGAAAATAAAATTAAAAATAATGGGAGAAACATTTTTTATTTTACTCTTTTAATATAAAGGATGAGGAGTTAAATAGAATAGAATTGGATATCATCTAATCATGTATTTCTCATTTTCCTTTCTGGTAAAATTTTATCTTCATCTTCAATTTATTTATTTTTTCATTCTTTTCACATTTCGAATTTCAATCTTCTTGTTATTTGGTTGTCCTTTTACTACATCAACACATTTTACTTGCTATCTATGTAATTTTGAAAGAAATCTATTATGGATACATCAATGATTATAATATTGATAATTAACAAGTTTTGTGAAGAGAGTGACGTGCACAAAGGATATATGACATCATTATGGCAAAAAAAAAGGTCAATATTTGTTCTTGATGGTAATTATCAACTTATTGTTGTTTTGCTTGTTAATTGTTTTTTTACTACTGTTTATGTTTTGGTTGGACTTTTTACATCTGAAAGTACTCTTTCAAAACGCCTATATGTGTAAACTCTTAAAAAATTGTAATATAATTTCATCTTTATCCATAGTTTCGATATCAAATATATAAATTCAAACAATAATGTGACGGTGAAAAAAGTAAATATTTAATAAAAATTTTTGAAATAATCAACAATATCATTCAGAAAATTTGATAATCACAAATTTTCTTAGAATTCAAATTAAGTATACAAATTTTGAAATCATAAGTGTTAAACTCTATAAATTTTGAAATCATAAGTGTTAAACTCTATTACGAACAAAATAGATACCTCTGAATCTATATTCAATCTCAATTGATGAAAGTTTAAAAGGAAATTTGATTTTGAATACACACTGAACAACAATTTCGATAAAAAAATAAAATAAAATCAGAGTATCTTTCAATATGAAATTACGTCCTATTGTTATCTCTAAAATCAATATGATCTTGATTATTTGTATAGTATCGTCAACATGTTGATCGATTTTCTTAACTGAGTTACAATGGAGTTCTTACTCTTGAAGAAGACGTAGAAGGACGGAAATTCTATTCAAACATAATGTGCGTGACCTCAACGACTTTTTCCTTTTTCTCTAACCGAAATTATCATTTTTTATTTAATCTAAAAAAAAATCAAAAATGTATATTAAAATGAAGGAATACCGAGGCATACAGAAAGACATTTCCATAGCAAACACAAATTGCAATTATATAAAGGAAAAATAACACCACATACACATTTAAGAGATAATATTACGGGTTTTAAAATACTCCTAAAAATTCTTACTTATAAGAGTCTATTTAAGATTTCTAACATATCGTTTAATTTAAATTTATTTAAAAATCGATTACAATTTAATTTAATAAATGATTAATCTCTATATATTTTTATATTATTAATTGTTAAAAGTTAATTAATTTGATTGCAATTCCTTTTTTGAAACATAAATTATCAGTTACACAAATTTAGGGATTCACATTGCTAGAGTTTCTTGATTATTGTTATACTCTAAATCTGCCATACCTTGATCATATTTTTTTCACACACCATAACAGCATCCTACCATCCCCACGTTCAAAAAATAAAATTTCTCTCTCACCTCTTCATTCATCTGTAAATCAAAAGAAAAGCCAAATCTGTGAAAATAATGTAGAAGAAACTTGAGAATACTCCCTGAAAGAGTACTAGATTAGTCGAAATGAGGTCTACTATTGAATCAAGACTTCAACTTTTAACATATTAACTTAATTGCCGTTGACCAACAAGAATGCAAATTTGGCGAGAAAAGTTGTTACCCCACAAAAGAAAAAATAAATTCAATAAAAGAAGAAGAAAAGAAAATTACAAGTCCTCCTAATCAAAAGGAACAAAAGAGAAAAGAGAAAATGGTTGAACCCCCTTTGAATTCAGACTCAAATTTTGTAAGTGAGATTTAAAAAAAAATCAACAAATCAACAAATGTCGAGTGGGGCCGGTCATCAAAACCCTATAAAAGAAGAACAATGAAAGATGACTCGAAAATTTCAATTTCAAAAAAAAGGCAAAAAAGTTGTTAGAGTAAATATTTTATTTAAACTATTTTACCAATTATTCAATTTAGAAAGATCTTTTTAAAAAAAAATTATTTCTTTATGCATATGATTCTGGTATGAAATTTGTTTACGCAGAAGGGTCTAAAATACCCTTATAGTATTAGAATTGGTACAAAAATATCCCTCATTTATATTTTGACCTGAAAATACCCTTGGGGTTAACCTTTAGCCCTTTTGGCTAACAGACTACTTAGTCAATATATTTAATTATTTCATTTATTACGTGGCATGTTGTAATTGGTTAGAAATTTAATTAATTAAAATCTAATTATTTTACCCAAACCACTCTATCCACCCGGATCCACCCGACCCATCTTTCAAAATACCCAACCCATCCAAATAAAATATCCATTAACCATTTCTTTTTAAAAAACCCCTAAACATTTCCCCCCAACATCATCAATTCTTGGATCTGCGGCGATGTTCAAACACTCATATTGTGAAAATGCTTTTAAGAATAGAAGAGCCACTCAAGAAGCTTTAGCACACTACTTCAAGAAAAAACATCAAAATAATCCAAAGTACAGTGTTAATGATATGAGACAAGATTTGGATGATAATTTTAATTTGAATATTAGTTATTCCAAGATGAAGAGGGTTAAAAGGCTCGTGTTAGAGAAATTGGAGGGTACCTACATTGATGAATTCAATAAGTTGGAGGGTTATGCTGAAGAATTGAGGGACAACAACCTAGGTACTGATGTTATCATAAATATATCTAGAGAGGCTTTGGAACAAGGAAAAAGAAGATTCTTAAGAATGAACATATGCATTCAAGCTTTTAAAAATTGATGGAAAGGAGGTTTGAGGCCTTTTATAGGGCTAGATGGGACTTTTTTAAAAGGAAAATGCAAGGGAATCTTATTGATTGCAATGGAACAAGATTAAATGAAACACTTTTATCCACTTGCTTGGGCAGTGATGGACAAAGAGACACTTAGAACATGGAAATGTTTTATTGAGCTGCTGAGAAATTCTCTAGACCTAGCAGATGGTGAAGGAGTAACATTCATGTCTGATATGCATAAGGTAGTTGTTTCTGATTTTAGTAAGTTTTTTATTTCAGTTAAATTCTTATACAAATAATACTTTAACTTGTTATGATTTTTATTGTTATAGGGGCTTCTAAATGCTGTTAGTCAGCTGTTTCCTAAAGCACATCATAGATGGTGTGCAAGACACATAGAAGCTAATTGTTGAAAGGATTGAAAAAGTGTACAAACGAAGAAGTTATTGTGGTGGTGTGCCTGGAGCACCTATGAAAAAGAATTTCATGATCAATTGAAAGTCATGGGTGGTGTGTCTAAACAAGCTGCAAAAGATTTGGTATGGTACCCTGCACAAAACTGGTGCATGGGCTTATTTTGACACAGTCTGAAAAAATCATTGATGTGACAATAATTTTACAGAGTCATTCAACAAATGGATTATAGATGCAAGGGCAAAACATATAATCAAGATGTTAGAAAATATTAGAATCAAGGTGAGTTGTTACTGTTTATAATATCATCATTTATATCACCATTATATAACTGATATCTTTTATATAGGTTAGATTAATGTGGAATAACACTGAAAATTAGAGTTTGAGATTTTTATAGTTTGGTAATTTTGAGTTTTCAGCTCATAAAGTTATACTTTTTCTTATTCTTTTCAATTTCTGTTGCTTTTTGTTGTGATATATGACATTGTTTCTCTTTATTTGAATCTCTTTAATATTTTAAAACCCAACTTATCAGGAACTGAATTTTACATTTGAGTTAAAGCCTTAAAGAGCAATGTTCAATTCTGTGTAAATTTATTTCCATTGATAGATCTAGTGTTTTAATAGAAATTACAGAATATAGCTTGATGTGATTGTTACATTGATAGGTAATGTTGTTCTTACTTCTGTATTGTTATATAGGTTATGAATAGGTTGCAAAAACTTGAAGAAGAGGGAAGAAATTGGAATGGAGAATTTAGTCCATATGCCATGGAGTTGTATAATGATTTCAATATCATTACACAATGTTGTCAAGTTCAATCTAATGGAGACCAAGGATATGAGGTAGTTGCGGGTGAAGATAGACATGTCGTAATATTAATAGGAAGAAGTGTACATGTAGGACATGGGACTTGACTGGTATACCATGTCCTCATGCCATTAAAGCATATCTTTTACAACAAACAAGAGCTACTAGATCAATTGAGTTGGTGGTAATCTAGAGAAGCTTACATGTTGATATACATGCATAAAATACAACCTGTTAGAGGTGACAAGTTTTAGAAAGTTGATCCTTCTCATGCTATGGAGCCAACAGAAATAAAAAAATTGGTAGGCAGACCAAAACTTAAAAGAAAAAGAGAAAAAGATGAGGCAAGGAAAAGGGAAGGGGTGTGGTCTGCTTCAAGAAAAGGACTAAAAACGATGTGCGGACATTGTAGTGCAACAGGTCACAACCAAAGAAGATGTCCTATGGTATGTAATTTTCTTTACTTGGTCAGTAGTTACACTAGTTAATTCAATATCTAAATAATTTTGTCATTTTTATAGCTTCAAAGGTCAAAAAAACTAGCCCAAGATATTCCAGTGTCAACACCCCAATCCATTCAAGAAGAATCTGGTATCATGTCTACTCCTGGCTTTTTTGCTTCTTCAAGTCAACAGAGTAGCAAACCTGATTGTCCTTCAAAATCAAAGAAAATTGAAAAGAACCCTACTGGACATTCAACGTAAAAAAGAAAAATAAGTGTTGATGAATTTGAGGATGGGCAACATGTTGAACCTTCAAGTGCAGTTGCTGATGAGGATGGAGATGAGCATGAAAGTGAAGACGAGCAGAAAATTCTAAGGCCAAAGGCAATTTCTGAAGCTAGGACTAGGCTTCAAGCTAAAAAGATGCAAATTCGACCAACTGGTACCAGAAGGATTGACTTCAAAGGAGATGAGAATGGTGGGAGTATTCCAACTAATCTACCATACTCACCAAGAAAATTGGCATGGAAAGGAAAAGAAGCTACGACTTCAGATCATTTGACAATTGAAAAGGAGAAAAGAATTGGCAAATTGAAGGCAAAGAGGGGTGGGAAGAAGTAGTTGCATTATGAAGTTGTTTTTTGTTTTCTGGTGTTTTGTTATATCATGATGAAACTTTAATATTTTGACTTTTTTGATGTTACTATGTCTTGAACAAGTGTCTGTAATTTTTTGTGGGTTCAAAATATATGACAATGTCATTATCACTTATCTGTGTAGTTGTTGTTTTTTGTTTTTCAGCTGCATTATGTATGTTGCTTGATGGTAGTCTTAACAGATCTTGTGAGTTGTGAATCCTTAGTGATTGTAACGACCTGTTTAGTCGTTTTGAGTAGCAGATTTTATTTCTGGAAAAACTGGCTGATACGACGGACCCCACGACGGACCGTCATGGGCACGACGGACCGTCGAGGGGGTCTCGTTCCATAACATTTAGAAATTAGAAAATTGGGTACTGAAATCGACTCTCTGAACTTCGTGACGACATGGCAGGACGGACCGCCGTGGGCACGATGGACCGTCACAGACTCTTCAAGGAAATTGAGTCTCTGAACTTTGTGACGCACCTGCAGGACGGACCGTCGCAGGCACGACGGGCCGTCACAGGTTGCGTAATCCCAGTCTGGGTCGGATTTCTATTTAAGTTTTAAAGGGGCGATTTGGACTATTCTGCTATAATTATAAATTTCGTGGGTTAACATTAATAACTCAGTTTCTTCGGGGATAAAAGAGGTAACTTTGAGTTAATTAGTGGGCTACTATTGCCATCTTTTATACTTAATTATATACTAATTAGGGTAAAAGACAGAGGGTTTGAATAATAAAGATAGAAAGAAAAAGAAAGAGAGGGAGAATCGATCAAACGAATCGAGAGAGGAGAAACGAGAAGAAGAACAAAGCTTTGGGAAATTGCTTGCTTGATCAAAATTCTTCGGTGGAGGTAGGTTATGGTTTTGATACTATTCGTAGTAAACTCTTAATAGCGAATGATATGTATTGGTAGTATTGTAAACTCCTCTATATGCTTAATTGCATGCTTGCATGAATGTGATTATATAATTGTGATGAAATAAGCATGATGAAGCTATTGAATCCTAAATCTTGAAAGAAACCCTAATCTACTTTGTTAATGATGATGCCTTAGTATAAAAGAAGGCTTGGTGAACTAAAGTAATGAGATTGATGATGCCTTGGTATAAGAAAAGGCTTGATGAATTGATAGAATGAGATTAGTGGATCGGAGTGTCACTTCCGACACATAGAATTAAGGGATCAGGTGTCACGAACCGACACGTAGAATTAGGGGATCAGAGTGTCACGTTCCGACACATAGAATTAAGCGATCGGGTGTCACGAACCGACACGTAGAATTAGGGGATCGAAGTGTCACGTTCCGACACATAGTATTAGGGGATCATGTGTCACGAACCGACACGTAGAAGTAGGGGATCAGAGTGTCACGTACCGACACATAGTAGTAGGGGAGCGGAGTGTCACGTGCCGACACAAGAGGAAGAAAGATAATGAATCTTGAAAGATGTTAATATACTCAATCTAATGAACCTAATTCCCAAATGAGTATGGTATTGAGGCTTGAGTCCTCATGGATGAACTTGGTAGTACTTATTGATGATTATAGTACTTGTTGTTGCTACATGTTGAGTATTATAGTTGATTTATGATATTAACTGATATATACTGTTTTCTATTTTGATTTGGCCGATGATACCGACTCAGTACTTGTGTTGTGTACTGACCCCTACTTGTATGTTTCTTTCTTTGTATTTGTGGAGTGCAGCAAACGTACCGTCGTCTTCAACTCAACCGCATCTCTAGCCAGTCTTAATTACACCGGGATTCAGGGTGAGCTAATGCTTCTAGCTTGGACTGGATCTTCTTCTTCAAGTCTTGATGCCTTGAACTTCTGGCATGGACTAACTTTTTACTTATTTTCGCTTTCTTAGATACTCTTAGTTTAGTAATTGAGGATAGATGTTCTTGTAATGATGACTTCCAGATTTTGGGGATAATAATAGTTATTGAATTGATTTTATTAATGAGTTTAAGTCTTCCGCATTGTATTTTGTTAATTATGTTTGAAATGTTGGGGTTTAGATTGGTTGGTTCGCTCACATAGTAGGTTAAGTGTGGGTGCCAGTCGCGGCTCGGTTTTGGGTCGTGACAAACTTGGTATCAGAGCATTAGGTTCGTTGGTCTCGTCACACAAGAACGAGTCTAGTAGAGTCTTAAGGAACGGTAGGGGGACGCCTTTACTTTTCTTTGAGAGGCTATAAGACTTTAGGAAAATTCCATTCTTTCATTCCTTCTTTCGTGCTATTACTTGGATCCAATTGGTATCTAGGTGATACAAATTGGTATCTGACCATCTTCACTCTATTTCGCAGATGGTTAGAACTAGAGCAACGACTGCGCCAACACCAACACCGGCGAGACAGGATGCGTCTGAGCCAGCCACTGGGGCTGTAGCTCGGAGAGAAATAGTGGCAAGAGTCCGTGGTAGAGGTCGTGGGAGGACGTCCTCTAGAGGAAGAGGACAAGCACCTAGCCCATCTTATACTAGGGAGATGACTCCCCCACCGACTGAGGAGGTGATAAGAGAGGGTGAGGAAGGGGAGAATGAACAAGTGCAGAACGAGGAACTGCCACCCCAACCTACCCCAGAGATGATCAATCAGGTTCTTGCTTATCTTAGCGGGTTATCTGATCAGGGCCAGACACCTCCAGTGTTTTCTGCACCAGCACCTCTGGTTCCGGAGGTACAACATGCGGCTACTATGGCTCCCCGCATGGATACCTCATTGGAAATAGTCACGTTCCCTCGTCTGACTACAGGGCCTATAATGACAAATGATCAACATGAACTTTTCAGTAAGTTCTTGAAATTGAAACCTCCAGTCTTCAAGGGTGCTGAATCTGAGGATGCTTACGATTTTCTGGTTGACTGTCATGAGCTACTACACAAGATGGGTATAGTAGAACGGTTTGGTGTTGAGTTCATGAGTTATCAGTTTCAAGGGAACGCCAAAATGTGGTGGCGGTCACATGTTGAGTGTCAACCAACAGAGGCACCACCTATGACTTGGGCCTCATTCTCTAGCTTGTTTATGGAGAAGTATATCCCCCAGACTTTGAGGGATAGGAAAAGGGATGAGTTCTTGAGCCTAGAGCAAGGTAGGATGTCGGTTAATGCATACGAGGCTAAGTTTTGTGCATTATCCAGGTATGCCACCCAACTTTGTTTCAGTCCACAAGAGCGGATTCGCCGGTTTGTGAAGGGGTTGAGGTCAGAATTGTGGATTTCGGCCTTACAGGTAGCGGCTACGGCAAAATCCTTCCAAGAAGTGGTAGACTTCGTGATAGAGGTGGAAGGAGTGAAGCCAGATGACTTCACCACGACATCAACATCAAAAAGGTTTCGAAAGGGAGGTGAGTTTAATGGTTCTTACTCCAGAGGTCAAGGCTCAGGAGGTTACTCGGCCCGACCAATTCAGTCTTCACTACAGACTGTAGTTGGGGGTCCACCTCAGACCGGTCAACACTTCTCTGAGACACCTATGCTTGACTCCAGAGAGTGTTATGGATGTGGGGAGACTGGACATATTAGGAGAAATTGTCCGAAACAGAGTTATAGACCCCCGATAGCTAGAGGTAGAGGTGGTCATGGTAGAGGCCGTTATTCTGGAGGACGTGGTGGTCGAGGTAATGGTGGTCACCAAAACTGCAGAGGTGATGTGCAAACTGGAGCCACTACAACACAACATGGTAGGGGCAACGGACAGACAAGTAATGGGGCCCATTGTTACGCTTTCCCTGGGAGATCTGAAGCGGAGACATCTGATGCTGTTATCACAGGTAATCTTTTGGTTTGTGATTGCATGGCTTATGTATTGTTTGTTCCCGGATCCATATTTTCTTATGTATCTTCTTCATTTGCTATTGGTCTTAATTTACCTTGTGCATTACTTGACATGCCTATTCGTGTGTCTACTCCGGTGGGTGAGTCTGTGATAGTAGAAAAAGTATATAGGTCTTGCTTGGTGACTTTCGTGGGGAGCAACACTTATGTAGATTTGGTTATCTTAGAGATGGTTGACTTTGATGTAATTCTGGGTATGACTTGGCTTTCTCCAAATTTCGCAATCTTGGATTGTAATGCTAAAACTGTAACGTTAGCCAAGCCAGGGACAGATCAGTTAGTGTGGGAGGGCGACTACACTTCCACTCCGGTTCGTATCATCTCCTTTCTTCGTGCTAAGAAAATGGTTAGTAAGGGGTGTTTAGCTTTCTTGGCACATCTCAAGGATGACACTACTCAAGTACCTTCAATTGAGTCGGTTTCGATAGTCTGTGAGTTTCTGGATGTGTTCCCTGCAGATCTTCCTGGTATGCCACCGGATAGAGATATCGATTTTTGCATTGATTTGGAACCGGGTACCCGCCCCATTTCTATACCCCCTTATAGAATGGCTCCCGCGGAGTTAAGAGAGTTAAAGGCCCAACTTCAAGAGTTGTTGAGCAAAGGCTTCATTAGACCAAGTGCATCTCCTTGGGGTGCTCCGGTGTTATTTGTGAAGAAGAAGGATGGGAGTTTTCGGATGTGCATAGACTACCGGCAGTTGAACAAGGTAACTATTAAGAACAAGTATCCCATTCCTCGCATCAATGACTTGTTCGATCAGTTACAAGGTGCTTGTGTGTTCTCTAAAAATTTACTTGAGATCCGGTTATCATCAATTGAAAATACGGGCAACGGATGTGCCAAAGACTGCTTTTCGAACCAGGTATGGGCATTACGAATTTGTAGTGATGTCTTTTGGTCTTACGAATGCCCGTGCTGCTTTCATGAGCTTGATGAATGGGATTTTTAAGCCATATCTGGATCTCTTTGTGATCGTATTTATTGATGATATACTGATATACTCAAAGAGTAAGAAGGAACATGAGGAGCACTTGAGAATGGTATTAGAGTTGTTGAGGAAGAAAAAGCTTTATGCCAAATTCTCCAAGTGTGAGTTTTGGCTAGATTCAGTGTCCTTCTTGGGACACGTGGTTTCTAAGGATGGAGTGATGGTGGATCCATCTAAGATTGAGACAGTGAAGAATTGGGTAAGACCTACTAACGTGTCAGAAATAAGGAGCTTTGTTGGTTTAGCTAGCTACTACCGCCAATTTGTCAAGGGATTCTCTTCTATTGCTTCCCAATTAACAAACTTGACTAAGCAAAATGTTCCATTTGTATGGTCGGATGAGTGTGAGGAAAGCTTTCAGAAACTCAAGACCTTGTTGACTACTGCACCAATTCTTACCTTGCCAGTAGAGGGTAAGAACTTCATCGTTTATTGTGATGCATCCTATTCGGGTTTGGGTGCAGTGCTAATGCAAGAGAAGAATGTGATTGCTTATGCTTCGAGGCAATTAAAGATGCATGAACGTAACTATCCGACCCATGATTTGGAGTTGGCCGCGGTAGTATTTTGCACTAAAGCAATGGAGACACTATTTGTATGGGGTTAAGTGTGAAGTCTATACGGATCATCGTAGCCTACAATATGTCTTTACTCAGAAGGATTTTGAATTTGAGACAGAGGAGATGGATGGAAATACTGAAGGACTACGATATTACTATTCTGTATCATCCAGGAAGGGTAATGTTGTGGCAGACGCCTTAAGTAGAAAGGCAGGAAGCATGGGAAGTCTATCTCATTTGCAAGTTTCTAGACGCCCGTTGGCTAGAGAAATCCAAACCTTGGCTAATGACTTTATGATGCTAGAAGTAAATGAGAAGGGAGGATTTTTGTCTTGTGTGGAGGCGAGATCTTCTTTTCTTGACAAGATCAAGGGAAAACAGTTTGATGATGAGAAACTAAGTCGAATCCGGGATATGGTGTTGCGAGGAGAGGCTAAGGAAGCAATAATTGATGACGAAGGTGTTTTGAGGATTAAGGGAAGGGTATGTGTGCCCCGTGTTGATGACTTGATCCACACTATTCTTACAGAGGCTCATAGTTTCGGATATTCTATACATCCTGGTGCAACCAAGATGTACCGTGACCTAAAGCAACACTTTTGGTGGAGTAGAATGAAGCGCGACATTGTTGATTTTGTTGCCAAATGTCCAAATTGTCAACAATTAAAGTATGAACACCAGAGGCCCGGAGGAACACTTCAGAGAATGCCCATTCCTGAATGGAAGTGGGAGAGAATTGCAATGGACTTCGTGGTTGGTCTTCCAAAGACATTGGGTAAGTTTGATTCCATTTGGGTAATTGTGGACAGATTAACTAAGTCCGCTCACTTCATGCCGGTCAAGGTGACCTACAATGCAGAGAAGTTAGCCAAAATCTACACCTCAGAAATCGTTCGATTGCATGGAGTTCCACTTTCCATCATATCAGATAGAGGTACGCAGTTTACTTCTAAGTTTTGGAGAACATTGCATGCGGAATTAGGTACTAGGTTGGACCTTAGTACTGCATTTCACCCTCAGACCGATGGTTAGTCTGAGCGAACGATTCAAGTGTTGGAGGATATGCTTCGTGCATGTGTGATAGAGTTTGGTGGTCATTGGGATAACTTCTTACCCCTAGCGGAGTTTTCATACAATAATAGCTATCACTCCAGTATTGATATGGCTCCATTTAAAGCATTGTATGGGAGGAAATGTAGGTCTCCCATTGGTTGGTTTGATGCATTTGAGGTTAGACCTTGGGGTACTGATCTGTTGAGGGATTCCTTGGAGAAGGTGAAAGCTATTCAAGAAAAGCTTTTAGCGGCTCAAAGTAGACAAAAGGAATATGCGGATCGAAAGGTTAGAGACTTGGAGTTCATGGAGGGTGAACAAGTCTTGCTGAAGTTTTCACCCACGAAAGGGGTGATGCGGTTTGGAAAAAGGGGTAAGCTAAGTCCAAGGTATATTGGACCATTTGAAGTACTTAAGCGAGTAGGGGAGGTGGCTTATGAATTAGCCTTGCCTCCAGGGCTGTCCGGAGTGCATCCGGTATTTCATGTGTCCATGTTGAAAAGATACCATGGGGATGGAAACTACATCATTCGTTGGGATTCTGTTCTGCTTGATGAGAATTTGACTTATGAAGAGGAACCTGTTGCTATTTTAGATAGAGAAGTTCGCAAGTTGAGGTCGAGGGAGATTGCATCCATCAAAGTTCAATGGAAGAATCGACCAGTTGAAGAGGCCACTTGGGAGAAGGAGGTTGATATGCAAGAAAAATACCCACATCTGTTCACAGATTCAGGTACTCCCTTTCGCCCTTGTTTCTTTTCTTGTGATCGTTCGAGGACGAACGATGGGTAAATTGGTATCTATTGTACCGACCTGTTTAGTCGTTTTGAGTAGCAGATTTTATTTCTGGAAAAACTGGCTGATACGACGGACCCCACGACGGACCGTCATGGGCACGATGGACCGTCGAGGGGGTCTCGTTCCATAACACTTAGAAATTAGAAAATTGGGTACTGAAATCGACTCTCTGAACATCGTGACGACATGGCAGGACGGACCGTCGTGGGCACGACGGACCGTCACAGACTCTTCAAGGAAATTGAGTCTCTGAACTTTGTGACGGACCTGCAGGACGGACCGTCGCAGGCACGATGGGCCGTCACAGGTTGCGTAATCCCAGTCTGGGTCGGATTTCTGTTTAAGTTTTAAAGGGGCGTTTTGGACTATTCCTGCTATAATTATAAATTTCGTGGGTTAACATTAATAACTCAGTTTCTTCGGGGATAAAAGAGGTAACTTTGAGTTAATTAGTGGGCTACTATTGCCATCTTTTATACTTAATTATATACTAATTAGGGTAAAAGAAAGAGGGTTTGAATAAGAAAGATAGAAAGAAAAAGAAAGAGAGGGAGAATCGATCAAACGAATCGAGAGAGGAGAAACGAGAAGAAGAACAAAGCTTTGGGAAATTGCTTGCTTGATCAAAATTCTTCGGTGGAGGTAGGTTATGGTTTTGATACTATTCGTAGTAATCTCTTAATAGCGAATGATATGTATTGGTAGTATTGTAAACTCCTCTATATGCTTAATTGTATGCTTGCATGAATGTGATTATATAATTGTGATGAAATAAGCATGATGAAGCTATTGAATCCTAAATCTTGAAAGAAACCCTAATCTACTTTGTTAATGATGATGCCTTAGTATAAAAGAAGGTTTGGTGAACTAAAGTAATGAGATTGATGATGCCTTGGTATAAGAGAAGGCTTGATGAATTGATAGAATGAGATTAGTGGATCGGAGTGTCACGTTCCGACATATAGAATTAAGGGATCGGGTGTCACGAACCGACACGTAGAATTAGGGGATCGGAGTGTCATGTTCCGACACATAGAATTAAGGGATCGGGTGTCACGAACCGACACGTAGAATTAGGGGATCGGAGTGTCACGTTTCGACACATAGTATTAGGGGATCAGGTTTCACGAACCGACATGTAGAAGTAGGGGATCAGAGTGTCACGTACCGACACATAGTAGTAGGGGAGCGGAGTGTCACGTGCCGACACAAGAGGAAGAAATATAATGAATCTTGAAAGATGTTAATATACTCAATCTTATGAACCTAATTCCCAAATGAATATGGTATTGAGGCTTGAGTCCTCATGGATGAACTTGGTAGTACTTATTGATGATTATAGTACTTGTTGTTGCTACATGTTGAGTATTATAGTTGATTTATCATATTAACTGATATATACTATTTTCTATTTTGAGTTGGCCGATGATACCTACTCAGTACTTGTGTTGTGTACTGACCCCTACTTGTATGTTTCTTTCTTTGTATTTGTGGAGTGCAGCAAACGTACCGTCGTCTTCAACTCAACCGCATCTCTAGCCAGTCTTCATTACACCGGGATTCAGGGTGAGCTAATGTTTCTAGCTTGGACTGGATCTTCTTCTTCAAGTCTTGATGCCTTGAACTTCCGGCATGGACTAACTTCTTACTTATTTTCGCTTTCTTAGATACTCTTAGTTTAGTAATTGATGATAGATGTTCTTGTGATGATGACTTCCAGATTTTGGGGATAATAATAGTTATTGAATTGATTTTATTAATGAGTTTAAGTCTTCCGCATTGTATTTTGTTAATTATGTTTGAAATGTTGGGGTTTAGATTGGTTGGTTCGCTCACATAGTAGGTTAAGTGTGGGTGCCAGTCGCGGCTCGGTTTTGGGTCGTGACAGTAATATTTCCTTTTAACTAGATTGAGTTGTAAGATTTTGCATATTGCACTTTTTGCTATAAAATTTGCAGATTGTAAATTCCTCTAAAAATTTATAGATTGCAAATTGTTCTAAAAATTACAGATTGCATTTTGTTGTAAAAATATGCAGATTGATGTAAAAATTTTCTAATTTTATTTTGCTGTAAAAATTTACAGATTACAAATTAATGTGTAATAGCTGTAAAAATTTGCAGATTGCAGATTTTTATAAAAATTTGCACAGTGCATTTTGCTATTAAAAATTGCAGATTGCATGTTGCTTAAACAATTGCAGTTTGCCAATAAAATGTGGATTGCTATAAAATGCAGATTGTCAAATGGTAAAATGCAGATTGCAAAGAACTTTACCATTACAATCTAGAGATTAACACGATTACTAACAATTTTCCACAAGCAAAACACGATGACATTATATTAGTTGTAACCTGCAGATTGCTAACATTACATCAAAATACAAATGACTACACCACACTACTATAGACCGACTACACACTAGTAGAACAGAGCTACACCAAACATGATATTCTGTACAAAATGCTCTTCATCACGAATAAGAGAGGAAGAAAATCACGAACAAGATCACATTTACGCAAATGATGAATCTTCCATGTTGAAAGGTTTCTCCTGAATGACATTACTATAATGGTATTAACTTGACATTTTTCCTCATGGACAAGGTAAATATTGGTAGATGGATGTATGTATGTATGTTTGAGATTGGTTTCATGGAAAAACAATGGGAAATGTATGTTTAGTTGGCCCTCGAGGGCAATATACGAGGACAATTTTGAGACTGAATTTATGGATGGAGATCGTACCTATACGGGTATCAGTGCGATGGCCTGGACCTCCACTATCACTAGATCTCAATCCATCGTCGCTTGATCCTCGAGAGAAGTATTGGACTAGATTTCCAACAGAAGGATCCAAGATTACACCTCCTCATCCATCTTGTGGATTCAGATAGAAGAATTATTGTTCGAAAGTTTCCAGGTACGGTTTTATTTCTATTACTTGTTGAAATGATGACTTTAGAAATCATTGAAACTAATTATCATTTAATGTAATGATCCTCGGGGCATTAAAGATGCTATTCGAAGTGGATGCAACTGATTATATGATATCGATCTGTGGTAATGATGCTCTCCGAAAGCTTTGTTCACCTGAAAAAGTGGAAGTTTTTTCTACTAGACAAACAATGATCGATATATGATGAAAACAATGAAGAAGGCAGAAACAAAAGTAATTGTCTAAATAACTGCAATTTTTTTCTACAAAGATCAATATTTCCCCTTCTGAGGAACATTATGAATTTCATTGCCACCAATTTCCTTTGGTTTATGAATTTCAATTGCCACCCATTTCTTTTAGAATTTTCTTAAATCGGTTTCTTTACTTCCGAATTGAATCTAATTTAATCTTTTGATTGTGAGTCATCAATGACACATGGCTTGGAAGTTTACTAGCGATCCAATCCAATAACCACAAGATAATGAGCTAGGACGACAACATTTGAAGAATCGACATGACATCCACCATTCTCACGAGTCATAACAGTAAGATATTTTTACTATCTATTCACACTTAGAGACTCAACTTATTGACTAAACTTTTTGAGGTGAAGAAAAAGAAGAAGATGTCAACATGGGAACAATAGAAAACTTAACAAATCCGATGAAGAAGATGAACTCCAAGAGAGATCCAAGAACTGATGTAGTTGGGGGGAAATGTTTACGGTTTTTTTTAAAAAAGAAATGGGTAATGGATTTTAATGGGTCGGGTGGATCCGTGAGATAGGGTGGTTTGGGTCAAACTAATTAGATTTTAATTAATTAAATTTCTAACCAATTACAACATGCCACGTAATAAATGAAATAATTAAATATATTGACTAAGCAGTCTGTTAGCCAAAAAGGCAAAATAGGTCTCCTAAAGGTTGACCCCAAAGGTATTTTAAGGCCAAAAGATAAACGAGGGATATTTTTGTACCAATTCTAATACTATAAGGATATTTTAAACCCTTCTCCGATTTAAAAATGTTGGTATGAAATAGGTAGGATCTGTGCATCCTGTATATTCGTTGTCATGTGTTCTTTACATGTTTTTTTTTCTCAAAGTTTTTGAATGATATATATTTGTTTTTGCTACAATTTTTGCAATAATAAAATATGCATTGTTTTACATTTCAAATTTTTTTTTAGTAATTTGTTCCAGTTGGATATCAAGTTCACACAATTTTATTTTTATTTTGTGAAATGTTTTCAAGTTGGATATCAAGTTTATACAACTTAGATATCAGCATAAGCCACATTTTTATTAGACTTTAGTCTTGAAAAACACCTCATAACATATAGTACACCACAATTGTATACATTGTTACACTTAAAATTTCCAAATAGATATCAAAAGAACAACATATTGCATAGTTTTACATTTTGTTTCTTAACAATTTTTCAGTGGGAAATCTGGTATGCAATACACCATTAACTAGTTTTAGTTTGGATAACTTAGTTTGAAATCTCAAATACATCTTAATATTTCTATTTTTGCAATGCGATATCAGTTCAAAGTCAAAAGGACACCAATTAAAATTACGTTAAATATTTTATATTGACTTACACTGTATCTAATTGATTCCAAATTGAAAAATAAGAATGACATTAAATTGATATCTAATTTGTATAAATCTGAAAAGAATGAAGCCTAATAATGTAATAAAACAATGACTATTTTATATTATAATTTGTATCTACATCAATTACATCTTGTTTTATATTTTTTTCAAGTCGGAGATTAGATGGATACCAAAAGAATATCAATTGAAAATTACACTAACTAGTATCTATGTGACTTCAATTGCATACCAAATGGATATCAATTGCATACCAACATTACTTAATCAATTGTTCACTATATATTTGAAAAACAATTAGCAATTGATTAAGTAATATTGGTACATTGACTTACATTGTATCAACTTGATCTTCAAATTGAAAAAGAAAAATGACATTAAATTGGTATCATATATATTTGGTATTTTAACTTGAGATTTAAAGACAAACATTGAAAAATAAAAAATGTGAAGTTGGTGTCGACCTTGTATAAATCTGGGAAGAATGAAGTTGATAATATAAAATTGTGACTATTTTATAATATATATATACCTCAACTACATCTTGATTTATATTATTTTTTTCAAGTCGGACACCAAATGGATACCAAAAGAATACTAATTAAAAATTAAAATAACTAGTATTTGTGTGACTTCAATTGCATATCAAATGGATACCAATTACACACCAATATTACTTAATAAATTACACTATTTATTAAAATACAACGAATACATAAAAATAAATTTTATAGTACTCAGCATAAATGTTTAGAAATTATAATTCGTTAGTAAAAAACTAAATAAATCAAAATATGAGCTTGTTACAATTATAAATTATGATTTTTTTGTGTGTAGGATAATTTGAACATGTCTTCCCGTTGTGGCCCTCCCAACGACATGTGTTGCATGTAACTTTAGACCTCTTGATCACATCAGCAAAACCCTTCCAGCGTTCAATTTTATTCACATATTTCATTCCTATTTCATGGCAAAATTCATCAATTATTCATATTAAGATCATGTCACTATTATATCAAAATAATTTCATTTTTATCTATTAATTTTCATTTACTAAATATATAATATACCAAATTCATTGCATTATTATTTCCAAATTCATTTCAATATAATGCCAAAAAATATAATCAATCATACCAGCAGATTTGTACCAAAAAATAAATCATAAATTGTCATATATGCCTGTTATAAGTAGTATACAAATTACCCAAAAAAATGTTATGCAATTTTTTAAACCAGAAACATAACAAAAAAAGTATATCTGATTCAGACAAATAATGAACAAATTAAATGTTCAAACATTATACTTTTTATTATACACAATAAGAAATCAAAAATCAATATACAAATTTCATAAAATTCTTATGTACACTTTTCATATCTATTGGATGTCATTACTTATTCATACTATCACGCCACCAAAATAAATAGTACCAGAATCCTACCAACATGGTAATAAACAGTATATCAATGTCAAGCAAATTTTATGTAATTTTAAATCAAAAATACAAAAACACAAAATGAATGTTCATATCAAAATCTAACATTATATATAAAAAAAAACCTTAATTAAAACTTTTGTACATGAACGAAATCTTAAAAAAGAATTCAATTTGAATGTTTATAATATTTGTTACATTTTGTTACCAATACAAATAAAATATCTTTATGAACACTAATACGAATGATTCTATCTACTATCATGATTTATTAGTGCTCATAAGAAACGGTGCATTACAAGAAAATAAAGATTATTGAATAAAAACAAATAGAAATTAGACGAGAGTCAGCGAAAACATTGAGAACATAGGAAACGTTTGAAGAAAAAAAAAAGAAATCTATTCCAAAATGTCAACAACTGCTTTGAGCTAAATAAGAAAAATAAATATTCATTTGTTATGACTCTTCTACTTTTATGTCTCTTATTAATTATCATTAATATTTTCAAATTATTTACTACTAAAATATCATTTTTACCTTATTTTTTCACACTAATTAATTTTTACTGTTATTTTAAATTGTTTTTTATTTTAGTAAAATATTATAATTGAAATTCTGGAAAAAAAACTAAATTGAGAGAAACTTTAGACAAAATAATTATAATTTGACTTTTTAATTAATGTTAACAGATTAGAGTGAAATAAGGAAAATAAATATTCCTTAATAGTTTCAATCTCCTAAATTTATGCTAATTTATAATTATCATCATTGAATTAAAAAATAATTAATATGTTATAAACAATTTATAGTAAATGTCTAATTAAGTGGAGTCCTCGTAGGATATGCTTACGAATTCTACTTGGAGACCAAGTAAGGTTTTCCCTATAAATAATAAAGGGTTTCCTTCATTGTAAATAAGATTTGTGAAATATCTATGAATCCTGAATATACTATGAATAAGAGATCTTTTCTCTTTTCTCTACTTTTTTATTCTAATTTTATATAGTTTCATAACACGTTATCAGCATGATTGTTTTATTCTTAAAGAATTATGAAGAAGACGGGAAAAGTGCAAAAAACATATCTTGCACACCTTATGCAATAAGGTTCTTATATCTTCAAGGTATGATTTATCTTTATGTTATAATTATTTATGTAACAGATCTGGAGGTACCATACAAAGTAAGTATTTAAAGAGACTTGTCGACTTTCTCTACGTTTAATTTTAACCGACTGCGCAGATAATTCCTTAATTTATTTTAATACTTAAATAAGTACAATTTAGTGAAAGATATGTTTTCAATCTCTACATGAGATACGTGATCTATTAAACTATATCTATTAACTGCTAGTGTTGATTATAAGAAATCATTAGTCTTAGGTTTGTGTGTAATTATAATATATAATCATATTAATGATCATCAAAAGTGATAAAATTGCAATTATTTTCAAAGGCTTGAGGTTGAGCCTCATTGTGGGTAAGACAATGAATTTAAGTTATATCGCACCAAAAGAATAAGACAATGGATTTACGTCCAATCGCACCAAGAGGGTAAGACATCAGAAGTCTTGATGCTTTGTGATGAAAGATGTTGGATTCAAGTCTCTCATTGATTTATCGCATAAGAAGTTGGGTTTCAGTCTCAATGCACCATATTGATTATATTATGATGAATAAGGGAAATAATGAGTTTTTGAAAAAATTAGTCATAAAATATATCTCGTTGAAGCAAATTCATTTTTCAAAGTGAATGTAGCAGTGCATAAATGTCTAAAAGAAGACAATTGATTAAATGATGCACATGAATATGGAATGAGGTACTAAGTTATCAAAATTTGATGTACTTAGATGATTGTGTTCCATTCATGAAGAATGAGAGTCTTTGATAAATAGTAAAAATACAGATCTATTCTTTAGAGTGAATGAGGTGATAAACCACCATGCTAGACGTGAATTTTCTTGTACTTCTTGTTAACGAGGCAAGTTAATTGTGAGACCATCATAAACGAAAGTTGAGATTGAATTCTCTGTGTTCTAGGAACGTATACAAATATTTGTGGACCTAGTCATCCACTTAGTGGATTGTTTAGATATTTAATGGTCCTAATAAATGTTTCTTCTATATGATCTCATGTGTGCCTATTATTATCTTGCAACTTGATGTTTGCCAAAATGTTGGCACAAATTATATGTTACATGCACAATTTTCTTCAGATTAGTTCATTCAATGATGGGATCATGATCACCTAAAGGGTAAAGTAATTGAGAAGAAATAAATCTGAAAATTACTCTTGGAGTAATAAAATTGAAATTTACTCATATAATAATAAATTAGAAATTTACTAAAGCAGAAGGCACAAACTTGGAGTTTACGAGTACTAATAATTATATTAGTTGGCATGAATAATTTGGTCATCCCAAAGATATGCATACTGAGTAATGGACATACAATGAAAAACTAGAAGATTATTCAAGAATTCTTTTGTTGTTTGTTCTCATGACAAGTTGATTGGATCAACTAATGTTGAGATTAAATCTCTAAATTCTGAAAAGTATAAAAGGTGAATATGGGTTTGTTCACCTATCATGTGACAAGATAAAAAGATGCATCTATAAGATAATCACATGTGCATTTGTTGTCAACCAGTAGTTTGACATTCACAAAATTGCTTGTGCAAAAATAATTGAGTTAAGAACACAATTTTAGAATATGTAATCAAGACAATTTATCTTGATAATATTGATAAATACTCAAGATGATGTGACATTAAATGTCTCAAATAGTAAAATCATTGTTTATGAAAATAAAGCTTCATATGCTGATATGAAATACGATATATTGCATACAAAAGTAATTGTACGCATCAGACCGATAAATTATGATCATATTTTCTTTCAATTGATTCATGGTCGGGGATCAAATATTTTTCATCTGATTATTTTGATATGTGGTATATAATCAATGAATATACATTGATGCACAAGGATAGATTCTCCGAAGATTGAGATATATGTTAGTTTGTCTAACATAAGGGGGAAATTAGAAGCAACACAAAAGTTGTAAATACTCCTATTGAATGTCCCTTAAAGATAGAGTCTACGACATGCATGAAGCATGATAGATTAATCAATTCTAAATAAAATAATCTTTGAAAAGGGAGAGGAACAAAGAATCAAAATGATCATAATAAGGAGACAATGTGCTCTTGGAGAGCCTACGACATAACACTTTATGAAAACCTCATGAGAGGGGTAGCTACCTAAAAGTAATAAAGTGATGAAATCTCAATAAGTTTTGTTATATTGTGAATCGATACAAAATGGTATATCGTTGACGATATCTTTGATACAATGGCGCGCAATATTGTAAAAGATTATGAGGATATGAATTCTACATCTATTAAAGCATGCTTGTGTAGAAATAATTATCAAGTGAAAAGTGGAATGATGCATCTTGTAAGCGTAAAGCTTATTTGACTTGCAATCTAGGCACTAGAAGATGTCATACATCTAATATTGAATGTTGTTACTTGAAAAATTGATATGAAAATATCTAATGGGTTCAAAATCTAAAGCATATACAAGTTTTTGGAAAACTTGTTTATTATCCTCATAAGGATCAAATACATAGAGCATATACAAGTATTATTATGCAAGTTGATGACTAGAATTGAAACTCTTGGTAATAGATTATTTGTGTAAAAAAGTTGAAGTAAGGAACTTGCAATTATCTTTGATCATGAAGGAAAGGTTTATAAAAGCATATAGAAGAAAACATATTTCGTCAAGGTTTTTCTACACTCATAAGCTCCCAAGAGTGGTGATATCAACATGCAAGAGGTTGTTTAAATAATATTATTGTTGATTTATTCACCAAGTCTCTACCAACTACAACTTTCAAGAAGATGGTGCACAAGCTTGGAAAACGAAGATTCTAGTCTCTGAATTGATGTTCTCATAAGGAGGAGTTAATACGCGATGTACTCTTTTTTCCTCACAAGGTTTTGTCCCACTAGATTTTCCTTGTAAGATTTTTAATGAGGCACCCACAATGCGTATTATTAGATATGTGTACTTTTTTTCTTTCACTAGATTTTTTTTCACTGAGTTTTATCTAGAAACAATTTGTATTATAATGAATGTCTAATTATGTGGAGTCCTTATAGGATATGGTTACGAATCCTAGTTGGGAACCAAGTAAGGTTTTCCCTATAAATAAAGAGTTTTCCTTCATTGTAAATAAGATTTGTGAAAGATATATGAATCTTGAATATACTATGAATAAGAGATCTTTTCTCTTCTCTCTACTTTCTTCTTCTAATTTTATATAGTTTCATAACATAATACACCTTTATCTGTTTTTTTATCTTTTTTTTTTTTTGCAAAATCGATTTGTTTTCCTTTTTTATCTTTTTTTTTTTCAAAATTGATTTTCTACAACTAATTAACTTTTTTAATAAACTTTTATAACCTGAAATTTTTTATTGTTATAACTTGGAAGTTTTATTCTACTGTTATAACTTGAAAATATTAGTCTTATGAATGTTATTTTATTAAATTTTCACTTATATAAACCATAGTTATTGGATGAAAATTAGGTCAAGTAATGTTCAATAGTATTATAGATTCATGAAATGTGTAATATAGAATAATTTATGGTTGAGATTTATTTAAATTATATACTCATTCTAATAATAAAAATAATAAAGCTCTCAACTTTTTATTTTTTAAAAATTATCAAATAAAACAATTAAGTGTACCAAACTAATATTTTCAAGAAAAAAATTTAAGATTGACGGCAATAAGTGAACTTCCTGACTTTTTTACCCGCCAAACTTTTTTGGAGTAATTTCACACCTGCTTTCTCCAAATTCAGAAGCAATCTCCAAAATAGATCAAACTTAAAATCGCCATTTAATTATAAATAAAAATTCAACTAAAGAACATGATAATACATTTTTTTCAAAAAAAAAAAACTTATTCAGAGGCTTTCAAATAATTATAAAAATATATTTAATTAGATTTTTCAAAAGTGCTGGTTCTTTAAAGTTAGTATTAACTTAAAAAATCTAGTTCAAGTACGAGGTTTGACATGTAAAAAAGTTGGAAAATTCACATATTCTCGCTAGTCTTATTTTTTTTCTTAAAAATGTTAGGTAGGATACACTTAATTATTTTATTTAATAGTTTTAAAAAATAAAAATAATTGACGATTTTGTTATTTTTACTATTATAATAAATACATAATTTAAATAGATCTCAACCATAAATTATTATAAAGTATATATGACATGAATCTATAAAATCATTGGACATTACTTGACCTAATTATAGTTGACCAAATCTTTATCCTAATTATAGCATACAATTATAAATTTTATATTTGTTATACATAATGTTTCTCCAAAAATGTAATAAGAAGCTTCTGAAGTAATATCCAAAGATCGTTGAATATCTATCGGTTGTTATTGTTTGTTCTTTCACGTTATATTTTCAAAAGATATGTTTGGATTTTAAAGCCCCTAAAAATTATGTAAAAATGGGAAAATCTCATCATCTCCAAGACGGTAAAGTATTAGCTCAAATTTAAGTATTTAAATTTCAATTTCTTAAAAGAAATCTTTTCAATAGAAAAAGTTTGTTCTATAAGTAATGTAACAAAATAGTTTTTAAAAATTATTTTGTCACGACCCAAATCGGGGACGCGACTGGCACCCACATTTACCCTCCTATGTGAGCGAACCAACCCATATAACCCTTAACATTTTAATACAATATCAACAAAAGAAATGCGGAAGACTTAATTCATTAATAAAACAACTCAAAACTATTATTAATATCCCCAAAATCTGGAAGTCATCATCACAAGAACATCTATCTCAAATTACTAAACTAAGAATGTCTAAAAAGCTAAAAACAAGTAAAAGCTAGTCCATGCCGGAAGTTCAAGGCATCAAGACTTGAAGAAGGAGACCCAGTCCAAGCTAGACGCATTAGCTCACCCTGAATTTCCGATGAAGTGAAGACTGGCTTGATCTACTGCTGAGTCGAGGTTGACGGAACGTTTGCTGCATAACACAAATAACAAAGGGAAACATAAAAGTAGGGGGGTCAGTACAACCACACGTACTGAGTAGATATCATCGGTCAACTCAAAATAGGGAACAATATATATCAATAATAATGGAAATCAACTACAATACTCAACATGTAGCACAACAATTACTTTATCATTAACAATTTCCGTCAAGTTCACACATGAGGTCTCAAGCCTCAATACCATACTCATTTGGGAAATTAAGTTCATTAGATTGAGTATATTCATTATCTTTCAAGATTCATTATCTTTCTTCCTCTTGTGTCGGTACGTGACACTCCGCTCCTCCTATTCATTCTATCCTGGTACCGGAACGTGGCACCCGATCCTCATATTCTATCCTGGTGTCGGAACGTGACACTCCGATCCTCATATTCATTCTATCCTGGTACCGGAACGTGGCACCCGATCCTCATATTCTATCCTGGTGTCGGAACGTGACACTCCGATCCTCATATTCATTCTATCCTGGTACCGGAACGTGGCACCCGATCCTCATATTCTATCCTGGTGTCGGAACGTGACACTCCGATCCTCATATTCATTCTATCCTGGTACCGGAACGTGGCACCCGATCCCCTAATTCATCAAGCCTTCTTTTATACTAAGGCATCCTCATTATCATTATATAATTTATCAAGCCTTCTTTCATACTAAGGCATCATCAATCTTATTATATAATATATCAAGAGAATTAGGGTTCTTTCAAGATTTGGGATTCAATAGCTTCATCATGCTTGTTAATTTATCACAATCTCATAATCATAATCATGCAAGCATACAGTTTAAGCACATAGACAGGTTTACAACATCATCAATACATATCATACACTATCAAGAGTTCACTACGATTATCGTAACATAAAACCATAACCTACCTCCACCGAAGAATTGGAATCAACAAGAAACTTCCCAAGCTTGCTATTCTCCTCTCTCTCGATCGATCTGCTCTCTCTCCCTTTCTGTTCTTTCTCTTTTGTTTTATTCAAACCCTCTTTCCTTTACCCTAATTAATCATATAATTAAGTGTGAAAAAGGACAATAAAACCCCACTAATTCACTTAAGGTTACCCCTTTTAACCCCTAAGTAATTAGACTTATTAATGTTACCCCTCAATCTTTATAATTAAGGAAGAAATAGTCAAAAACGACCCTTAAAACGAGGAAGGAAATCCTAAACTGCCTGGGACTGCACAACCTGTGACGGGCCGTCGTGGGTGCGACGGTCCGTCGCACAGGCCGTCGTGCCTCCCAGTTTTCAGGTGAGCTGTGACGGCCCGTCACCCCTGTGACGGTCCGTCCTGCACCTCCGTCCTGACGGTCAGAAACTCGTTTTCTTGCACCAAATTCCCAAAAGTTGAAGTGTTTTGCTACGGGGGCTCACGACGGTCCGTCGTGGATGTGACGACTCGTCCTGCAGGTCCGTCACAATTTACAGAGAGTCGATTTTCAGTACCCGATTTTCAAACTTCTAAGTGTCATGGAACGGACCTCTGTGACGGACCGTCGGGCCTATGACGGTCCGTCGGGGTGTCCGTAGTTTGGCCAGTTTTTCCAGAATTTCGTTCTGCTGCTCAAAACGACTAAACAGGTCGTTACAATAGATACCAATTTACCCATCGTTCGTCCCCGAACGATCAAAAGAAGAAAAACAATGGCGAAAAGGAGTACCTGAATCTGTAAACAGATGTGGGTATTTTTCTTGCATATCTGCCTCCTTCTCCCACGTAGCCTCTTTAAACCGGTCGATTCTTCCATTGCACTTTGATGGATGCAATCTCCCTCGACCTCAGTTTGCGAACTTCTCTATCTAATATAGCAACCGGTTCCTCTTCATAAGTCAAGTTCTCATCCAACAAAACTGAATCCCAACGGATAATGTAGTTTCCATCTCCGTGGTATCTTTTCAACATAGATACATGAAACACCGGATGTACTCCGGACAGCCCTGGGGGTAAGGCTAATTCATAAGCCACCTCCCCTATTCTCTTAAGCACTTCAAATGGTCCAATATACCTTGGACTTAACTTACCTCTTTTTCCAAACCGCATCACCCCTTTCATGGGCGAAACCTTCAACAAGACTTGTTCACCTTCCATGAACTCCAAGTCTCTAACCTTTCGGTCTGCATACTCCTTTTGTCTACTTTGAGCCGCCAAAAGCTTCTCTTGAATAGCTTTCACCTTCTCCATAGAATCTCTCAACAGATCAGTCCCCCAAGGTCTAACCTCGAAGGCATCAAACCAACCAATGGGAGATCTACACCTCCTCCCATATAATGCTTCAAATGGGGCCATGTCGATACTAGAGTGATAAACTATTATTATATGAAAACTCTGCCAAAGGTAAGAAACTATCCCAATGGCCACCAAACTCTATCACACATGCGCGAAGCATATCCTCCAAAACTTGAATCGTTCGCTCAGACTGACCATCGGTCTGAGGATGAAATGCAGTACTAAGGTCCAACCTAGTACCTAATTCAGCATGTAGTGTCCTCCAAAACTTAGAAGTAAACTGCGTACCTCTATCTGATATAATGGAGAGTGGAACTCCATGCAACCGGACGATCTCCGAGATGTAGATCTTGGCTAACTTCTCTGCATTGTAGGTCACCTTGACAGGAATGAAGTGAGCAGACTTAGTTAACCTATCAACAATCACCCAAATAGAGTCATACTTACCCAATGTCTTTGGAAGACCAACCACAAAGTCCATTGCGATTCTCTCCCACTTCCATTCAGGAATGGGCATTCTCTGAAGTGTTCCTCCGGGCCTTTGGTGTTCATACTTTACTTGTTGACAATTTGGACACTTGGCAACAAACTCAACAATATCTCGCTTCATTCTACTCCACCAGAAGTGTTGCTTTAGGTCGCGATACATCTTGGTTGCACCAGGATGTATAGAATATCCGGAACTATGAGCTTCTGTAAGAATAGTGGTGATCAAATCATCGATGCGGGGTACACATACTCTTCCCTTGATCCTCAAAACACCTTCCCCATCGATTATCGCTTCCTTAGCCTCTCCTTGCAACACTTTATCTCGAATTCGCCTTAGTTTCTCATCATCAAACTGTTTCCCCTTAATCTGATCAAGAAAAGAGGATTTTGCCTCTACACAAGCTAACAATCCTCCCTTCTCGTTTATTTCTAACCTCATAAGGTCATTAGCCAAAATCTGCACTTCCCTAGCCAATGGGCGTCTAGAAGCTTGCAAATGAGCTAGACTTCCCATGCTTCCGGCCTTTCTACTCAAGGCATCTGCCACCACATTCGCTTTTCCCGGATGATACAAGATAGTGATGTCGTAGTCCTTCAGTAGTTCCATCCATCTCCTCTGTCTCAAGTTCAAGTCTTTCTGAGTGAATACATACTGTAGGCTACGATGGTCCGTGTAGACTTCACACTTAACCCCATACAAGTAGTGTCTCCATTGCTTTAGTGCAAATACCACTGCGGCCAACTCCAAGTCATGGGTCGGATAGTTGCGTTCATGCACCTTTAATTGCCTCGAAGCATAAGCAATCACATTCTTCTCTTGCATTAACACTGCACCCAACCCGAATAGGATGCATCACAATAAACAATGAAGTTTTTGCCCTCTACTGGCAAGGTAAGGATAGGTGCGGTAGTCAACAAAGTCTTAAGCTTCTGGAAGCTCTCCTCACACTCATCCGACCATACAAATGGGACGTTTGCTTGGTTAAGTTCGTCAATTGGGAAGCAATGGAAGAGAATCCCTTGACGAATCGGCGGTAGTAGCTAGCTAACCCACAAAACTCCTTATTTCTGACACGTTTGTAGGTCTTACCCAATTCTTTACCGTCTCAATCTTAGATGGATCTACCATCACTCCATCCTTAGAAACCACGTGCCCCAAGAAGGACACTGAATCTAGCCAAAACTCACACTTGGAGAATTTCGCATAGAGCTTCTTCTTTCTCAACAACTCTAACACCAATTTCAAATGCTCCTCATGTTCTTTCTTACTTTTGGAGTATATCAGTATATCATCAATAAAACAATCACAAAGAGATCCAAATATGGCTTGAAAATCCCGTTCATCAAGCTCATGAAGGCAGCAGGGGCATTAGTAAGACCAAACGACATTACCACAAAACTCATAATGCCCATACCTAGTTCGAAAAGCAGTCTTTGGCACATCCGTTGCTCGTATTTTCAGTTGGTGATAACCGGATCTCAAGTCGATCTTCGAGAAGACACAAGCACCTTGTAACTGATCGAACAAGTCATCAATGCGAGGAATGGGGTACTTGTTTCTTAATAGTTACCTTTTCAACTGTCGGTAATCTATGCACATTCGGAAACTCCCATCCTTCTTCTCACAAATAGCACCGGAGCACCCCAAGGAGATGCACTTGGTCTAATGAAGCCTTTGCTCAACAACTCTTGAAGTTGTGCCTTTAACTCTCTTAACTCTGCGGGAGCCATTCTATAAGGGGGTATAGAATGGGGGCGAGTACCGGGTTCCAAATCAATGCAGAAGTCTATATCCCTATCTGGTGGCATACCGGGAAGATCTGCAGGGAACACATCCAAAAACTCACAGACTACCGAAACTGACTCAATCGATGGTACTTGAGTAGTGTCATCCTTAAGATGTGTGCCAAGAAAGCTAGACAAACCCTTACTAACCATCTTCTGAGCACGAATAAAGAGATGATACGCACCGGATTGGGAGTGTAGTCACCCTCCCATACTAACTGATCTGCCCCAGCTTGGCTAACGTCACTGTTTTAGCATTACAATCCAAAATCGCAAAATTCGGAGAGAGCCAAGTCATACCAGAATTACATCAAAGTCACCCATTTCTAAAATAACCAAATCTACATAAGTGTTGCTCCCCATAAAATTCACCAAACAAGACCTATACACTTTTTCGACTATCACAGACTCACCCACCGGAGTAGAAACACGAATAGGCATGTCAAGTAATTCACAATGTAAATTTAGACCGTTAGCAAATGAGGAAGATACATATGAAAAAACGGGAGCCAGGGTCAAATAATACAGATGCCATGCAATCACAAAACCAAGAGATTACCTGTGATAACAGCATCAGACGCCTCCGCTTCAGACCTCCCAGGGAAAGCATAACAATGGGCCCTATCATTCGTTTGTCCGTTGCCCCTACCATGTTGTGTAGTAGTGTGCTCCGTTTTGCCCTTCACCTCTGCCGTTTTGGTGACCACCATTACCTCGGCCACCACGCCCTCCAGAATAACGACCTCTACCCATTACCACCTCTTCCTCTAGCCATGGGGGTCTGTAACTCTGGTTTGGACAGTACCTCTTAATGGTCCAATCTCTCCACACCCATAAATTCTCTGGGTTCACGCGTCGGCCTCTCAGAGAAGTGTTGACCGTTCTGAGGTGGACCCCCAACTACGTCTGTAGTGAAGACTGTATTGGTCGATTTGAGAGTGACCTCCGGAGTTCTGTCCTCTAGAATAAGAACCATTATACTCACCCCCTTCGGAACCTCTTTGATGTCGATGTCGGGGTGAAGTCATCTGGTTTCACTCCTTCCACCCCATCACAAAGTCTACCACCTCTTGGAAGGATGTTGCGTTGCCGCTATCTGTAAGGCGGAAATCCGCAAATTCTGACCTCAACCCCTTCACAAAACGGCGGATCCGTTCTTGTGGACTGAAACAAAGTTGGGTGTGGCATATCTGGATAGTGCGCGAAATTTAGCCTCATACGCGTTTACTGTCATCCTTCCCTGTTCAAGACTCAAGAACTCATCCCTCTTTCTATCTCTCAAAGTCCTTGGGATATACTTCTCCATGAACAAACTAGAGAATGATTCCCAAGTCATAGGTGGTGCCTCTGTTGGTTGACACTCAACATGTGAACGCCACCACATTTTGGCGTTACCTTGAACTGATAACTCACGAACTCGACACCAAACCTCTCTACTATCCCCATCTTGTGTAGTCCTCATGACAATCAACCAGAAAATCATAAGCATCTTCAGATTCTGCACCCTTGAAGCTGGAGGGTTTCAGTTTCAAGAACTTACTAAAAAGTTCATGTTGATCGTTTGTCATAATAGGCCAGTAGTCAGACGTGGAAATGTGCCTATTCCCAAAGGTGTATCCATGCGGGGAGCCATAGTAGCCGCATGTCGTATCTCTGAAACCGGAGGTGTTGGTGAAGAAACCATTGGAGGTGCTTGACCCTGATCAGACAACCCGCTAAGATAAGCAAGTACTTGGTTGATCATCTCTGGGGTAGGTTGGGGTGGCATTTCCTCATTCTGCCCTTGTTCGGTTTCCCCTTCCTCACCCTCTCTAACTACCTCCTCAGTCGGTGGAGGAGTCACCGCCCTAGTATCAGATGGGCTAGGGCTCGTCCTCTCCCTCTAGAGGACGTCCTCCCACGACCTCTTCCAGGCCTCTTGCCGCGCTGTTCCTCCTCGAGCCACAGCCCCAGTGGCTGGCTCAGTAGTTTTCTGTCTTTCCGTTGTTGCTGCTGGTGGTGCGGTCGTTGCTCTAGTTCTAACCATCTGCGAGATAGAATGAAGATGGTCAGGATACCAATTTGTATCACCTAGATACCAATGGACTCAAGTAATAGCACGAAAGAAAGAATGAAAGAATGGGATTTTCCTAAAGTCTTATAGCCTCTCAAAGAAAAGTAAAGGCGTCCCCCTACCGTTCTTTAAGACTCTACTAGACCTGTTCTTGTGTGATGAGACCAATGAACCTAATGCTCTGATACCAAGTCTGTCACGACCCAAATCGGGGACGCGACTGGCACCACATTTACCCTCCTATGTGAGCGAAACAACCATATAACCCTTAACATTTTAATACAATATCAACAAAAGAAATGCGGAAGACTTAATTCATTAATAAAACAACTCAAAACTATATTAATATCCCCAAAATCTGGAAGTCATCATCACAAGAACATCTATCTCAAATTACTAAACTAAGAATGTCTAAAAAGCTAAAAACAAGTAAAAGCTAGTCCATGCCGGAAGTTCAAGGCATCAAAGACTTGAAGAAGGAGACCCAGTCCAAGCTAGACGCATTAGCTCACCCTGAATTTCCGATGAAGTGAAGACTGGCTTGATCTACTGCTGAGTCGAGGTTGACGGAACGTTTGCTGCATAACACAAATAACAAAGGGAAACATAAAAGTAGGGGGGTCAGTACAACCACACGTACTGAGTAGATATCATCGGTCAACTCAAAATAGGGAACAATATATATCAATAATAATGGAAATCAACTACAATACTCAACATGTAGCACAGCAATTACTTTATCATTAACAATTTCCGTCAAGTTCACACATGAGGTCTCAAGCCTCAATACCATACTCATTTGGGAAATTAAGTTCATTAGATTGAGTATATTCATTATCTTTCAAGATTCATTATTTTCTTCCTCTTGTGTCGGTACGTGACACTCCGCTGCTCCTATTCATTCTATCCTGGTACCGGAACGTGGCACCCGATCCTCATATTCTATCCTGGTGTCGGAACGTGACACTCCGATCCTCATATTCATTCTATCCTGGTACCGGAACGTGGCACCCGATCCTCATATTCTATCCTGGTGTCGGAACGTGACACTCCGATCCTCATATTCATTCTATCCTGGTACCGGAACGTGGCACCCGATCCTCATATTCTATCCTGGTGTCGGAACGTGACACTCCGATCCTCATATTCATTCTATCCTGGTACCGGAACGTGGCACCCGATCCCCTAATTCATCAAGCCTTCTTTTATACTAAGGCATCCTCATTATCATTATATAATTTATCAAGCCTTCTTTCATACTAAGGCATCATCAATCTTATTATATAATATATCAAGAGAATTAGGGTTCTTTCAAGATTTGGGATTCAATAGCTTCATCATGCTTGTTAATTTATCACAATCTCATAATCATAATCATGCAAGCATACAGTTTAAGCACATAGACAGGTTTACAACATCATCAATACATATCATACACTATCAAGAGTTCACTACGATTATCGTAACATAAAACCATAACCTACCTCCACCGAAGAATTGGAATCAACAAGAAAACTTCCCAAGCTTGCTATTCTCCTCTCTCTCGATCGATCTGCTCTCTCTCCCTTCTGTTCTTTCTCTTTTGTTTTATTCAAACCCTTTCCTTTACCCTAATAATCATATAATTAAGTGTGAAAAAGGACAATAAAACCCCACTAATTCACTTAAGGTTACCCCTTTTAACCCCTAAGTAATTAGACTTATTAATGTTACCCCTCAATCTTTATAATTAAGGAAGAAATAGTCAAAAACGACCTTAAAACGAGGAAGGAAATCCTAAACTGCCTGGGACTGCACAACCTGTGACGGGCCGTCGTGGGTGCGACGGTCCGTCGCACAGGCCGTCGTGCCTCCCAGTTTTCAGGTGAGCTTGTGACGGCCCGTCACCCCTGTGACGGTCCGTCCTGCACCTCCGTCCTGACGGTCAGAAACTCGTTTTCTTGCACCAAATTCCCAAAAGTTGAAGTGTTTTGCTACGGGGGCTCACGACGGTCCGTCGTGGATGTGACGACTCGTCCTGCAGGTCCGTCACAATTTACAGAGAGTCGATTTTCAGTACCCGATTTCAAAACTTCTAAGTGTCATGGAACGGACCTCTGTGACGGACCGTCGGGCCTATGACGGTCCGTCGGGGTGTCCGTAGTTTGGCCAGTTTTTCCAGAATTTCGTTCTGCTGCTCAAAACGACTAAACAGGTCGTTACATTTGTATAAGTTCCTCGAATTTTTCTGTATGTTCCTCTTGAAGAGGCAAAATTTTATACAAACCAAAAAAAGAAGTTCTTTTTTTTTTTAATTAGTACTTTAACTCAAATCAATATATTCAGTAATTAATACTTTGTCCGTTCACTTTATTTGTAATATTGTACTTTTCAAAAGTTAATTTGATTAAATTTTAAGGTTAAATTAAATTAGATTACATTACTTAAATATTTTAAACAAAAAAATTAGGTATTAAAAAACTATATGAAAAATACTATAAATTATAACTTTTTTACATATCAATATGATAAAAACACATTTTACAAAATTCTTATAATTTAACTCTAAAAATAAAAATCATAACAAATAATAATGAATGGAGGGAGTACAATAAAATATTTTTTTAAGTTAGAAGGATATTACAACTTTAAATTGAATTTGAATAGAGATAGATAATTATTCTTTTCCCATGTCTTTATGATTTAACACTTTGTTTGGAACATTGTTACCAATTGTTTCATAATGTATTATATTGTATTGCAATGTATTGAATGATTAATACAATATTTGGCTAAATTGTATTTTTTGTTATGTTTGATAATATTATAATTGTATCGTACTCTATTATAATTTATAATTTACTAAAATATATTTAATTATTCTAGGATAGGAGGTTTGATTAGATTTAAATAATTAATGTCAAAGGTAAAATAGTATTTTGAAATATTATGTAAATATAATATAATTGAAAAGAAATTAAGTAACAATGGGAATACACCAAATTGGTTGTTCCATAAAATAGGGATTTTCATTGTTACGTCACAATGAAATTTAACAATACAATACAATATATTTTAAATAACACTCGAAACAAACATTATAGATATAGTAACAATACAATACAATACAATCGATAACAATGATCCAAACATAGTCGAGTTAGGAAGAGTATAATATAGTTAACTACCATTCAAATCTGAATTTTAAAAATGTTAAAGAAATAATAAAAATTAGATATTTTGTATTTTTTCGTTTATTCTTCTTTTTTAGTGTGGTAGTCAAATTGGATTTTGGACAAGTTGCCTGGTAAAAGGACCGGTAACGAAAATGAGCCTTTTGCTACCTTTGAATTGTCAACATTAAGTTAATTCAAGGAATATTATTGGATGCAATCTCTTCACCAACCCCATTACTTATTGAAGATGAATATAAATAGGATGATGTTGAACTATTAAATAAGTTGGGAATTGAAGTTCTTGTGGTCCAGGGTTGGTTTGTGCTGCTTTCTAGTTGTGGCCCACTATCATATTCATTTGATTTCCTGCTTTAATTTGATGAAAAGCAAATAAGTTTTTATTAGATGAATCAATCATATTCATGGAAGAGTAGTAATATGTAGAATCTTGACTTTTTTTGATTTGGAACAAAAATTGTTGCTCATTTTAGTTTTCTAATAAAACAATTAGTCTATTTCCTTAACCAATTTTTGGCCAAACTAGACCTAATACCAAAAGTAGGTTCATAATGAATTTGTATTCACATTTCTTTAGTCTATCTTTTTTAGCTCTTCTAATCATTTTTGTGTGTGTTAATGAAAAACTAGCTAATACTTCAAGTTTCATTCACTCTTTTTTAGACAAGATGTTTGAAAATGGAGTTGAGGAGGAAGATCAACCACCTTGTTCTGATTCATTGTTGCACAAGGTGAGAGGTTTGTTAAAATTATGTAACCAATTGTTATACTACTAGTAGTATAGTGTCTCTACTTCTTTCTTATGGCTGTTGATTCCTTTGAAAACTTATGCTATTGCATCCTTTTGCGTATAGGTTTATCCTGGAAAACCTCCTTTACTCACATGGCAGAGGAAGTTAAATTCTTCAGCAAGTACTCCTACATCTTTTGCTCCTAGCATTCGAGAAATTTTGCACATGGTAGTATATGTTCATTCAGAAAACATTTCAATTTTTCCCATATATAGAAATCTTCAAACATTATATTCTTAGGCATATATCTGTGCTACTCTAGGTAGGTGAAACAGAAAAGTTGCCATAATTTTGTTGCATATTCTTAATGTAATTATCATTTTATTTTTTGTGGATAGCTTCCACTTGGTCTAAGGTTGTTGAAGCATATACATGAAGAAGCTGCAAAAGGAACGGTAATGTCTGTGATACATGCTGTTTCATAACATGGAAAACCATATGAATGGTGTACTTATCCTCATCATTATCAGCCAATTTACTTTTTCAGCCCTCAATCATGGATCCGTACAACAAACGTCTTATCTCATGTTATCATGGCGTTCCATTAGGTGGTATTGGGTGAGTTTTCCTATAGTTTGTGTCAGTCTGTTGTGAAGTACGGGAAGTCGATAATGAAACTGTGAAATACAGTCTGTCACGCTCATTCTGATTAAGGTCAGTCGATGGAGTTTCATTTTCATAGTAAATAACTTCATCATGTATTAAGGTTCTTAACCCCTAACAACCTACAAAAAGTGAGAATGGCAGTATTTACGATTTATTATCTAAATATAGAATTGGAAAAGCAAATGCGACTTTGTTTTCTATTGATGGATAGTTGAATTGTTATATAATTACATTGAACTGTACGCTTCATTGTTACTGCTTAGGTTACGACCTTAGTAATAGAATCATCAATCTGCAGTGCAGGAAGTATCGGAAGAAGTTTGAGAGGTGAATTTCAACGTTTTCAATTATTCCCCAGAAAATGTGAAGACACACCTATTCTAGCAAACCAATTTTCAGTAAGTAATTCATTTGATATTAGCTTTTTTTATTCGTTGTTTCTTACATTTCTAATTAGCCGGCAACAGAACCTTATTGCCGTGCTACTGCAATAATGCATAATCATTTATCTTAAAATCTGATTAAGGTAGAGAAACTCCAAAGTCGTCTATGATTTCTTAGCATCTGACTCATTCATGCAAATATAACTGTTGATAAGTAGGCAGTCCTAAAGGTCTAGAGAAGTAATGACAAATTCCTGTAATAAGGAAACCATCATTTTTGTGGGAAGTCATTTGATAGTTTTGTATTTCTACTTCGACAGATATTCATTGCTCGCCCTGATCAAGAAAAGTTTTCAACCGTGCTGTGCTCCAGAGGTCCCGAAGAGCTCAAGTAAGTAACCAGCTTAACTGGTGTGAGGCATCAATTGAGACACACAGGCTCCACTTGAATTCTAGTGCTCTAAAACAATTCTAAAATGATACTGAATTTAGCTGGTGCTACAGAACGGATGAATCATGGAAATGGAAGCTAGACGGGGAGAACTGCACATATCATGCTTTGTACCCTAGAGCATGGACTGTATATGATGGTATATGTGCTGATAAATCAAACGTCAAAAGTCTAAAACTCTTACATAATTCAAAACTAATAAAATGATAAGTTAAATCATTCATCAAGCAGGTGTTCCAGATCCTGAACTCAGCATTGTTTGTCGTCAGCTTTCACCATTTATTCCACATAATTACAAGGACAGCAGCTTCCCAGTCACTGTATTCACATTTACGGTACAGTAGTTTTAAGAGTGTAGAAGACATTATACTAATATCTTGACTTGTCTTAACTTTCTTATATGTTAAATAAATCTTACTCATGAAAATTTATGCAGCTTTCTAACTCAGGGAAGACTGATGCTGATGTGACATTACTTTTTACCTGGGCTGTATGTCGAAATCCTTTGTTTCTAGTAGAAGTATTATATCCCTTATTGTTTCAAATGAATGTTTTTCATGAATTTCCTGGGTAACTTATTTCAGCATGTTTACTATCTTATCTTCAGAATTCAGTGGGTGGTATATCAGAGTTCTCTGGTGGACATGTTAATAAAAAGATTTTGTAAGAACATTTCCTACTTCATCTTCAATTAACATTGAGCATCTGACGGAATCAGTTTGGTTTGGTTGCTAATTGTATTGGATGATTCATTTGACAAGTATGCATTGGCTCTTTGTAGGATGGAAGATAGTGTGCATAACATCCTCCTCCATCACAAGTATGTTTTGTGTAAAACGCCCTTTAGTCTATAGCTACATTCATTTTTCCCATGGCTTGCTAGTTCTGTTTTTCTAATACAACTGTATTTTCCGTTCAGCACTTCAGATGGACTCCCTCCAGTAACATTTTCCATTGCAGCTCAAGAAACTCCTGATGTTCATGTCTCAGAATGTCCGTGCTTTATGATTTCTGGAGAATCTGAGATTATGACAGCAAAGGATATGTGGAGGGAAATTGAGGAGGTCAGTTTTCGTTGGTTCATGCATATAAGCCACAGCATCACATATAACTTTTAAATTCTAACTTCTTAGCTCCTTTCAAGACCTTTTTCCTAATTCTAAATGATTATAATGAACATGAGTATTAACATTATGTCTTATTATTTATTCTTAATTTCTTTTCAATTTTTTTATTTTGCAGCACGGTTCGTTTGATCATCTTAAGGATGCTAAGACCTTGGTAACTTCAGTAAAAGGATTATCTATTGGAGCTGCTTTAGCAGCATCTGTTAAAGTTCCGTCTGGTGCTGTCCGCACAGTAACTTTTTCACTTGCGTGGGACTGTCCAGAAATAAGATTTCCCAGAGGCAAGACTTACCACAGGTCATAAAACAGCTCTTGTTTCTAGAATATTACATTTAAATTGTTCATTTCTAAAAAAATTGGATATTTAATATTGTCTCAGACGATATACAAAATTCTATGGTGTTCAAGGTGATGGTGCAGCAAGTATTGCCCATGATGCCCTCCTAGGTAATAATATAATTTGTGATATAGTAATCTTTCCAGTATTGGTGTAGTATTTATGTTTTTGCATTCTTTAACAGCTGGGAGAACATACCAAACTAATTTACTCATTTAAGTTATCATAAAATAACAAAACTCAATTTGACAGACATGATCCAGAATGACTTGTGATCTGCAAACAGTATATGTTTTATAATTATCCTAATTTTATCGAATGTCTGTCTTTAAATTAGAGCATAACATTTGGGAGCATGAGATTGACAAGTGGCAGAAACCAATACTTGAAGACACAAGTCTGCCAGAATGGTGAAATATAGATTTAACAAGCTTTTTCCTTAGGGTATATACAGATCACTGAAGTTCCTAAATAATTTTTTGAAGTGCTAATCATTTGCCTCAGGTACCGCATCACTCTTTTCAATGAGCTCTATTATCTTAATGCCGGGGGCACAATTTGGACAGGTAATGGAAATGGAGAATCTGTTGGAATTGTGTGTTATTGTGTCTGATTAAGGTCACGTTTTAATGTCATACAGATGGGTCCCTACCAATTCAAAACTTTAAAACCATCAGGGACAGAGCGTTTTCCCTTGACAAGACAAAATCAGACTCTGAGGAAACGTTAAAGTTGGACGAAAAAAATGAGACTTATATGGGATTACTTTCTAAGATGAAATCTACTGTTAACCAAATTCAGACTCCGTTGACTTCAAACTGTGCTTTTGGTACTAATCTACTTCAAGATGGAGAGGAGAACATTGGCCAGTTTCTCTATCTTGAAGGAATTGAATATCACATGTTTAATACGTATGATGTCCATTTTTATGCATCATATGCGCTATTAATGCTCTTCCCGAAACTTGAGCTGAGCATCCAAAGAGACTGCGCAATGGCGGTAATGATGCATGATCCATCTAAAATGAATATTATGAGTGATGGAACATGGGTCTCCAGAAAGGTTCTTGGAGCTGTGCCTCATGATATTGGACTTAACGATCCATGGTATGAAGTTAATGCATACAATTTCTTCAACACAGACAGATGGAAGGACTTAAATTCAAAATTTGTCCTTCAAGTTTATAGGGATTTTGTTGCTACCGGTGATAAAAGTTTTGGAAAATCTGTTTGGCCATCAGTATACATAGCTATAGCATATATGGATCAGTTTGATAAGGATGGCGATGGCATGATAGAAAATGAAGGGTTCCCTGATCAAACGTACGATGCATGGACTGTTAGTGGTGTGAGCACATATAGTGGAGGGCTCTGGGTAGCAGCTCTACAAGCTGCCTCAGCAATGGCTCGTGAGGTCGGTGATGCTGCAGCTGCTGATTACCTTTGGGTTAAGTTTCAGAAGGCAAAGTCTGTATATGATAAGTTATGGAATGGTTCTTACTTTAATTATGACAATAGTGGCCGGAGATCAAGTTCTTCAATTCATGCTGATCAGTTGGCTGGTCAATGGTGAGTTATTTCTTCATCTTACTGGAAAAGAGGAACCAGTGTCTCTAATTAAATTGAAGAACTGGTTCTGAATTTAGAGAAAAGAACACATACAAATATGTTCCGCTTTTCATATGGTTGATAGAGTCGTATTGATGATAAATTGAAACTTGTGCCATTGTTCATTACTTCTTTTTCTTATACTCATTTGGTTGCGATTTCATAGGTATGCTAGAGCGAGTGGTCTTTCACCAATTGCTGATGAAGAGAAGATAAGAACTGCTCTGAAGAAAATCTACGATTTCAATGTGTTAAAGCACAAGGGAGGGATGTGTGGGGCTGTAAATGGGATGCTACCAAGTGGAAAACCTGATATGTCAGCTCTGCAGTCAAGAGAAATATGGACAGGAGTTACGTATTCTCTTGCTGCTAATATGATACAAGAGGGATTGGTGGACATAGCATTTCAAACTGCAAGTGGAATACACTCGACAGCTTGGTCAGATAAAGGTCTTGGGTAAGTTTTTCTTCTTTTTTGCTTAGAGGTTATCATTTTTGAGGCTAGAGAGGTTCTCATTTAACTAGAAATACTGGTGAGGCTTGGGGTTCGATAAGATGTGGCTTTCTGAGAGCTAATGTTTGAACAAAAACCCTATTTAGCGATTCAGTTAACGTAAAGAACAAACTGATCATAATCTGGATGCTAAAGATTGTAGCCATATAATTATGTCATTGATGATTTTCTTTAGCTAGACACTAGCAAGAGCTTTGTTTTCCTATTGTGTTTTATATCTCGGCCGTTAAGGGAGAGGAAGTTAACTTTTTGATGTTGCCAAATCATGATCCTTATAACTAATAACTGCCATGATATCATGACCAAAGAAGAGATAGAAAAGGTTTGTTGTATTCATTCTTTGTAATTGTAGCTGTTTATCTCCTCCCAATTACTGTCCTCATTTCTCTAAAGATTGAACTCAGCAAGAGGATATGAACCGGTAACTAGTTATTAGATTATCAACCACTCTCTGCATCCTTCTTCTCACTGTTGGAATTTGATGTCCCAAAACCGATATCCGTGTATACCAACATATATCAAGCATCATCATTCATTCATTAAGTTAGTAGTTATAGATTGATCATTTGTATCATTAAGAATCACCGTTTATGGAGCCTTACTCGATGCATTAGCTTGCTATATGTTTACCAAAAAAAAGGTACAATTGAAAAACTCCACTCATTCACAATGTACAATGACCAACAGGTGTTGTCTTGGAAGTGTTGTTAGAAGTGCCAACCAATATTCCTATGCTGCTTTCAGAATATTTGTATGACGATATCTGGCGTATCCATAATTTAAGCTATTGTTCATGTGTATGTGCAGGTTTGGTTTCCAAACACCGGAAGGGTGGAACACATATGATCACTATAGATCACTGTGTTATATGAGGCCGTTGGCGATTTGGGCAATGCAATGGGCTCTATCAAAACCAAAGCTTCACAACAAGGAGATGAAGCAGATGAGTAGTAGTGTAAGTGAGAATTCTTCTTATGTAAAGCAGGATGCAGGATTTCAAGAGGTTGCTTGCCTTCTCAAGTTACCAAAACAACAACCTTCTACAAGTTACATTCAGTCGTTGCATCAATTTCTTTGTAACAAATTCTCAATTTGACTCAAAACATCATGTCCTTTCCCAATTATTTGTGAAAAGACTCAAATATGTCATCCAACTTTGTGAAAAGACTCGTTATGTCATCCGTTAAAAGTTTAACTCATCTATATTATTATTCATTACCCTTTGAGAAAAGTTTTATCCATGCTATTATTTTTTATCTCTGGTTTTGCAAAACCATTTAAACCTCAACAAGACCCCAAAACAATTTTCACTTGGAATTCTTTTCTTAAGAACACCAAGAACACGTGAAGAACATCAAGAATTCTCAAATTTTCAACTTAGTTAATTCTTCACAAAATTTTTACTCAAATTTCAATAATAGCTTTCCTCCAAACTAGATATCAAAATTCAGTATCTTTTGAGCTCGAACTCAACAAAAAACACTTGAAATTTCATCAAAATGTCAAAACTTCAACATCCTTTAATAGTAAAATTTGCCACACAACTCCAAATCAGTTGAAATTTTGAATATAAACTCAAAACAACACTAGTTACAAAAGATCTAGCGTCAAAATGACAACAAAAACACTAATCCAAGCAGGTTTTCAAATTCTTGGGACTGATTTCCATTTTTAGACATAGGTGGGTTTTTTTTAACTCCACAAATAATTTTAGAAATTTGACTTTTTTTAATAAAAAACAAAAAAAATGGTGCAATCATGTCATGTCATATCACTGTCACATCAAATGCTATGTTAAATTTCAAAAATGCCTATTTGTTTTTCATGTCACCCAATTATTTTTTCTTCCCTTATACATCATCAAAATTCAAAGCCACTACAAAACCACCAGTATCAAATCCATATATTTCATTACTAAAATCAAAATAACAATTAGAGTTCACCACTCGCTATCAAACCTGCTGTCAGAACACACCATCATCATTATCACAAAATAAAAATTGCAAATAATTATCACAAATTTCAACAGTCATAATCAATTACATTACTAGCATTGTAACCTTCAAAATTTATAAATTTGTTTGAGTTCAACGTGAAGAATAACTTTAATAGAGTGTAAAGAAAATGCATAACTACCCCCAACCTATGCCGACATCTCAGAGACATACTTATACTATACTAAGGTTCTATTATTTCGAAGTTTTTTAATAAATATTTTTTCCTCCTTTTCGACCTACGTGACACTATCAATCAATAGCTTGAAAAAATTATCAACAGGCGCTGCGCGCAGAAGATAGTGTCACGTAAGCTGAAAAGGTGTAGAACATTATTTATTAATTCCGTTCGGGGGAGGGGGTGTGTGGGTGGGAGGAGGTAATAGGACGTTGGTATATTATAAGTGTATTATGAGATTTTGAACATAGGTTGGTGGTAGTTATACATTTTTCCAAAAAAGAAAGTACTTTTAGTATTCCCCCTTCACTTTTATTTGTCATGTTGCACTTTTCGAAAGTCAATTCGACTTGTTTCAAAGTTAAATTATATTATACTATAAATTGCATATTTTTTGCATATTAATATAATGAAAAAATACTTTATAAAATATCAGTCAAAGTTTTTATAAAAAGTTGAATCTAAAAAAAGAAACTATAACAATCAAAAGTGGAGGGAGGTAGCAAAAGAAAATAAATGATAGGAAAATAGGTAATTGTAATATGAAAAAAAATGAAAAAAAGGGAGGAGAGAGATGGTATGAAGGAAAATAAGAGGGGGTAAATAGAATAAGTTAGACATGAATCTTAGACAAAGGGTGTGGTAAGAATTACTCAAGGATTATGACATAAGTATTCTTTATCACCCAGGTAAGACTATTGTTGTTGCTGATGCATTAAGCAGGTTGTCTATGGGTAGTACCGCCATTTTGCGGAAGATAAGAAAGAACTAGCAAGAAATGTGCATAAACTTGCATGCTTAGGATTCCGACTAATGGATTTTACCGAAGAAAGAGTAGTAGTGATGAACGGAGCTAAATCATCATTAGTGTCTGAAGTTAAGGACAAACAAGATCAAGACCCAATTTTGCTTGAATTGAAGGCAAAAGTTCATAGGCAAAAAGTAATGGCTTTAGAACAAGGTGGAGATGGCGTAATGAGGTATCAAGGTAGAATGAGTGTAGCAAGGGTGGATGAACTCCTCAAGAGGATCATGGGGGAAGCTCATAGCTCCAGATATTGCATTTATCCGGGTTCCACAAAGATTTATAGTGACTTGAGATAAGTGTATTGGCGAGATAGTATCATGAAGGGTATTGCAGAGTTTGTGTCCATGTGTCCAGATTTTTAACATGTTAAAGTAGAACACCTAAGGCCTAACGGATTGGTTCAGAATGTATAACTTTCGGAATGGAAGTGGGAGATGATTAATATGGATTTTATCATAGGTTTATCAAAGTCTCTGAAGAAGTATGATTCTATTTGGGTAATTGTGGATCTCATGACCAAATCAACCCACTATTTGTCGGTAAAGACTACCCATTTAGCAGAAGATTATGCTAAGCTATACATTCAAGAATTATTAGACTTCATGGGATTCCAGTCTCCATTACTTCAAACAGAGGTGCACAATTTACTACACAGTTTTTGAAGTCCTTCCAAAAAGGTGTGGGTTCAAAAGTGAACTTAAGTACTGCCTTTCATCCTCAGAACGATGAGCAAGCAGATCCACCATTTACACCATATAAGATATGTTGAGGGCGTGTGTGATTGATTCAAAGCCAATTGGGATGATCACCTACCTCTTATTGAGTTTGCTTACAACAATAGTTACCATTCTGGCATTAAAATGACTCCTCATGAAGCTCTTTATGACAGAAGATGTAGATCTCCTATTGGATGTTTTAAAGTTAGTGAAGCTAGGTTTATAGGAATCGATTTAGTTCATTAAGCTATGAAGAAGGTGAAGGTGATTCAATAGAGGTTAAAAATGATGCAGAGTTGTCAGAAATCCTACACTGATGAGGATAAGGGAGTTAGAGTTTGACGTAGATGATTGGGTGTACTTGAGTCTCACCCATGAAAGGTTTTATGAGATTTTGTAAGAAGGGGAAGATTAGTCCCCGATATATTGGCCCTTACATAATATGAAAAAGGGTAGGTAATGTAGCTTATTAGTTGGATCTACCATAGGATTTAGCCGCAATTCATCCACTTTTCACATCTCTATGTTTAAGAAGTTCATGGGAGATCCTTCATTGATCATACCAACTGAAGATATTGGGATCAAGGATATCCTATCTTATAAAGAGATTTCAGTTCAGGTTCGCAAGTTGAGGACTACGGAAGTAGCATCAATCAAAGTTCTTTGGAGGAATCAATTTATTGAGGAATCTGCTTGGGAAGCTGAGGAAGATATGAAGAAGAGATATCTACATCTCTTTGAAATCGGAAAAGTTCCAAATCAAGGTACTAGTTCTCTTTTTGGTACTCTATAATTTATATACTTCATGTGTTAGATTTTCTTGTTGCGTTTTTGACAAGGGAGAGATATTGTAACATATCACAAATTGAAATAACTAGGAGGAAGTTAAGAATTGGAATAACCATTTTTGGAAAGGATATAAGGAATCTGGAAATTTATTAAGTATGTTAAAGTTGGGTTTCTGGTCAACTTCGAACGATCATAAATCCTAGCTCAGGATGATTTATGTGTGTTTCTAGATATAGTAGTAAATATAGTGGAATAATATTTTCAACACCGCCAAGTTTGGAAGATTCTGAGTTCGTATGAGTGAGATATGTACATTTGTAGTTTGGTTGTTCTAATAAGGAAATCTAAACAAGATTTTGGAAGGGTAACTTAGTATTTTCCTTACCTAATTTTTAAGGGGTAAAATTAGATTTTAGTCAGTGCAGAAAAGGTGAAGTTCATGGTTATGGATTTGGAGAAAAGAGAAAAGAGGAGAACATTAAAAAAAGTTAAAGATTTGTCTGTTTCTTAGAGATTTGCGACTGGATTTTCCAAGGATTCAATCTTACAAAGTATGTGAGATGACAGAGCATTGGGTAATTTAAACCATACACCAATCATGATTCAATTCAGGGAAATATATTAGATTGAAAGTAAATCCTTTGAGTTCTTGATGAAATTCGTTTGAATTCTTGTGGATTGTGGTGTTGAAGTGTTCTTGATATTTGATTCAATTTTTCGAGTATAATTTTGAGTTGAATATAATATATCTTGAGGGCATAAATGATTCTAAGGGTATGGGAAAGAACCAAGTGAAAGAGGGTTTAGATTTGAAAAAACGAAGAAGAATGTTCGAGGTTTTATGGGGAGGGGGATGGGGCACCGCGCCTCCCAGAGCGCCCCAAAAAGGGCTCTGAACTTTGGGCTCTGGGGCGCTGTGCCAGCCAAAGAGCCCCAACCCTATGTATGAACTTCAAGGGATGGCGCCCCGCGCCTCTAAGAGCGCCAGGGACACGATCTTCCTATTCTTCCCCCATTTTTTGTACTAGTTCCTTAGAGACGTACCTATTCTAGTTGACTCCAACAGTTTAAGCTATGTCTAAACATCATGAAGTTATCAATAAACATGAGATCATGAACCTTGAATCCATAATTCAAATCAAGGAAAGTTAAGAGTCAGGTTTGAAAATTAAGAAGCAAGTCAAGAGAAGTTCATAAAGTTTTCCAAAGTCTTCCACAAATGTTTTAACTTTGTTTTTAGACTTAAATATTTCAAGTTGACTAAATAGTTAAGAGTAAATTTCATTTCTTCAAAGATTATACAGGAACTAATTATTTAAAAAAAGTTAGAAGTGTTTTTACATTTGAGCAAGAAAGGGAACGTTCATTCCGAGAGAGCTTTTAAGATAAATTTTGAGTAATTATATCAAACCAAGAAATAAGTTTTGTTTTAAAAACATATGAGCTAAGTATATTGTGAGAGTAGTGAGTAGTATTGAGCACCAAAATGGGGATGCGAGTTCATAATAACTCAAGTCTCCATAAACCATGTAGTCATTACGGGTAGTAAAAGATCATACTTTTTAGATGATTCTTTAAGTGATTTTTAGCATAGATCAGTGAATCCACTTAATTAAGGCATTCTATATGAAAGAAAAGTATAGGAAAGTTCTTGCAGCGTGGGCAAGACATTGTATCACCACTTAGGCTCATAGTCAAACGACCATAAATCCTAGCTCAGGATGAGTTAGGACTATCTATATATGGTTTGAAAGACCTTGGAATGATCTTTCTATTGTTGTCAAGTTTGTGCGATTCCGAGTTCGGACGAGTGAGGTTGCCCTTTGAAAGTTGGGTGGATTAAGAAAATGTCCAGTTTTGGGATTTAAAAGGGTATTTTAGTCTTTTCACTACCCTATTAATTTAATTTATTTTTAGGTGTTTAATAAGGTTCAAGGATGAATTTAGTCATTTTTAGAAATTGGGAATTTTCACGCTAGGGCTAAGGAGAAAAGAGAAGAAAAGAGAATAAGAAAGAGGGAAAGATTCGCCAAGATCGTCAAATTAACTTATGGATTTCTTTGGGGTTTATCCCTAAAAAGGTATGTGGGTCTATGTCAACATTGGGTTCGTTCGCCCACGTGCCAAGCAAGTTTGATTCAGAGTGTTTTCATTCCAAAAATATTGGATTTTGAATGTTCTTGAACGTGGTTTCTTGAATTGCTTTTGTTCTTGAACATGAGTTTAGATTTAAGAGTTATTTGGATCTAAGTGTTGTTCTTTAATAAATTGGGTTAGATCCTTGTATATATCATGTGGGTACCTAAAATGTAAGTGAATTTGCGAAAAGGAATCAAATTGGATGATTTAAGGTCACAAAACGAGATGAAAATTCGTCTAGCATCACCTAGGAAGGGGAGGCAGGCGCGGCGTGCCCCATATGCTCTAGGGGGATTGGGCGGCGCACATGCAGTGCACCATTCTGGTGCCTCAGTTAGCTAGGGTTGGTGCGACACACCCCGAACGCGCCCCAATCGGCGTTTTTTTGCCTAATTTTTGATATTCAGTCCGAATAAGCCTCTCTAAAGTCTTGTAACACTTTCTAATGAGTCTGAATACTAATCATATTGAAATAATCCAGAAACATGAATTACAACCTTGAATCCATAACTTCAAACTCAAGGAAGTTTAAATCTATGTCTAGAGAGTTCTTTGAGGCCTTTCAAAAAGTCCTTTACAAATACTTTTAAACTTGTTTCAAGACTTAAAGATTATGTTGAGTAAAGAGTAAAAACAATAATAAGAAAATCATTTCAAGTCTCATAAATCTTTAGAAAATGTTTTAAATGTCGTTTTAAGACATAAGTTTGAGTTTAGTTCAGAGTAAACTTCAAAGAAGTATATGCAGACTAAGTATTCCAAAAGGAGTATAAAATGTTTTCACATTTAAAAAGAATGGAAATTGAGATTTCCAAAGAGCCTTGGGGCTAGCTTTCAGAAAAGAGTAATAGTTTTCTAAATGAAGCAAGCAGGAAACTGAGATTTCCAAGATGACCCTTGAGATAATTTTTTATCACTAATCCAAATCACCAAATAAGTATGTTTTTAAAACATAAGAGCCTGTATATATTTGTAGTAGTATTGAGCATCGATATGGTGAAGAGTTGAGACACCTCACAGCCCCCACGAACCATGTAGCCACAATGGGTAGGAAAAGATTCATACTTTTTAGACAAGCCCTTTCACAGTAGATTAGTGGATACATTAGGCAGTTTAGATCTTATACCTTTTGCTAGGTATAGCATGCGCTGACAGTGTGAGGTAGATCGTTGTATCATCACTATAGATTTGAAGTGATGGTTGTCGGTTATAGAAACTCCCTTAGAAGTTATATATATATATATATATATATATATATATATATATATATACACACACACACACACACACACACACACACACACATTAGTTTATTTGTATTTTTACAAACACCTCAAAGTTAATTATATCCTTGTATGCGTTAAGAGTTTACATCATGTTTTCAAACAACTTTTCTATATATTGCACTTTCTTTTAAATTATTTTATATTGAAATGAGTTAGATATATTGAGTTATGTAATTCATGAGTTGAGAATAGCCAAGGTAAGTGTTCTTTCTTACTCTTTTCAAGCTTATGTTGTTTTAGCATTCCAACTCGCATACTTGTACATTTAATGTACTGATGTCAGTTTACCTGCATCTTATCATCATGTAGATGTAGATAATGAGGATTAGGATCCATTACACCATTGATCGAGTTGAGTACTCTAGAGTCAGTTGGTGAGCCTCCTTTAATTTTGGAGGACTCGTTTTTATGTTTTTTTTTTCCAGTACTTTCTTTATTAGGATGTTGTGGGATCTGTCCCAACGTCCATCTCAGTTTTTGAGGCTTCATAGATAATTAGTAAAATGTTAGTCCTTTAGTCTTTTCATTTCTTTCTATTTGTTAAGACTTGGTATGCCACTTTTTGCTAGTTGAATGTTTTAAGCCTATACAACCTTCTCAGATAGTGTGCGCTTATCAGTTCAGTTGAATTTTTATCATTATAATTATTGATTATTGTATTCCGCTGAGTTAAGTAACCAAGGTCAAGGGTCCTCTTAAGTCCAACAATGGTCATTGAGTGACGACCAAGTCTGTGGTATAGGATCGGGGCATGACAAACTTGGTATTAGAGGAGAGATTTCAAGAGTCCTAAGGAGTCTATGAAGTCGTGTCTGTAGAGTCCTAGTTATCAGTGTGAATATGAGACTACAATATTTAGGAATTTGTTCACTTCTTTCACATTCTTTTTGTGCATTAGAGTTTTATCTCTAAAAGTTTTCTTTCTAACTCATGCTTACGCGTAATTCATTATAAGCTGGTCTTTGTTTGAGAAGGCTTTTTTGGGCGTTCCCCCCTCCCCCCGTGATCTAAGAGAATCTATGAGATGGTTGGCATGAGGAGTAGAACAAACTTGTTTGTAGATGGGTTGTCTCGTCTGTCGAGTAAGGGAAGTAAGGCAATGTTAATAGATGACATGGTAATAGCAAAGCTGATGATTCCTATGCAAAAAATTGAGGAGGAAAAGTTGAGCGATAGAGAATAGTTCAAGAATAAGAGGGCTCAAACATAAGCAACGAGTTCGGGCAACAAAGGAATAATGTGAGTTGGTCTTGTTTCTAATAGAAGCATAAAGGAGCTGCTCCGTCATCTGCTAGTGCACCTTCACAAATAAGCAATGTGTGTACAATAGTCAGAACTCTCACAACTTCAGAGCTAGACTTATATATTCCCAAGAAAGTATGGCTCAAGGGAGTACTAAGACTCCCGCATGTGCCAAGTGTGGTAGGAGACACTTAAGTGTGTAGATGTGAGTGTCTCTAGAACGATCATTTTATAAAAGAGTGTCCTAAGAACAGACATAGTAATGATAAAGAGGGGAATGAAACTTAATCTTCTTTAGTTAAGCTACTTCAGGGGTAGATGGAGAAGAAAACTGTCTTTATGCTATCACTAGACGCCGAGAGCAAGAGGATTCACCGAATGTTGTTACTGGTATGATCTAAGTTATCAGTTTTGATTTTTTTCTAGAACAACATCTTGATTCCTTTAGTGTTTTTACATTTATTGAGAATTCTATTCTAGTGGAGAGAGTCTATCGTGATTGTACCATTTTCCATCAATCACAAGAGTACCATGGATGACTTAGTTTAGTTAGACATGGTAGAGTTTGATGTCATTTTAGATATGGACTGACTTCATTAATATTATGCATCAATATATTTTAGCAGAAGTCAAGTTTAAGTTTCCAAATGATTCAGTCTCAGAGTGGAAAAATAGTTAACCAGTGCCTCAGGATCGCTTCATTTCGTACCTTAAGGCGAGGAAGTTAGTTTCTAAGGGATGTGTCTATTACTTAGTCTGAGTTAATGAATCTAGTGTTGAGATAACTCCTATTCAGTCAGCTCAAGTAGTAAAAGTTTCCATAAGTCTTTCCATATGATATTCTTGGAGTCCCTTTTGAGACATATAGACTTCGGTGTAGATCTTCTTCTAGATACTCGTCTTATCTCTATCCCACCATATAGAATGGAACCAGCAGAGTTGGATGAGTTGAAAGAATAGTTGAAAGATCTATTAGATAAGGGTTTAATCCGACCAAGTGTCTCACTTTGGGGCATTTCGGTCTTGTTTGTGAGAAAGAAAGATGGTTCCTTAGGATGTGTATATATTACCATCAATTAAACAAAGTTACCATCAAGTATAAGAATCCTCTTCAAAGAATTGATGATCTTTTCGATAAGCTTCAGGGTGCTTGTTGTTTCTCGAAAATAGATCTCAGATCTAGCTACCATTAGTTAAAAGTTAGAGAATGTGATATTCCAAAGACAACTTTCAAAACTAGATATGGGCATTATAAGGTGTTGGTCATGTCCTTTGGGTTGACTAATGTGCCTGCAATATTCATAGATCTTATGAGTAGAGTCTTCAAACCTTATTTAGATATGTTTGTTATCGTCTTCATTGATGACATACTAATCTATTCAAGGAATAAAGAGGATCATCCTAGTCATCTCAGAATAGTTTTTCAGACTATGAAATACAGAGAGTTGTATTTCAAGTTGTCTAAGTATGAGTTTTTGCTCTAGTTTGTGGCATTCTTGAGTCACATATTTTCCGATGAGGGTGGTAGAGTTGATACCTAGAAAATTGAGGCAGTAAAGAATTGGTGTAGACTCAAATCTCCAACTGATATTAGGAGTTTTCTTGGTTTAGTTGGCTATCATAGAAGGTCTGTAGAGGGGTTCTCATCTATTTCGTCTCCTTTGATGAAGTTGACTCAGAAAACATTGAAGTTTAAATGGTCTAAAGCTTGTGATAAAATCTTTACGGAGTTGAATAAGAGGTTGACTACTGCCCTAGTTTTGACATTGCTGGAACATAATCAAGGTCTTGTAGTGTATTGTGATGAATCTAGAGTAGGTTTGGGTTGTGTGTTAATGCAGAATGGAAAGGTTATAGCTTATGCCTCAAGATAGTTGAAAGTTCATGAGAAGAATTACCTAACCCATGATCTAGAGTTGGATGCGGTGGTATTTGCTTGAAGATATTGTGTCACTATTTGTATGGTTTCATGTTGATGTCTTTATTAATCACAAAAGCCTACAATATGTGTTCAGTCAGAGAGAGCTTAATCACAGACAAGGAGGTGGTTAGAATTTCTTAAGGATTATGACATGAGTAGTCTTTACCCAGGTAAGGCTAATATTGTTGCAGATGCCTTAAGCAAGTTGTCTGTGGGTAGTACCGCCTGTCTTGAGGAAGAGAAGAAGGAACTAGCAAAAGATGTGAATATACTTGCATGCTTTGGAGTCCGACTAATGGATTCCATAGAAGGAGGAATAGTGATGATGGATGGGGATGAATCGTCGTTAGTATCTGAAGTGAAAGAAAAGCAAGACCAATATCCTATTTCACTAGAGTTGAAGGCAAATTTCAAAAGCAAAGATTATTAGCTTTTGAACAAGGGGGAGATAAAGTTTTGAGATATCTGTGTGTATCAATGGTGGATGGGATCCAAATGATGATCATGAAGGTAGCTCATAGCTACATATACTCCATTCATCCATGTTCCACAAAGATGTACCGCAATTTGAGAGAAGTGTATAGGTGGAATAGTATAAAGAAGGGCATTACTGAATTTGTTTCCATGTACCCAAATTACCAACAATTTAATGTGGAGCACCAAAGGTTGGGAGGTTTGGATCAGAATATAGAACTTTCGGAGTGGAAGTAGGAGACGATTAATATGGATTTCATCACAGGTTTACCCAGATCTCGCAAGCAGCATGATTTTATTTGGGTGATAGTCGATAAAATGACAAAATCAGCTCACTTTTTGCCGGTAAAGTCTACTCATTTGACAGAGGATTATTGTAAGTTGTACATCCAAGAGGTGGTAAGACTTCATGAAGCTCCAATGTCCATTATTTCAGATAGAGATACACAATTTACTACACAATTCTGGAAGTATTTTCAAAAAGGTTTGCTTTCAAAGGTAAACTTAAGTACTGCCTTTCATTCTCAAATTGATGGGCAAGCAGAATATACCATTCAGAAATTAGAAGATATGTTGAGGGCATGCGTGATACATTTCAAAGGGAGTTGGGATGAACTCCTACCTCTCATTGGGTTTGCTTACAATAACAGTTACCACTCTATCATCCAAATGGCTCCTTATGAAGTGCTTTATGGGAAAAGATGCAGATCTCCTATTGGATGGTTTGAAAGTGATTATTGAGAGATTTAAATGGGCAGAAAGTCATCAAAAATCCTACACTAATGTTAGGAGGAGGTGGAGGTGATTATAGAGAGATTGAAAACGACACAGAGTCGTCAAATATCCTACATTGATCTTAGGAGGAGGCCGTTTGAGTTTGAAGTAGATGATTGAGTATATCTAAATGTTTAATGAAAGGTGTTATGAGGTTTGGTAAGAAGGGGAAGCTCAGTACCCGATATATTGGACCTTATCGCATAGCCAAGAGGATTGTCAATGTATCTTATGAGTTAGAGCTACCCTAAGAATTAACAGAAGTTTATCCTATTTTCCAGATCTCTATGTTGAAGAAGTGCGTGGGAGATCCTTCATTGATCATTCCAACTGAATATATTGGGATCAAGGATAGTCTATCTCATTAGATATTCCAGTTGAGATCTTAGATCGCCAAGTTCGCAAGTTGAGAACAAAAGAGGTAGCATCAGTCAAGGTCCTCTGGACAAACCAATTTGTTGAATAAGCTACATGGGAAGCTGAAGATGAAATGAAGAAGAGATATCCACATCTCTTTGAATTCATTGAAATGCAGACAAATGTACTAATTTTCTTCTTACTACTCTTTAAGTTATGAGTAAGCATGTTATTGTTGCATTTTCTTGTTGGGTGTTTAAACTTAATGTTACTAACCTTTATCTAGTAGGAATACCTTCATTTGAGGATGAATGTTACCAAGGGAGAGATAACATCTCGGAAATATAAATAACTATAAAGAAGTTTAAAATCTTGAAATACTTGTTTTTGGAAAGTATAAGGAAATCTAGAAACAATTTAAGTAAGTTAAAAGTAAATTTTTGGTAAACTTCAAATGACCATAACTCCTAGCTCAGGATGAGTTAGGACAAGTTCCAGATATGGTTTGAAATATCTTGGAATGATTTCTTCAACGTCGAGTTTGGACAAGTGAGTTATGCCTTTTGGAAGCTGGGCTGTTTGATTTATGGAATGTCCAATTCCAAGATTTTAAAGGATATTATAGTCTTTTCACTACACTATTAATTTAATATGTTTTTAGGATTTAATAAGGATTAAAATTGAATTTAGTCAGTTTTTGAAGATGGGAATTTTCACGCTAGGGCTAAGGAGAGAGGAGAAGAGGAGAAGAAGAAAGAGGGAAAGATTCGCGAAGATCTTCAAATTAACTTGTGGATTTCATTGGGGGTGATCCCTAAAAAGGTATGTGGGTCTATCTCAACGTTGGGTTCATTCACCCACGTACCAAGCATGTTTGATTCAGAGTGTTTTCATTCCGAAAGATTGGATTTTTAATGTTCTTGAATGTGTGGTTTCTTGAGTTGGTTTCGTTCTTGAACATGAGTTCAGATTTAGGAGTTCTTTGATGATGTAAGTGTTGTTATTGAATTCATTAGTTAGATCCTTGTATATATGAATGATGTGGGTACCTCAATTCTATGTGAATTTGAGAAATGGAATCGAATTGGAATTATTTAAGGTCAGAAAACGAGATGAAAATTCATCAGATGTCAAGCGGGGGGAGGGGGAGGAGGGAGGAAGGCGCGATGTTCTCCATCTGCGCCAGGGGGCTGGGGCGGTGTGCCTTTTGGTTACCATTTTTTTCCTTAGTCAACTAGGGGTGGTGCGGAATGCCCCGAACGCGCCCAAATCGGTATTTTTCACCCAGTTTTCGTAATTCAGTCCGAAAATAAGCCTTTGTAAAGTATTTTGAAACTTCCTAATGATTCTAATACTCTGAATGAATTCTAAACATATAGAAATAATCAAGAAACTTGAATTACAACCTTGAATCCATAACTTCAAATTCAAGGGAAGTTTAGAGCGAAGCCTAGAAAGTTCTTAGAGTCCTATCAAGAAGCCTTTTACAAATTCTTATAAACTTGTTTTAAGAATTAAAGATAAGGTTGAGTAAAGAGTAAAGATTAACAAGAAGAAGTGAATTTCAAGTCTCATAAGCTTTTCAAAAACATTTTAAATGTAGTTTTAAGACTTAAGTTTGAGTTTAGTTCAGAGTAAAGTGAAGTATTTCTTCAAAGCAGTATGTGTGGACTAAGTATTCCCAAAGGAGTATAAAACGTTTTGACATTTAATAAGAAGGGAGACTGAGATTTCCAAAGAGCCTTCAGGCTAGATTTTAGAAAAGTGTAATAGCTTTCTAAGTGAAGCAAATAGGGAAACAGAGATTTCCAAGATATCCGTGTAGTTAAGATTTTGAGCACTAATCTTTAATCACAAAATAATTATGTTTTTTAAACATAAGAGTTAATATATTATGGTAGTAGTATTGAGCACCAATATGGGGGATAGTCAAGATAACTCACATTCCCCATAAACCATGTAACCACCATGGGTAGAAAAATGTCATACTTTTTAGTTGAACCCTTTCACACTAGACTAGTGGATCCATTAGGCAGTTCATGTCTTATACCTTTGACCGGGTACAGGATGCGCTGGCAGCATGAGATAGATCGTTGTATCTTCACTATAGCTCTTAAGTGATGGTTGTCCAATAGAGAAACTATCATAAAAGTTTAATGTATTTATATACACACATCCGTTTAATTGTATTTTTACATACATCTCAAATTTAATTGTTCCCTTGTTAACATACCGAGTTTACAATATGTTTTCAAACAACTTTTATTTTATCACACTTACGTTAAATTGCATTATATTGAAATGGGTAAGTTATATTGAGTTATGTTATTCAAGAGTTGAGCATAGCCAAGGTAAGTGTTCCTTCTCACTCTTTTAAAGCTTAAAATGTCTTAGCATTCGAATTGGCATACTCATACATTCAATGTACAAATGTCAGTAGGCCCACATAAGATTGGTCAACAGACCGAAAAAGGACGACCAGACCGGAATGAACCGGTACGGGACCGAAACGGGACGAGTTGATCGTTTCATTGACCGGTACCGTGATGAACCGGATCAGAAAAACTGGGATGGATACTCGGTTCCTTCCCGTCCCTTTATATATCGGGATGGAACTGGAGTGGACCGAAGCAAACCGGAATGGAACAGGATGACATAAACGGGATGACACATCTAGTTATTTCAGAAAATGATGTTTTTGAATTACAAAAATATGAATATTTTTTTATTTTTCTAAGTTTAAATTAACAATTTTTATATTTATAATGTAATTTTTTACTTAAGTTATTTTAAAGATATCTTTTATAAAAATTTACTTATTAAGTTTGCAAGTTAAGTCTATTTAAGTTTTCAGAATTTAAATCTTTTGAAATTTATAAGTTATTACTCATTATTTAGTAATATCTTATAATTTATAAGTAGTATTTATAACTTTTAATTTAAATAAATTAAATTGTAATTTTAAAAACTTAAATAAAAATAAGTATAAAAAAATTACACAAACTAAAAAATATGAATTTTTAATTAATTTTAATTTGTATTATAAATTTAAATTTCAATTTACAACTACTAGTAGAGTGCATATTTTACGCAACCACCTTCTAGGAATGGTTCTGTTTCAACTAAGTCTCGAATGTAATACTAATAGGGAGTAGTTGGGTTACTTGAGTATTATTTATTATTAAATATAAAATATAAATTATAATTCATAAAGATATAATATAAATTAATTAATACATATATAGTAAAAGTTAATTAATAAATATATAATATAAATTAATTAATAAATTTTAATTAGTCTGAACTGGACCAAAACCGGATCAAATCAGACCGGAATCGGACTAAACTGGTATCGGTACAACGGTTCCAAACCTCGGTTCCGCTCCATTCCATGTCCCTGTTCGGGATGTCTCATTCCATCCCGTAGGCAACCGAACCGGGATGAATTGGAATGAACCGGAATGGTACCGGGTACATCCCGTTCCGTTGCTTAGCCTTAGGACCATATCGTATAATGATGCAGATGTAGGTAATGAAGATCGGAATTCGGCGCAACGTTGATCTAGTAAAGGACTCTAGACTAAGTTTGTGATCCTCCTTGCATTCATGAGGACTTCGTTTAATATTTTTTTCTAGTACTTTATTTATTAGGACATTGTGGGGTTTGTCCCAACATTTATCTTAGTATTAGAGGATTTATTGATAGACAATCAGATTTTAGTCCTTTAGTCTTTTCACTTCTTTCTATTTGTTAAGACTTGGGTTGCCTTTTTTTGGCTAGTTGAATGTTTTAAACCTTTACAACATTCTCAGTTAGTATGCTTATCAGTTCAGTTGAATTTTTATCATTATAGTTATTGATTATTGTCTTCTGCTGAGTTAAGTAAGCCAGACCAAGGGTTTGATCAAGGCTAACAATGGTCACTGAGTGCCGACCACGTTCATGGTGTAAGCTTGGGGCTTGAAATTCATAGTAATATAATTATATTTTTTTAGTCCTTCCACTTTCAGTAGTATACATTTAAGACTTGAGTTACTATTTTAGCTAAGTTATTATCTCTTAAGTCATTGCATGAGTTACATTTCTTATGTTTAAGTTTTTCGGTGAGTAAGTAACCTAGGCAAAGAGTTTGCTTGGGGCCGGTAATGGTTCTCGAGTTCTCGTCCCGCCCATTGTAGATTCGAGGCGTTATAACTTTAACCTCAATCAGTTGATGAATCTTGTTTCTCAATGCACAACATTCTTTTGTAGTATGTCCCTTAATTCCTGGATGAAAGTTACAAATTTTGTTGGTTTAATACCATTTGGATTAAGTGTATGGATTAATGACAATAAAAAGTGTCACACAACAAGCCACTTTAAGCCTTTCATCTAGTTTGTCTATGGAGTCAGCTAAAGGAGGGTAAACTTTGATGATAATCTTCTCAACATTGAATAAGTTTTTGCTAATATGTTGTTGACTAAGGGCTTTGACTTTGTGGAAAAGATAGGCAAATTGTAACGACCTGTTTAGTCGTTTTGAGCAGCAGATTTTATTTCTGGAAAAATTGGCTGAGACGACGGAACCCACGACGGACCGTCGCAGGGTCTCGTTTCAGCATACTTAGAAATTCTGAAATTGGGTACTGAAAATCGACTCTCTGTATTCTGTGACGGACCTGCAGGACGTGCCGTCACATCCACGACGAGCCGTCGTAATCTCCCGTTGCAAAACACTTCAACTCTTGAGAATTTGGTACGGGAAACGAGTCTCTGATCGTCATGACGGAAGTGCAGGACGGACCGTCACAGGTGTGACGGACCGTCACAACCCACTTGAGTTCGAAGGGGCTGCGACGACCTGTGTGACGGACCGTCGCAGGCACGACGGGCCGTCACAGGGTGCTCAAATCCCAGGCAGAATCGAATTTCTCTACACGTTTTAAGGGTCGTTTTGGACTATTCTTTCCTTAATTATAAAGTTAGAGGGTTAATATTAATAAGTCTAATTACTTGGGGGTTAAAAGAGGTAACCTTAAGTTAATTAGTGGGTTTTATTGTCCTCTTTTACACTTAATTATATGTTAATTAGGGTAAAAGAAAGAGGGTTTGAATAAAAGAAAACAGAAAGAACAAAGAGAAAGAGAGATTGAACGAGAGAGGAGAAACGAAGAGGAATATCAAAGCTTGAGGAGTTGCTTGTTTGAATTCAATTCTTCGGTGGAGGTAGGTTATGGGTTTTACGATATTCGTAGTAACTCTTGATAACGAATGATATGTATTGATGATATTGTAAACCTGTCTATATGCTTAATTGTATGCTTGCATGAATATGAGTATGTGATTTTGATAAAACAAGCATGATGAAAACTATTGAATCCCAAATCTTGAAAGAAACTTTAATCTACGTTATTAATGATGATGCCTTGGTATAAAAGAAGGCTTGATGAATTAAAGTAATGGGATTGATGATGCCTTGGTATAGAGAAGGCTTGATGAACGGATAGAATGAGGTTAGTGGATCGGAGTGTCACGTTCCGACACATAGTATTAGTGGATCGGAGTGTCACGTTCCGACACATAGAATTAGTGGGACGGGTGTCATGAACCGACACGTAGAATTAGGGGATCGGAGTGTCACGTACCGACACATGTAGGGGATCGGAGTGTCACGTTCCGACACATATAGGGGATCGGAGTGTCACGTACCGACACATATAGGGGATCGGGTGTCACGAACCGACACGTAGAATTAAGGGATCGGAGTGTCACGTACCGACACATAGTGGTAGGGGATCGGAGTGTCACGTACCGACACAAGAGGAAGAAAGATAATGAATCTTGAAAGATGATAAATATACTCAATCTAATAAACTTAATTCCCAAATGAGTATGGTATGGAGGCTTGAGCCCTCATGGATGAACTTGATGGTACTTGTTGTTGCTACATGTTGAGTTTATAGTTGATTTACAATATTGCTTGATATATATTATCCTTTATTTTGGAGTTAGCCGATGATATCTACTCAGTACTTGTGGTTGTACTGACCCCCTACTTTTATGTTTTCTTCTTTGTTATTTGTGTAATGCAGCAAACGTTCAGTCAACTTCAACTCAACAGTAATTCGAGCCAGTCTTCGTCATACCAGATCTCAGGGTGAGCTAATGCTTCTAGCTTGGACTGGATCTTCTTCTTCAAGTCTTGATGCCTTGACTTCCGGCATGGACTAGCTTCTTATGTATTTTTAGCTTCTTAGACTTCTTAGATAGTAATTTGATCATAGATGTTCTTGTGTTGATGACTTCCAGATTTTGGGGATAATAATAATAGTTTTGAATTGTTTTATTAATGAGTTTAAGTCTTCCGCATTATTTTCTGTTGATATATGTAGAAATGTTAGGGTTTAGATTGGTTGGTTCGCTCACATAGGAGGGTGAATGTGGGTGCCAGTCGCGTCCCCGTTTTGGGTCGTGACAAACTTGGTATCAGAGCATTAGGTTCATTGGTCTCATCACACAAGAACGAGTCTAGTAGAGTCTTAAGGAAAGGTAGGGGGACACCTTTACTTTTCTTTGAGAGGCTATAAGACTGTAGGAAACTTCCATTCTTTCATTCTTCTTTCGTACTACTTATTGAGTCCAATTGGTATCTAGGTGATACAAATTGGTATCTGACCATCTTCACTCTATTTCGCAGATGGTTAGAACTAGAGCAACGACCGCACCAGCAGCAACAACGGAAAGACAAGAAACGACTGAGCCAGCCACTGGGGCTGTGGCTCGAGGAAGAGCAGCGGCAAGAGGCCGTGGAAGAGGTCGTGGGAGGACGTCCTCTAGAGAAAGAGGACGAGCCCCTAGCCCATCTGATACTAGGGCGGTGACTCCTCCACCGACCGAGGAGGTGATAAGAGAGGGTGAGGAAGGGGAGAATGAACAAGTGCAAAATGAAGAATTGCCACCCCAACCTACCCCAGAGATGATCAACCAGGTACTTGCTTATCTTAGCGGGTTATCTGATCAGGGTCAGGCACCTCCAGTGGTTTCTGCACCAACACCTCTGGTTTCAGAGATACAACATGCGGCTACTATGGCTCCTCGTATGGATGCCTCATTGGGAATAGGCACATTTCCACGTCTGACTACTGGGCCTATTATGACAAATGATCAGCATGAACTTTTCAGTAAGTTCTTGAAATTGAAACCTCCAGTCTTTAAGGGTGCAGAATCAGAGGATGTCTACGATTTTCTGGTTGATTGTCATGAGCTCCTACACAAGATGGGTATAGTAGAGCGGTTTGGTGTCGAGTTCGTGAGCTATCAGTTTCAAGGGAACGCCAAAATGTGGTGGCGGTCACATGTTGAGTGTCAACCAACAGAGGCACCCCCTATGACTTGGGAATCATTCTCTAGCTTGTTTATGGAGAAGTATATCCCAAGGACTTTGAGGGATAGAAAAAGGGATGAGTTCTTGAGTCTAGAGAAAGGTAGGATGACGGTTAACGCATATGAGGCCAAATTCCGTGCATTATCCAGGTATGCCACCCAACTTTGTTTCAGTCCACAAGAACGGATCCACCGTTTTGTGAAGGGGTTGAGATCAGAATTGCAGATTTCAGCCTTACAGATAGCGGCAATGGCAATATCCTTCCAAGAGGTGGTAGACTTTGTGATAGAGGTGGAAGGAGTGAAGCCAGATGACTTCACCACGACATCGATATCAAAGAGGTTTCGAAAGGGAGGTGAGTTCAACGGTTCGTACACTAGAGGACAGGGGTCGGGAAGTTACTCAGTTCGACCAATTCAGTCTTCATTACAGACTGTAGTTGGGGGTCCACCTCAGACCGGTCAACACTTCTCCGAGAGACCTATGCCTGACTCTAGAGAGTGTTATGGATGTGGGGAGATTGGACATATTAGGAGGAATTGTCCAAAACAGAGTTACAGACCCCCGATAGCTAGAGGTAGAGGTGGTCATGGTAGAGGCCGCTTTCCTGGAGGACGTGGTGGTCGAGGTAATGGTGGTCACCACAACGGCAGAGGTGATGGGCAAACTGGAACCACTACAACACAACATGGTAGGGGCAACGGACAGACAAGTAATGGGGCCCATTGTTACGCTTTTCCTGGGAGATCTGAAGCGGAGGCATTAGATGCTGTCATCACAGGTAACCTTTTGATTTGTGATTGCATGGCTTCCGTATTGTTTGATCCTGGATCCACATTTTCATATGTATCTTCCTCATTTGCTAATGGTCTTAACTTACATTGTGAATTACTTGACATGCCTATTCGTGTTTCTACTCCGGTGGGTGAGTCTGTGATAGTCGAAAAAGTGTATAGGTCTTGTTTGGTGAATTTCGTGGGGAGCACCACTTATGTAGATTTGGTTATCTTAGAAATGGTTGACTTTGATGTAATTATGGGTATGACTTGGCTTTCTCCGAATTTTGCGATTTTGGATTGTAATGCTAAAACTGTGACATTAGCCAAGCCTGGGGCAGATCCGTTAGTGTGGGAGGGCGACTACACTTCCAATCCGGTTCGTATCATCTCCTTTCTTCGTGCTAAGAAAATGGTTAGTAAAGGGTGTTTAGCTTTCTTGGCACATCTCAAGGATGACACTACCCAAGTACCCTCGATTGAGTCAGTTTCGGTAGTCCGTGAGTTTTTGGATGTGTTCCCTTCAGATCTTCCTGGTATGCCACCAGATAGGGATATTGACTTCTGTATTGATCTTGAACCGGGTACTCGCCCCATTTCTATACCCCCTTATAGAATGGCTCCCGCGGAGTTAAGAGAGTTGAAGGCACAACTTCAAGAGTTGTTGAGCAAAGGCTTCATTAGACCAAGTGCATCTCCTTGGGGTGCTCCGGTTTTGTTTGTGAAGAAGAAAGATGGGAGCTTTCGGATGTGCATAGACTACAGACAACTGAACAAAGTAACTGTTAAGAATAAGTACCCCATTCCTCGCATTGATGACTTGTTCGATCAGTTACAAGGTGCTTGTGTCTTCTCTAAAATTGACTTGAGATCCGGTTATCACCAATTGAAAATACGAGCAACGGATGTGCCAAAGACTGCTTTCCGAACTAGGTATGGGCACTACGAATTTGTGGTAATGTCGTTTGGTCTTACTAATGCTCTTGCTGCTTTCATGAGCTTGATGAATGGGATTTTTAAGCCATATCTGGATCTCTTTGTGATCGTATTTATTGATGATATACTGATATACTCGAAGAGTAAGAAGGAACATGAGGAGCATTTGAGAATGGTGTTAGAGTTATTGAGGAAGAACAAGCTTTATGCGAAATTCTTCCAAGTGTGTGTTTTGGCTAGATTCAGTGTCCTTCTTGGGGCACGTGGTTTCTAAGGATGGAGTGATGGTGGATCCATCTAAGATTGAGACGGTGAAAAATTGGGTAAGACCTACTAATGTGTCAGAGATAAGGATCTTTGTGGGGTTAGCTAGCTACTACCGCCGATTTGTCAAGGGATTCTCCTCTATTGCGTCCCAATTAACGAACTTGACTAAGCAGAATGTTCCATTTGTATGGTCGGATGAGTGTGAGGAAAGCTTTCAGAAACTCAAGACCCTGTTGACTACTGCACCTATCCTTACCTTGCCAGTAGAGGGTAAGAACTTCATCGTTTATTGTGATGCATCCTATTCGGGTTTGGGTGCAGTGCTAATGCAAGAGAAAAATGTGATTGCTTATGCTTCGAGGCAATTAAAGGTGCATGAACGTAACTATCCGACCCATTATTTTGAGTTGGCCGTGGTAGTATTTGCACTAAAGCAATGGAGACACTATTTGTATGGGGTTAAGTGTGAAGTCTATACGGACCATCGTAGCCTACAGTACGTGTTTACTCAAAAAGATTTGAACTTGAGACAGAGGAGATGGATGGAACTACTGAAGGACTACGACATCACTATCTTGTATCATCCGGGGAAAGCTAATGTTGTGGCGGATGCTTTAAGTAGAAAGGCCGAAGCATGGGAAGTCTAGCTCATTTACAAGTTTCTAGACGCCCATTGGCTAGAGAGGTTCAGATTCTGGCTAATGACCTTATGAGGTTAGAAATAAATGAGAAGGGAGGATTGTTAGCTTGTGTAGAGGCAAGATCTTCTTTTCTTGACAAGATCAAGGGAAAACAGTTTGATGATGAGAAACTAGGTCGAATTCGAGATAGAGTGTTGCAAGGAGAGGCTAAGGAAGCAATAATTGATGAGGAAGGTGTTTTGAGGATTAAGGGAAGGGTATGTGTACCCCGCATCGATGATTTGATCACCACTATTCTGACAGAGGCTCATAGTTCCGGATATTCGATACATCCTGGTGCAACCAAGATGTACCGCGACCTAAAACAACATTTCTGGTGGAGTAGAATGAAGCGCGACATTGTTGATTTTGTTGCCAAATGTCCAAATTGTCAACAACTAAAGTATGAACACCAGAGGCCCGGAGGAACACTTCAGAGAATGCCCATTCCTGAATGGAAGTGGGAGAGAATCGCAATGGACTTTGTGGTTGGTCTTCCAAAGAAATTGGGTAAGTTTGATTCTATTTGGGTGATTGTTGATAGGTTAACTAAGTCCGCTCATTTCATTCCGGTCAAGGTGACCTACAATGCAGAAAAGTTAGCAAAAATCTACATCTCAGAAATCGTTCGACTGCACGGAGTTCCACTCTCCATTATATCAGATAGAGGTACGCAGTTTACTTCTAAGTTTTGGAGAACATTGCATACTGAATTAGGTACTAGGTTGGACCTTAGTACTGCGTTTCACCCTCAGACTGATGGGCAGTCTGAGCGAACTATTCAAGTGTTGGAGGATATGCTTCGTGCATGCGTGATAGAGTTTGGTGGCCATTGGGATAGCTTCTTACCTTTGGTAGAGTTTTCATACAATAATAGCTATCACTCCAGTATTGATATGGCTCCATTTGAGGCATTGTATGGGAGGAGGTGTAGATCTCCCATTGGTTGGTTCGATGCATTTGAGGTTAGGCCTTGGGGTACTGACCTCTTGAGGGATTCATTAGATAAGGTGAAGTGCATTCAAGAAAAGCTTTTAGCGGCGCAAAGTAGACAAAAGGAGTATGCAGACCGAAAGGTTATAGACTTGTAGTTCATGGAGGGTGAACAAGTCTTGTTGAAGGTTTCACCCATGAAAGGGGTGATGCGGTTTGGAAAAAGGGGTAAGCTAAGTCCAAGGTATATTGGACCATTTGAAGTGCTTAAGAGAATAGGGGAGGTGGCTTATGAATTAGCCTTGCCCCCAGGGCTGTCCGGAGTGCATGCGGTATTTCATGTGTCCATGTTGAAAAGATACCACGGAGATGGAAACTACATTATCCGTTGGGATTCAGTTTTGCTTGATGAGAACTTGACTTATGAAGAGGAACCGGTTGCTATTTTAGATAGAGAGGTTCGCAAGTTGAGGTCGAGAGAAATTGCATTTATCAAGGTTCAATGGAAGAATCGACCGGTTGAAGAGGCTACTTGGGAGAAGGAGGCAGATATGCAAGAAAAATACCCACATCTATTTACAGATTCAGGTACTCCTTTTCGCCATTGTCTTTCTTCTTTTGATCGTTCGGGGACGAACGATGGGTAAATTGGTATCTATTGTAATGACCTGTTTAGTCGTTTTGAGCAGCAGATTTTATTTCTGGAAAAATTGGCTGAGACGACGGAACCCACGACGGACCGTCACAGGCACGACGGACCGTCGCAGGGTCTCGTTTCAGCATACTTAGAAATTCTGAAATTGGGTACTGAAAATCGACTCTCTGTAATCTGTGACGGACCTGCAGGACGTGCCGTCACATCCACGACGAGCCGTCGTAATCTCCCGTTGCAAAACACTTCAACTCTTGAGAATTTGGTACGGGAAACGAGTCTCTGATCGTCATGACGGAAGTGCAGGACGGACCGTCACAGGTGTGACGGACCGTCACAGCCCACTTGAGTTCGAAGGGGCTGCGACGACCTGTGTGACGGACCGTCGCAGGCACGATGGGCCATCACAGGGTGCGCAAATCCCAGGCAGAATCGGATTTCTCTACACGTTTTAAGGGTCGTTTTGTACTATTCTTTCCTTAATTATAAAGTTAGAGGGTTAATATTAATAAGTCTAATTACTTGGGGGTTAAAAGAGGTAACCTTAAGTTAATTAGTGGGTTTTATTGTCCTCTTTTACACTTAATTATATGTTAATTAGGGTAAAAGAAAGAGGGTTTGAATAAAAGAAAACAGAAAGAACAAAGAGAAAGAGAGATTGAACGAGAGAGGAGAAACGAAGAGGAATATCAAAGCTTGAGGAGTTGCTTGTTTGAATTCAATTCTTCGGTGGAGGTAGGTTATGGGTTTTATAATATTCGTAGTGAACTCTTGATAACGAATGATATGTATTGATGATATTGTAAACCTGTCTATATGCTTAATTGTATGCTTGCATGAATATGAGTATGTGATTTTGATAAAACAAGCATGATGAAAACTATTGAATCCCAAATCTTGAAAGAAACTTTAATCTACGTTATTAATGATGATGCCTTGGTATAAAAGAAGGCTTGATGAATTAAAGTAATGGGATTGATGATGCCTTGGTATAGAGAAGGCTTGATGAACGGATAGAATGAGGTTAGTGGATCGGAGTGTCACGTTCCGACACATAGTATTAGTGGATCGGAGAGTCACGTTCCGACACATAGAATTAGTGGGACGGGTGTCACGAACCGACACGTAGAATTAGGGGATCGGAGTGTCACGTACCGACACATGTAGGGGATCGGAGTGTCACGTTCCGACACATATAGGGGATCGGAGTGTCACGTACCGACACATATAGGGGATCGGGTGTCACGAACTGACACGTAGAATTAGGGGATCGGAGTGTCACGTACCGACACATAGTGTAGGGGATCGGAGTGTCACGTACCGACACAAGAGGAAGAAAGATAATGAATCTTGAAAGATGATAATATACTCAATCTAATAAACTTAATTCCCAAATGAGTATGGTATGGAGGCTTGAGCCCTCATGGATGAACTTGATGGTACTTGTTGTTGCTACATGTTGAGTTTATAGTTGATTTACTATATTGCTTGATATATATTATCCTTTATTTTGGAGTTGGCCGATGATATCTACTCAGTACTTGTGGTTGTACTGACCCCCTACTTTTATGTTTTCTTCTTTGTTATTTGTGTAATGCAGCAAACGTTCAGTCAACTTCAACTCAACAGTAATTCGAGCCAGTCTTCGTCATACCGGATCTCAGGGTGAGCTAATGCTTCTAGCTTGGACTGGATCTTCTTCTTCAAGTCTTGATGCCTTGACTTCCGGCATGGACTAGCTTCTTATGTATTTTTAGCTTCTTAGACATTCTTAGATAGTAATTTGATCATAGATGTTCTTGTGTTGATGACTTCCAGATTTTGGGGATAATAATAATAGTTTTGAATTGTTTTATTAATGAGTTTAAGTCTTCCGCATTATTTTCTGTTGATATATGTTGAAATGTTAGGGTTTAGATTGGTTGGTTCGCTCACATAGGTGGGTGAATGTGGGTGCCAGTCGCGTCCCCGTTTTGGGTCGTGACACAAATTGTTGATACACATACATTGATGTGAGACCAAAATACATATTTTTAATTATTATTTGTCTCACATTTATTTTTTATTCTTGTCCTTTTCATGAATTTTATGAATTGTGAAAGATGGAAGGTTGAAAAGGTAAATCAGGCAGACAACTTAATGGAATAAATTGAATATTATAATATATTCATTCAACTTACAAACAAAGGAAATTAACTAAGTTTACCTTCCACAATTGCCACGTGGCTGATTTTGAATGCGGCAAAGAGAATTGAGTAGTGGGACGACCATCTTTCACGCGAAAGTCATATTTCACTTAGTTTTGATCTTCCACTTTGTTTTGGACTCAATTAATTTTATTTAGGGGTTTCAATATCTATAAATAGTCCATAGAAATAATTATTTTAGGATGAATCATAGGTCATCAAGTATAAAGTTGTCAATACTTTTTAGGGTTCTTTTCTTTATTATATTTTTCTTATAGTTTAGTAGCTAAACAACCCTCTTTTGGGACTGTAACTAAGAATTGATTAAGTTATTTTCTTGGTTATGAAACAAGATTAAATATAATGGTTACCTTTAAACATTAAGTTACTTTAAAAGTTTTTTGATTAATTCTTAGTTATCATTTATTCTTGTTTAAATTTCTTGACCGACCACCTAGAGATCATAAATATATTGTCTATTCTTAAAATAGAGAGAGGAGGGGGTAGATAGACCAGAGAATATAGAAAGCTCGATCTTCCGTTGTGTTGATGTATGTTCAGGAGGGACACTTGGATGAACAACTTTCTTTGTTACGAAACATGATGAAATATAAATGCTCGCCAACAAGGCCTACTATCCCCACTCAACGATATAGTTAGACAACTAACTAGAGTAAGAGGCTAGAGTTCAAGAGACCCGACTCATACAATTAACCCTGTAAATCAGCAACTTGATAATTGAAATTAGTTCATTGCGTGAGATACGATACATAAAATCTAATCTATGCTGCAACCTTGTAATTATCCCAATAACTATAAGTAATATTACTATTTCATTCTTGCATTATTTTCTTTATAAATAAAAATAAAAAACTTTTGACACTCTTAAATAAATAACTAGACTAGTATAATTTAGCAAATAGTTAATTGACAAGTTCTTTGGGTACGAAATCCGGTTCTTTTAAGTGCCATTATATTACTTGCGCGATCATGTACACTCGCGTGTGTAATTGGGAGCATCATCTTTTTGGCCCCGCTGTCTGTGAAGTAGAATTAACTATTCTTTTAGGTTACACTTTAACTTTTTTTTAGTAAGTTTTTTTTGAACAATTAATTATTATTATCTTCTTTCTTTGAATAATTTCCCCCCTTATATATATGGATGATTGAGATAAATTGTGGTTGGGTGACAAGTTTTCTTATAAAAATCATTGTAAGTTTTGTATCAGACACAATTTGGATATTGAGTGTCCTATATGTCATATATGTGATCGTCAATATATCAATTGGAATGATTTTCCTAAATCTTATCCATTCCCCCAAACACCTCTCTTATGATTCTTCTGTTATTTGTGATGTTGGCACAAACGATGAAGTTGAGAATGCAAAACAAGAGGTGCGCAATGTGAATTCACTTATGGAAGGTATGTGTATATTGGACAAAGTTAATTCAACAATCATTAAACACATATTTGAATGAATGGAAGATCACACAAAAAATCATGAAATTACTTGATAAGCTTGACATTAATTAATTAGAAATTACAATCCAAACTAAATTAGAAGAGATTGAAGCCAACATGGAGAAAATTATGGAGAAACAGAGATAGTGAGACAATCTTGGCTACAAGAACATTCTCAACTTCTAAAGCTTCACGAGTCTATCCGTAATGGTCTGACATACATGAAAACCCAACTAATAGAAGGACGTACTGATCTCACACAAGATATTGATAAATTTGGCTAAGATATTCATGACTAGGAGGATCATTTGAGAAAAACAATTGACATGTCTAAGCCAAATTATCAATTTCCGTGGAGGATGACAAACTAGTGGAGTAAAAAGAGGAATTTCACCCATTCAACTATACCTTATTTCTTAATATCGATGTTGTGAAAGAGTAAAAAAGTGAGAACCTTGTAAAAATGATGCTTTGGAGTTGAGGCAACTTGAATATCATTAAAAACACTTTTTGATATCATCTAAACTAATGAATAAGTGTATAGATGAGGTACAAGGCCCCTCAATCCTAAAGTTTTTAAGTCCACACAGGCAAAATGACGTTTCTCCCCTAAGGTCCTAGGAGTACACGATGCGACATATATTACTTGGATCCTTATATTTATACCTCTGTCCATAGAGAGGAGCAAAAAAATTGATGCATAGTTATGAGTAAAATTCATAAGTTCAAAGTGGAAAGAAATTTGGTGAACTTACTTATGCTTGTGCTGCAACGATGACATTTTTTCTTTTGGCGTTGTGTTTACAGGTTTTGGAGAAGTCTGAGTATCCAAAATTTTGAGCTAAGGAGCACGTTTGAGTTTAACCGCAGGGTGTCGACCCTTGATGAAAACTAAGAGAACATGCTACTAACTAGGCCTAAAGGTCTCAAGGAATTTTTCTAACCCTTGTTTTAAATTATATTTGATTCTTTGGGGAGATAGCATTTTTATAAGTGTGGGGGTGGAGGAATGAATTCCTAATTTTTACTATTTTATTGAATCTTTATTTTTTAGGCTGAGTTCCTTGACTTTTGTTTTGGTTCTTTTCTAGAGGATAGTCCCTTTGAACCAAGTGTCTTTTTTTGGAATAAGTTTCTTTTAATTTATTTTTTAAAGTAAAGAAAAGACCCTTTTGAGTGGTGTGATACTTGCTATTTTTGTCTAATTTTTAATTAGTACTTTATTTTGAATGCTTGATTGATAAGAAATTACAAATTATTTGACACCTTCGCTCATGGTTAAGACTTTTTATATAGCTTATTTTAACTATTTTAGTTTGTTATGGTTTTGTCTCTCTTAGAAGTGAAATTGATCCATTTTGATTGATACTTGTGCAATGAGTGGTAAGAATTTATTTATTCCATATTTTGCATCTTAGTCTAGAACTTGCCTTGCATGTTATTGAAGCGAAAAAAGAAGCTTCTTTGTTTAGGAGATGATAATAAGCTTTCTTTTATTTATTTCGTAAATTTTACCCTTTCCAGATATCATATAGTAGTTAACATTTTTGAGAAGTAGCCTTTTGTTAGTAGCCATATTTTCCCTTCACTATTTTGTTGAATCCCTAGTTTTTACTTGCACCTTGTTTCCTTGAGCATTATAGCATAGACTTATTCTAATTATCAATTTCTAGAAAAAAGGATGGTCGAGTTAAAAGGTAATCAATGATCGTTACAAAGTGCTTGAAATCCCTCTTTGAAAGAATGTGACATGAAAAAAATGAAAAAAGATGATTGAAACATTAATGAGATGATGAGAATTACTTGTGAAATAATTATTGATGAGAGGGATGAAAAAGAAGCAAATAAAATAATGGGTGATGAAGTCTAAAATTCAAAGTTCTTCAGGAAGTTTAAGTCACTATTGTATAGTTTTCCTACCCGTCCCGTAGCTTACATTACAAACCATTAAAGTCCTATTTGATTCTATTTAAGCATGCTTAATTAGTGGGGACATACGTAATAGAAAAACTTGTTGTTGTTTGTGCATACATTTGCATTTTACTTTTTAATGTGAGAGTTGTTCTTTGATTTTAAGTCCTGGATTTATATTCTATCTTTTGAATTGAGTGTTTGAACTATTTTTTTTGTGTGGACACTAGATTTATGATAAATAGGAGATTTTATTATCTTTCCTTGATGAGAATAAATGAGCAAACTTAAATTTGATGAGTTCAAAGTCCTTACTTGAAATTTGGTGGTTAGAGGTTTATTGTATATTTGGATGTCGTGTATAGTAATTGAGCACTGCACTTTATGTTTTTTAATTTTTATATAGCCTGATTGTTTGTATTAACAAAAGTGATGACAAACCTAGTATGATTTTTTTGAGATGAGATATAATGTTTGCTCGAGGACGAGCAAAATTGTAAGTGTGGGGCGTTGACGTGAGGCCAAAAATACTTATTTTTAATCCTTATTTGCCTCACAATCATTATTTATTTTTTTCTTTTCTAGCATGAATTTTACGAATGGTGCTTAATAGTGTATTTTATTTTTAGGAGTAAATTAGTATAAGATTGAAGAAGTTTGGAGTTAAAAGATTAAAGATGAAGGTTTAAAGAAGGAAATCAAACAGGCAACTTAATGTAATAAATTGAAAATTATAATATGTTCATTCAATCATACAAAGAAAGGAAATTAAAGAAGTTTACCTGCCATAATTGTCACGTGGCTAATTCTGAATCTGGCAAAGAGAATTCAACTATGGGACGACCATCATTCACTAGAAATCAAATTACACTTGATTTTGGTTTCCCAATGTGTTTTATTACTACATCCATAAATGATCCATATAAATAATTGTTTCGCGGATGAATCATAATGCATCAAGTATAAAGTTTTCAATACTTTTTAGGGTTCTTCTTCTTCTTCTTTTCTTCTTTTCGTAGAAATTAGTTGCTAAAGACCCTTGTTCTGGGGCTGTAGCTATGAATTTATTGATGAATATTAAATATTTATTTGAATTAATTCTTGGTTATTATTTGAATTACTTTTATATTCTTGTTTTAGTATTTCTTAACTGACCATCTCGAGATGTATATATTTTCTATCTTTAAAATCGAGAGAGGAGAGAGTAGATAGACCAAAGAATAAATAAATTTCGTTATTCCATTGAGTTGATGTGTGATCGATAGTGACACACAAACGAACAAGTTGCTTTGTTACGAAACAAGATGAAACAGAAAATCTCACTGGTTAGGCCTGCTATTCGTGCTCAAAGATGTAGTTAGACAACTAAATGGAGTAGGCGATTGGAAGTCTAGAGACCAAACCATACAATTAACCCTGTGAACCAGTAACTTGATAACCTAAATTAGTTCATTGCTTGAGATACGATGAATGAAATCCGATATATGCTGCAACCTTGGAATCATTCTAATCATTGTAAGGAATATTATTATTTCATTCTTGCATTTTTTTAAAATAAAAATCAAGCACTTTTGGAACTCTTGAATAAATAATTAGATTAGTATAATTTAGTAAATAGTTAACTGAAAAGTACTTTGTGTTCGATAATCTGTTTCTTTTAAGAGCAACTATATTTCTTGTGCAACCATGTACACTTGCGTGTGCAATTGGGAGAAACACTATTTATATATGGAGGCATATGATATGGTATAAATGGTGTGTGATACCAACAGATTTGGTACAGAGGCATCTGATATTGACGAGCTTGTATGGTGTGAGTTCTGTAGGTGCAGAGTAAGTTATGAAGATCTAAAATCATATGCGTGATTTTGGGAAGGATATGGGTATTTTGGAAAGTGAATGCTCTTTGGAGGCATATGAATGGAGCTTGGTTGATCTTGAGGATGAGAGGTAGGTTGAGTTCTTGGACGATTATTTTGAAAAGTTGCTTCACTTACGACAAGATGCTTATCCATGTTTGTCTCCAAAGTGGGATTGACAATGGGTAACAACTTAACCCACTCGGAAATATCAGATATCTTTCTTCTAACTCCCTTACTTTCTGTTCCAAACTTGAGAACAAATTGTTTATAAGATTCTCCTTTTGAATGGTTTTACCCATAAACTTATCGTTATCCATCTTTTTATTTCTTTTGTGATTCTTACTTGGAAGAGGAGGAGGGGCACCCTTTTATCGTGTGTGGTAAACCATGGTCTACAGATCAACCATTTGGAAAGGGTAAAATAAAGTAAATCAAATATAAACCAAGTCAGAACATTGCATACATTGAGATAACAAACACATTTCCCCCTAGATAAACGCCCTAAATGCAAGGAGCCTCGTTGATCGAGAGGCAGACCTAAGACAACACCTAAGTGATGCAAAACAATTAATTCAAGACTTATTTATCCATTTCAATTTTAGATTAGAGGAAATAAATCAAGTTTCATTTATTATAGAATTCAATCATTACATCATAAAAACATAAATAAACTAAGGGGAACAATGGGGTAACATGGGAAAGTTTTTTTTAACTTTCAAAATCGTGAAAGCCTATTTATTTATAGTGGAAAAACATTTAATCCCTAGTTAAGAGTTTCTAAATTTTCTCTAAAAAATAAAAATAATTGAATTTTAAATGTCATTCAGTTTTATAATGACTACTACCGTTTATATCAGAACTGAAACTTAATTTCAATGTGATTGATTACTAGTGATCTCAAACTTAGCTTATTTGTCTCTATGATTTTGCAATAACACTCAAATGCTGACATAACACTCAAGACTCAAACGCAGAAAAAATTAAATTAATTGGCAGATAGCATCAATGTAGTTAAAGAAGGAAAATGGAAACTCTTAACTTTTTTAAAACTCATGCTCAAAGGTATTTCATTACTTAATATATAGAGCACAAATTTGTATATACACAATAAAGGATGAATATTTTCAATACTAGATTCATTAGACCTATTTAATATTGGGGAAGCAAATTCTACTTTGGTAAATAGTTTATAAGGAAAGTAGTATTAGAGTTGCTTGTAACGCCCACAATTTTTTCTTTAGCATTAGGTTTTGCAATCATTTCCCCCCTTTCTTCATATCTTTATCAACTCAATTTCTTTCTAATTAGCAACATAAATGAAATTTTATAAGTACGACATGACTAATAGCTCTGATGAATTGGATAACAACATTGTTTGTAAATATAAAATTTTGGTTATGAATGAAAATATGCAGGTTACCAGAAAAAAGATAGTGGAAATACAAGTTTTCAGAGGATGAACTAAGATTGTTGCTTATAAACAGAATTGGAATTAAGAATCTAAGTTACCTCCATACTACATTTAAAGAAAGGATACGAAATTAAAGATGTGACACAAAATATGTACTGTATTTCTTTCCCGCTTAATCAGTAATGATATTTAGGAAAATGTTCAAAAAAGGGAATCATTAGATATTAGTTCATTATTATCATACTGGCAAAGAACTACATGCAATAAATTTTCACTATACTTTAAAAAACTATTGAATGAGGATTTTCAATCTAATCCTATTTTCTTATGTGAAGAGAGTCTCATGTCATTTCCTTTATATCTTTCTTGAAAATGCAAAAGTTCTAAGTTCTACTGAGGCGTTATTCATTGTAAAGAATGCCAGAGTTATTTTTATTGTAATTGAAGATTGGAAACTTGTTCCTCTTCATCACTATTATCATGTATTTGTTAAAGTTTTTTCTCTCGCAATTGATACTCAGGATAATATTGATTAATATTATCACATTGTTACAGCATTCCCTCCTTCGGATAGACTAATTCACTTATCTGAGTTTTTCTCATCTCAATCTAATTCTTGGAGGTGCTGTTCCTAAAATTGTCTTAGGTAGAAGATACAATTGTTATTGGTAGGAGATTTTATATGACGTTGATGACTTACTGTAATACAACTTCAAAATGATGTACCCCCCATCTATTGTTAAAAATGATATCACAATAGAATATGAGTTACGCTATGTAACTATAGATTATTACCGTGGGGAAATTTTATATTTGTTAGATATATATGAAGGAATGGGAATGTGTTAGTGCAGTGTGTACGTAAATCTTGGACATCAAAAATCATGAGATAATTTTCTTCATAAGCAGTCATATTGTGTCGTATAGCGTACTACCTTATATTAATTTTCAGAAGACGTTATGATTATAAACATTACTAAAGGATAAATTCTTATCACTTCAGGGATCATAAGGTTGATACTTTCTGAGTATAAGACAATGATAGTTTCAGAGAAGCTTAAAACCCTTCAAAAACAATTTCGATATGTACATGAACATAAGAATAAGTAACCTTGATGATATTTTTGATTGTTGTCAAGTAGAAAACCTATTGCATGCTCTTTGTTAAAGCATATATTTTCTCCTTTTCTTAGAACTCCTACAAAATAGTGAAGCAGAAAATATAAGAAGTTCTAATAAAAGGATATAATATATCAATATAGAACATGAGAAAAGTTTTCTACCTGACAACATTAGAAAATACCATCAAGGGAACTAATTGATCACCTCATGTTACTGAATGAGGTTGTTCATGTAGGTTAGAGTCCTCTTTGTGTTTTTAGGTTTCCTATATTGATGTGAGTCTCAACCTTCTTCTCTCTAAGGCAATAAGGATATATCCTTTCAGATTTGTAGATCACCACATTGTCGATAAAACTGTTAATAAAAGGTGGTATGCTACACGACACAACAACATAGTTAATAAATGAAATTTCCCAAATGCTAGCACGAAAAAACCTTTTTTATGTGCAAGATTTTCATACACTACACTTCACACCTATGTACTTTCCTCCATAGACATTTTATATACAAAAACATACCTGGAGTCCTTAGCAATTTGAAAGTGTAATACTGCGAAAGTCTAAGACGTGTTGTAGAGCATAAAATAAGTGTCAAAAGGTTTAGACACTGTTTTAAGGTCATAAATAATGTATATAAGTCATTTAGGAAGTATAGAAATTAAAACGTCAAGGAACGTCCATGACGTCTGGAAACTAGTTCAATGAGGTGCTAGTGTGCCTTAGCCTATTTGACTAAGTTTTGCGAGTCGAAAAATAATGAAATTTGGTGGAAGGGTGTCTAATACGTATTAGAGTTAGTTTGTAGTCAAACTTTGGGGTAAAAATCCCCAAGGTTCAACCAAGGGCCCTTGCATTTTGGCAAAAAACTGCCAAAAGGTAGTGTGCACAAACGAGTGCCAACGACGGATCGTGTGTCAATCGACGAGGCTTCGATGGGCACCGGCGATGAAAACTTATCCAAATCCTTGGGAGCCCTGATTTTACAAGTCTTTGAACTTTATGACGGAGCAACATGACGGTTGGTCCCTGGGCCGTCGTTTGACAAACAGACCGTTTGTCGTGGTCTCGTCTGTGAGGGACTGTCTCTGCTGCTCGTTTTCAGTTTAGTTAAACTAATTAATTAGGGGTTAAGGGGGGTCTAATTATGTTTGTTAATGTCCTATATAAAGACCCTAACCTAAAGATAACCTAACTCTCATAATTAACAAACCCAAATTCTCCTCCTTTTCTCTCCCAAGTTTAAGAACTCCATAGGAGGTCAAATTCAAGGAAGTTATAGGGATTAAAAGATAAAAGTTTCTCCATAAAAATTCATCAGTCATTAATGTATGATATTTCTTTGACCTTTGGGACTTCTTTCCCCAAAGGGTTTCTTCAAATTGATTTCAGAAGATGAGTTTTCATGTGGGTCTTTTCCAATCTCGAAATTGATCTTTCAATTAGATTTGTGTATGTATTCTTTTGATTGTATTAATTCAAATATTATGAATGATTACTATATTACATTACTCATTGATGGATTGGTCTAGTTTGTAGAAAATTACCTATTCCCCTTAATCCTAGGTTGTGATCTTGAATTGAACTATCTAGTGTTGATGTAATTGGCATTGTTAGTGTGTGAATTACTATCCTATGATGCTATTGTGACAATTTATGAATATATTGAAATGAATTGTAGTCCTACCATGCTAGTTCTTGAGTAATAGACCTAGATGGTGAAGTAGACTATGAACTTGTTCTAAGTCTCTAATTCTAGTCTATGAACTAGTGAGGGATTGTTGTATAATGATTCAGTTGGTCTTGTTATTATGTTGGTTTATATTATATGATGGTATTACAACATTTTTGGGTTAATTTGGACTTTGATGGAAAGACCTTGATGATGGCATTGTAAAGACGATTGAGTAAGTCTTATGAGCTATATTCTTTACTTCAATTGTGGTTACTTGTGACTAAGTGATGATGTTGTATTGAAGTATACCTTATATTAAGATTGATAGGGAGGTATGATGTTGAATTTGAATTTCTTGAACTATGGATTGTGAGTTGTTGGGTGAGATGTAAATGTTATAAGAGTTGTGATAACTTATTGATACCGTGGTTTCACGGTATTTTTAATGCTTTTTCCTTAAATTTAGTGTGTGTCCAAAAGCCTATTTGTATCGATTTTTATGTAAGTTTCTCCTTATTTACAGGAAAATCTGTCCAAAGATGAACGTGGAAGTTTTTGAGCAAGAAATGTAGAAGAGACCACCTACGGAGCCTGTGACGGTCCGTCGAGCCAGTGACGGACCGTAGGTGGCATCGTAGTGAAGCTGATGAAGGAAAATGGAGAAGTCTGACTTAGTGTGGGATTACGGCTTGTTCGTCGCAATAATCAGAGAGTAGTCCTAGTACCCAAATTCCAAGAAGTTTAAGCATTATGGAACGAAGACCCTCGACGGACCGTCGTGCTTGGAACGGTCTGTCATACCTGTCCGTTGAGGGTAATGAAGAAAGCAGCAGAATAATTTGTGAAGTAGTGGACGACGGAGGCCATGACAGCCCGTCGTGACCACGACGGTCCGTTACAAGATCCGTCAACCCAGACACATTTTGATAGATTTTCAGTAATTATAATCCTTCTTTATTAGGTTTTTGTATTTATTATAAATAGTTCAAAAAACCTCATTTTTTGGGGTGAGACTCTTTGATGTTAGACTTTTTGGGAGGAGACTTTTCAATAGTTAGACTTTTGGATAAGATTTAGTTTTCTTGTTCAAGTATTGAAGGATTAGTTTCAGTAATTGTTACACTTTTTTTGGAATTGATTGTTGGTGCTTTTGTTGATTAATCAAGTGAATTTCTGGATTTTATTCTTTCTCATCAAATTCAGTGCATGAATTCTTGTATTAAATATATGAATAGTGTGATTATGACCATGGGTAACTAAACTCCATAACTAGGGTTGTGGGAACCATGGGTGAATAATGAGGTAAAATCTAACTAAAATAGTGTAACGACCTGTTTAGTCGTTTGAGCAGCAGATTGTAATTCTGGAAAAAAAAAACTGGCGGGGACGACGGGTGTCACGATGGACCGTCGTGGTCACGACGGCCCGTCGAGGAAGATTCGTTCCATGACACTTAGAATTCTTCAATTTGGATATTAAAATCGACTCTCTGTAAATTGTGACGGACGTGCCATCACATCCACGACGAACCGTCGTGAGTTTCCGTTGCAAAACACTTCAACTTTTGAGAATTTAGTACAAGAAACGAGTTTCTGACCGTCATGACGGAGGTGCAGGACGGACCGTCACAGGGGTGACGGGCCGTCACAGCCCACCTGGAAATTGGGGAGGCTGCGACGACCGGTGTGACGGACCGTCGCAGGAACGACGGCTCGTCACAGGTTGCGCAAATCCCAGGCAGTTTGGGATTTCTCCATACGTTTTAAGGGTCGTTTTGGACTATTCTTTCCTTAATTATAAAGATTGAGGGTTAATATTAATAAGTCTAATTACTTGGGGGTTAAAAGAGGTAACCTTAAGTTAATTAGTGGGCTCTATTGTCCTCTTTTAGTCTTAATTATATGATAATTAGGGTAAAGGAAAGAGGGTTTGAATAAAACAAAACAGAAAGAACCAAGAGAAAGAGAGGAATCGATCGAGAGGCTGAGGAGAAAACAAAGCTTTGGGAATTCTTGCTTGATCACTAGTCTTCGGTGGAGGTAGGTTATGGTTTATATTACGATATTCGTAGTGAACTCTTAATAGTGAATATTATGTGTTGATAAGAATTGTAAACCCTGCTATGTGCTTAAGTTGTATGCTTGCATGATTATGAATATGAAATTGTGTTTTTGATAAAACAAAGCATGATGAAGCTATTGAATCCCAAATCTTGAAAGAACCCTAATTCGCTTGATATATTATATAATAAGATTGATGATGCCTTAGTATGAAAGAAGGCTTGATAAATTATATAATGAGAATGAGGATGCCTTAGTGTAAAAGAAGGCTTGATGAATTAGGGGATCGGGTGCCACGTTCCGGTACCAGGATAGAATGAATATGAGGATCGGAGTGTCACGTTCCGACACCAGGATAGAATATGGATCGGGTGCCACGTTCCGGTACCAGGATAGATGAATATGAGGATCAGAGTGTCACGTTCCGACACCAGGATAGAATATGAGGATCGGAGTGTCACGTTCCGACACCAGGATAGTATATGGATCGGGTGCCACGTTCCGATACCAGGATAGTATATGAGGATCGGAGTGCCACGTTCCGGCACCAGGATAGAATGAATATGAGGAGCGGAGTGTCACGTACCGACACACGAGGAAGAAAGATAATGAATCTTGAAAGATAATGAATATACTCAATCTAATGAACTTAATTCCCAAATGAGTATGGTATTGGGGCTTGAGTCCTCATGTGTGAACTCGGTTGTATTTATTGATGAATTAATATTGTTATTGCTACATGTTGAGTATTGTAGTTGATTTACATTATTATTGATATATTACTGTTCCCTATTTTGAGTTAGCCGATGATATCTACTCAGTACGTGTGGTTGTACTGACCCCCTACTTATGTTTTCTTCTTGTTATTGTGTAATGCAGCAAACGTTCCGTCAACCTCAACTCAACAGTAGATCTAGCCAGTCTTCACTACCTTCGGAAATTCAGGGTGAGCTAACGCGTCTAGCTTGGACTGGGTCTTCTTCTTCAAGTCTTGATGCCTTGAACTTCCGGCATGGACTAGCTTTTATTGTTTTAACTTCTTAGACAGTTTTAGTTTAGCAATTTGAGATAGATGTTCTTGTGATGATGACTTCCAGATTTTGGGGACAATAATAATAGTTGAGTTGTTTTATTAATGAGTTTAAGTCTTCCGCATTTCTTTTGTTGATATTGTATTAAAATGTTAAGGGTTAGATTGGTTGGTTCGCTCACATAGGAGGGAAAATGTGGGTGCCAGTCGCGTCCCCGATTTGGGTCGTGACAGACTTGGTATCAGAGCATTAGGTTCATTGGTATCATCACACAAGAACGAGTCTAGTAGAGTCTTAAGGAACGGTAGGGGGACGCCTTTACTTTTCTTTGAGAGGCTATAAGACTTTAGGAAAATTCCATTCTTTCATTCTTCTTCGTGCTACTACTTGAGTCCAATTGGTATCTAGGTGATACAAATTGGTATCTGACCATCTTCACTCTATTTCGCAGATGGTTAGAACTAGAGCAACGAACGCACCAGCAGCAACAACGGAAAGACAGGAAACGACTGAGCCAGCCACTGGGGCTGTGGCTCGAGGAAGAACAGCGGCAAGAGGCCGTGGAAGAGGTCGTGGGAGGACGTCCTCTAGAGGAAGAGGACGAGCCCCTAGCCCATCTGATACTAGGGCGGTGACTCCTCCACCGACTGAGGAGGTAGTAAGAGAGGGTGAGGAAGGGGAAACTGAACAAGGGCAGAATGAGGAAATGCCACCCCAACCTACCCCAGAGATGATCAACCAGGTACTTGCTTATCTTAGTGGGTTATCCGATCAGGGTCAAGCACCTCCAGTGATTTCTGCACCAACACCTCCGGTTTCAGAGGTACGACATGCGGCTACTATGGCTCCCCGCATGGATGCAACATTGGGGATAGACACATTTCCACGTCTGACTACTGGGCGTATAATGACAAACGATCAACATGAACTTTTCAGTAAGTTCTTGAAATTGAAACCTCCAGTCTTTAAGGGCGCAGAATCAGAGGATGCCTACGATTTTCTGGTTGATTGTCATGAGCTACTACACAAGATGGGTATAGTAGAACGGTTTGGCGTCGAGTTCGTGAGCTATCAGTTTCAAGGGAACGCCAAAATGTGGTGGCGGTCACATGTTGAGTGTCAACCAACAGAGGCACCACCTATGACTTGGGAATCATTCTCTACCCTGTTTATGGAGAAGTATATCCCAAGGACTTTGAGAGATAGAAAGAGGGATGAGTTCTTGAGTCTGGAGCAAGGTAGAATGACGGTTAATGCATACGAGGCTAAATTTCGCGCACTATCCAGATACGCCACCCAACTCTGTTTCAGTCCACAAGAACGGATCCGCCGTTTTGTGAAGGGGTTGAGGTCAGAATTGCGGATTTCAGCCTTACAGACAGCGGCAACAGCAACATCCTTCCAAGAGGTGGTGGACTTTGTGATAGAAGTGGAAGGAGTGAAGCCAGATGACTTCCCCACGACATCGACATCAAAAAGGTTTCGAAGGGGAGGTGAGTTTAATGGTTCTCACTCTAGAGGACAGAGCTCCGGAGGTTACGCAAGTCGACCAATTTAGTCTTCACTACAGACTGTAGTTGGGGGTCCACCTCAGAACGGTCAACACTTCTCTGAGAGGCCGATGTGTGAACCCAGAGAATGTTATGGATGTGGAGAGATTGGACACATTGAGAGGTATTGTCCAAACCAGAGTTACAGAACCCCACTGGCTAGAGGTAGAGGTGGTAATGGTAGAGGTCGTTATTCTGGAGGGCGTGGTGGCCGAGGTAATGGTGGTCACCAAAACGGCAGAGGTGAAGGGCAAAACGGAGCCACTACTACACAACATGGTAGGGGCAACGGACAGACAAATAATGGGGCTCATTACTACGCTTTCCCTGGGAGATCTGAAGCGGAGGCGTCTGATGCGGTTATCACAGGTAACCTTCTGATTTGTGATTGCATGGCTTCCGTGTTGTTTGATCCTGGATCCACATTTTCTTATGTATCTTCCTCATTTGCTAATGGTCTAAATTTGCATTGTGAATTACTTGACATGCCTATTCGTGTTTCTACTCCGGTGGGTGAGTCTGTGATAGTTGAAAAGGTATATAGGTCTTGTTTGGTGAATTTTGTGGGGAGCAACACTTATGTAGATTTGGTCATCTTAGAAATGGGTGACTTTGATGTAATTCTGGGTATGACTTGGCTTTCTCCAAACTTTGCGATTTTGGATTGTAATGCTAAAACGGTGACGTTAGCCAAGCCTGGAACAGATCCGTTAGTGTGGTAGGGCGACTACACTTCCAATCCGGTGCGTATCATCTCCTTTCTTCGCGCTAAGAAAATGGTGAGTAAAGGGTGTTTAGCTTTCTTGGCACATCTCAAGGATGACACTGCTCAAGTACCTTCGATTGAGTCAGTTTCGGTAGTCCGTGAGTTTTTGGATGTGTTCCTTGCAGATCTTCCTGGTATGCCACCAGATAGGGATATAGACTTCTGCATTGATTTGGAACCAGGTACTCGCCCCATTTCTATACCCCCTTATAGAATGGCTCCCGCAGAGTTAAGAGAGTTAAAGGCACAACTTCAAGAGTTGTTGAGCAAAGGCTTCATTAGACCAAGTGCATCTCCTTGGGGTGCTCCGGTCTTGTTTGTAAAGAAGAAGGATGGGAGCTTTCGAATGTGCATAGATTACCGACAGTTGAACAAAGTAACTGTTAAGAACAAGTACCCCATTCCTCGCATTGATAACTTGTTCGATCAGTTACAAGGTGCTTGTGTCTTCTCAAAAATAGACTTGAGGTCCGGTTATCACCAATTAAAAATACGCGCAACAGATGTGCCAAAGACTGCTTTTCGAACTAGGTATGGGCATTATGAATTTGTGGTAATGTCTTTTGGTCTTACGAATGCCCCTGCTGCTTTCATGAGCTTGATGAATGGGATTTTTAAGCCATATTTGGACCTCTTTGTGATCGTATTTATAGATGATATATTGGTATACTCTAAAAGTAAGAAGGAACATGAGGAGCATTTGAGAATGGTGTTAGAGTTGTTGAGGAAGAAAAAGCTTTATGCGAAATTCTCCAAGTGTGAGTTTTGGCTAGATTCAGTGTCCTTCTTGGGGCACGTGGTTTCTAAGGATGGAGTGATGGTGGATCCATCTAAGATTGAGACGGTGAAGAATTGGGTAAGACCTACAAACGTGTCAGAAATAAGGAGTTTCGTTGGGTTAGCTAGCTACTACCACCGATTTGTCAAGGGATTCTCTTCTATTGCTTCCCAGTTAACGAACTTGACTAAGCAGAATGTTCCATTTGTATGGTCGGATGAGTGTGAGGAAAGCTTTCAGAAACTCAAGACTTTGTTGACTACCGCGCCTATCCTTACCTTGCCAGTAGAGGGTAAGAACTTCATTGTTTATTGTGATGCATCCTATTCGGGTTTGGGTGCAGTGCTAATGCAAGAGAACAACGTGATTGCGTATGCTTCAATACAATTAAAAGTGCATGAACGTAACTATCCAACTCATGACTTGGAATTGGCCGCGGTAGTGTTTGCATTGAAGCAATGAAGGCATTATTTATATGGGGTTAAGTGTGAGGTCTATACGGACCATCGTAGCCTACAGTATGTCTTTACTCATAAAGATTTGAATTTGAGACAGAGGAGATGGATGGAACTACTGAAGGACTACGACATCACTATCTTGTATCATCCGGGAAAGGCGAATGTTGTGGCAGATGCCTTGAGTAGAAAGGCCGGAAGCATGGGAAGTCTAGCTCATTTGCAAGCTTCTAGACGCCCATTGGCTAGAGAAGTGCAGATTTTGGATAATGACCTTATGAGGTTAGAAATAAATGAGAATGGAGGATTGTTGGCTTGTGTAGAGGCAAGATCTTCTTTCCTTGACAAGATTAAGGGGAAGCAGTTTGATGATGAGAAATTGATCCGGATTCGAGATAAAGTGTTGCGAGGAGAGGCTAAGGAAGCAATAATTGATGAGGAAGGTGTTTTGAGGATTAAGGGAAGGGTATGTGTACCCCGCATCGATGATTTGATCACCACTATTCTTACAGAAGCTCATAGTTCCGGATACTCTATACATCCTGGTGCAACCAAGGTGTATCGCGACCTAAAGCAACACTTCTGGTGGAGTAGAATGAAGCGAGATATTGTTGAGTTTGTTGCCAAATGTCCAAATTGTCAACAAGTAAAGTATGAACACCAAAGGCCCGGAGGAACACTTCAGAGAATGCCCATCCCTGAATGGAAGTGGGAGAGAATCGCGATGGACTTCGTGGTCGGTCTTCCCAAGAAATTGGGTAAGTATGACTCGATTTGGGTGATTGTTGATAGGTTAACTAAGTCTGCTCACTTCATTCCTGTCAAGGTGACCTACAATGCAGAGAAGTTAGCCAAGATCTACATCTCAGAGATCGTTCGGTTGCATGGAGTTCCACTCTCCATCATATCAGATAGAGGTACGCAGTTTACTTCTAAGTTTTGGAGGACACTACATGCGGAATTAGGTACTAGATTGGACCTCAGTACTGCGTTTCACCCTCAGACTGATGGTCAGTCTGAGCGAACGATTCAGGTATTGGAGGATATGCTTCGTGCATGTGTGATAGAGTTTGGTGGCCATTGGGATAGCTTTTTACCTTTGGCGGAGTTTTCTTACAATAATAGCTATCACTCCAGTATTGATATGGCTCCATTTGAAGCATTGTACGGGAGGAGGTGTAGATCTCCCATCGGTTGGTTTGATGCCTTTGAAGTTAGACCTTGGGGGACTGATCTGTTGAGAGATTATCTGGAGAAGGTGAAAGCTATTCAAGAAAAGCTTCTGGCGGCGCAAAGTAGACAAAAAGAGTATGCAGACCGGAAGGTTAGAGACTTGGAGTTCATGGAAGGTGAACAAGTCTTGTTGAAGGTTTCACCCATGAAAGGGGTGATGCGGTTCGGAAAAAGGGGTAAGTTAAGTCCAAGGTACATTGGACCATTTGAAGTGCTTAAGAGAATAGGGGAGGTGGCTTATGAATTAGCCTTGCCCCCAGGGCTGTCCAGAGTGCATCCGGTGTTTCATGTGTCCATGTTAAAGAGATACCACGGAGATGGAAACTACATTATCCGTTGGGATTCAGTTTTGTTGGATGAGAACTTGACTTATGAAGAGGAACCGGTTGCTATTTTAGATAGAGAGGTTCGCAAGTTGAGGTCGAGAGAGATTGCATCCATCAAAGTTCAATGGAAGAATCGACCGGTTGAAGAAGCTACTTGGGAGAAGGAGGCAGATATGCAAGAAAAATATCCACATCTGTTTACAGATTCAGGTACTCCTTTTCGCCATTGTTTTTCTTCTTTTGATCGTTCGGGGACGAACGATGGGTAAATTGGTATCTATTGTAACGACTTGTTTAGTCGTTTGAGCAGCAGATTGTAATTCTGGAAAAAAAAACTGGCGGGGACGACGGGTGTCACGACGGACCGTCGTGGTCACGACGGCCCGTCGAGGAAGATTCGTTCATGACACTTAGAATTCTTCAATTTGGATATTAAAATCGACTCTCTGTAATTGTGACGGACCTGCAGGATGTGCCGTCACATCCACGACGAACCGTCGTGAGGTTCCGTTGCAAAACACTTCAACTTTTGAGAATTTGGTACAAGAACGAGTTTCTGACCGTCATGACGGAGGTGCAGGACGGACCGTCACAGGGGTGACGGGCCGTCACAGCCCACCTGGAAATTGGGGAGGCTGCGACGACCGGTGTGACGGACCGTCGCAGGCACGACGGCCCGTCACAGGTTGCGCAAATCCCAGGCAGTTTGGGATTTCTCCACACGTTTTAAGGGTCGTTTTGGACTATTCTTTCCTTAATTATAAAGATTGAGGGTTAATATTAATAAGTCTAATTACTTGGGGGTTAAAAGAGGTAACCTTAAGTTAATTAGTGGGCTCTATTGTCCTCTTTTAGTCTTAATTATATGATAATTAGGGTAAAGGAAAGAGGGTTTGAATAAAACAAAACAGAAAGAACCAAGAGAAAGAGAGGAATCGATCGAGAGGCTGAGGAGAAAACAAGCTTTGGGAATTCTTGCTTGATCACTAGTCTTCGGTGGAGGTAGGTTATGGTTTATATTACGATATTCGTAGTGAACTCTTAATAGTGAATATTATGTGTTGATAAGTATTGTAAACCCTGCTATGTGCTTAAGTTGTATGCTTGCATGATTATTATTATGAAATTGTGTTTTTGATAAAACAAAGCATGATGAAGCTATTGAATCCCAAATCTTGAAAGAACCCTAATTCGCTTGATATATTATATAATAAGATTGATGATGCCTTAGTATGAAAGAAGGCTTGATAAATTATATAATGAGAATGAGGATGCCTTAGTGTAAAAGAAGGCTTGATGAATTAGGGGATCGGGTGCCACGTTCCGGTACCAGGATAGAATGAATATGAGGATCGGAGTGTCACGTTCCGACACCAGGATAGAATATGGATCGGGTGCCACGTTCCGGTACCAGGATAGATGAATATGAGGATCGGAGTGTCACGTTCAGACACCAGGATAGAATATGAGGATCGGAGTGTCACGTTCCGACATCAGGATAGTATATGGATCGGGTGCCACGTTCCGGTACCAGGATAGTATATGAGGATCGGAGTGCCACGTTCCGGCACCAGGATAGAATGAATATGAGGAGCGGAGTGTCACGTACCGACACAAGAGGAAGAAAGATAATGAATCTTGAAAGATAATGAATATACTCAATCTAATGAACTTAATTCCCAAATGAGTATGGTATTGGGGCTTGAGTCCTCATGTGTGAACTCGGTTGTATTTATTGATGAATTAATATTGTTATTGCTACATGTTGAGTATTGTAGTTGATTTACATTATTATTGATATATACTGTTCCCTATTTTGAGTTAGCCGATGATATCTACTCAGTACGTGTGGTTGTACTGACCCCCTACTTTATGTTTTCTTCTTGTTATTTGTGTAATGCAGCAAACGTTCCGTCAACCTCAACTCAACAGTAGATCTAGCCAGTCTTCACTACCTTCGGAAATTCAGGGTGAGCTAACGCGTCTAGCTTGGACTGGGTCTTCTTCTTCAAGTCTTGATGCCTTGAACTTCCGGCATGGACTCTTTTTTATTGTTTTAACTTCTTAGACAGTTTTAGTTTAGCAATTTGAGATAGATGTTCTTGTGATGATGACTTCCAGATTTTGGGGACAATAATAATAGTTGAGTTGTTTTATTAATGAGTTTAAGTCTTCCGCATTTCTTTTGTTGATATTGTATTAAAATGTTAAGGGTTAGATTGGTTGGTTCGCTCACATAGGAGGGAAAATGTGGGTGCCAGTCGCGTCCCCGATTTGGGTCATGACAAATAGCAATTCAAGAATAGTGTCTTGCATGTATTGATAATTATTTCGTTTAGATGCTTTTTTAACGGATTACCAACGTTTGAACTCGCCTTAATGCTACTTGCCGGACCAAGGAGGTAGATAATAGGAAAAGAATTATCAACATAGATTTAGTGTATACTATATAATAGGCTAGTATTAATTGGTAAGAGATAATAACTTAGTCAAATATCGAATACAATGCTTAATATGAGGTAAAGGTAAGGGTTCGTATAGAAACACCCGTAGCCGGACCAAGGTGCGGAGTGAAATTTTTTAGATGCCGGACCAAGGATCTAGAGATACATAACTTTCACTTTACATGCAAGATACTAGGAAATAATTTTTATAGTTAGGATTATCAAGTTAGGAACCTGTAGGGAACACTTAAGCCCTAATTACTTTTATTAGTTGATTAAGCTCTAAGATTTAAATCTGTTAGTTGTTTACTTTAATTTAGTTAATTATTTTCATTAATTTAGATATAAAACCCCCCCTTTATTGTCTTTTGTTTTCTAGGAAAATAATTGACTAAATAATAGTAATAATAGAATAAATTTAAGTCTGAACTATTTTCCTCTTGGGAACGATCCCAACCTGATTGGTTGGGTTCTTTACTTGATACGACCGCTTTACTTCTTATTTGAGAAGTAAGTTTGAGCGTATCAAATTTTGGCACCACTGCCCGGGAAAGTAGCTTTTAGATTAACTTAAACTTATTACTAATGTTTAGTCAATATTTGCGTAATTTTACTTTTCTATTGTTTTTGATTCTTGCAGAACTAACTTACTTGTATGCCAAATACACGGAGAGGAAGAGAACCCTTGTGTCCCTACGACCACGAATTAGAGTGTACGCTACGCAATATGAATCTAAACTTGGGTATTAACGATGATGATCCAAACTAGAACATCCCAGCTCCAGTTAATGTTCATGGTCAGTTATTACCCGATGATCCTGGTGAAAATCAACAAAGGGGACAAAATCCCACTCCATGCCCTCAAGAATACTATAGAGGTTACGATAATATTGCAGACTCTGATGGGAAACTTGTCTTGCCCCCTCTACCACTTAGTCTGATGCAAATGCTCACTACTATAGGTTTGTTTTCAGGGCTACTTTCTGAGGACCCATATGCCCATATAGCTATGGTAAGGGTAGTGTGTAAAAGTTGTGTAGGGAGGCCTGATTTAGATTTTGATGTAATAGGGCTAAGAGTATTTCCTCTCTCAAATGACTGGTTATGCCAAGTTTATTAAAGATCTGGTTACAAAGAAAAGATCAGTCACTTTTGAGGATGATGATAGAATGAAACATTGTAGTGTTATTCCTACAAGATCTCTAGTACAAAAGAAAGAAGATCCAGGTGCGTTCACTATTCCTTGTATAGTCGGGTTATTACATTTTGCGAAAGCATTATGTGATTTTGGGGAAAGCATAAATCTCATGCCCCTCTCGATTTACAAGAAGTTGGATTTGGGTGATCCAAAGCCTACTGGGATGCGGTTACTGATGACCGACCAAATAGTAAAAAGGCCTATACGGATACTCAACGATGTGCTAGTAAAAGTGGAGTCGTTCATATTTCCGGCAGATTTTGTTATTATTGATTGTGAAGTGCCTATTATTATTGGGAGGCCATTCCTTGCTACGGGTAAAGCCTTAGTTGATATGGAAATTTGGCAGATGAAATGTTGGTTGAACAATGAAGAAGTGACCTTCAACATTTGTAGGTCCATGAGGCAGAGTCGTGAGCTCTAATCGGTATCTGCTATATCCTACAAAGAAAAGATGAAGAAGTACCATGACCTAAAAATTGAAAAACTAGAGTTTGTGGTTGGGGATTTGATGCTTTTATACAATTCTAACTATTCCCTTGGACTGGCCCTTACTTGATTACCCAACTATTCCCTCATGGAGCAGTTGAGTTGGAAACCAAGGAGGGTGTGAGGTTTAAGGTGAATGGACAACGAATAAAAACCTATTTTGGACATTCTGAATTGGATATGAAGTGATCGAGGCATACCATCTTGATGAAGTCTGAGTAATCAAGTATCTTCAGTCGTGCCGCGACGTTAAATTAGGCGCTGGTCGGGAGGCAACCCAATATTTATTGTTTTATTTCTAGTAATGGTATCATTTTATACTAATGGTTTTTTAAATTTGCAGGTAGCACATCACTAGGAAATTCTGTAGAAAATCACTTTGAACATTCACTGACGGATACATCGACGGACCGTCACGCTTGTGACGGACCGTCGCATGAATCCGTCATGCCAGGTACGTTTTTCAATTATTTTCAAAATTAGGGTACCCACGATGGAACCCATGATGGAGCGCCTATGCGACGGACCATCTTCGGGGACTCGTTGCATCATTAACCAGCAACCCGACCCGACCTGGTTGGAAAATTTTAAAAATTTTCAACCTTTAAAACCCCCACCCCTTCATTTTGACCGCTTTTTTCCCTATTTCTCCCATTCCGTCCCTTTCAAACTTCCAACTTCCTACCTCTGTTCTCTATCAACAGATCACTTCCCCAAATCCCCTATTCTGGAAATCTTCTTTCTACTGGTCGGAGTCTGCTTCTGTGGTTCTTCTCTTGATAACCAAGTGCCTCACTTGCTTGTTTTTCTCCTCTTCTCAGGTATGTGTCTCTGATCTCTACCCATTTACATTGCATTTTTGTTTTTCAATTACTATTAGCCTATTTCTTTTTGGTGGGTCTTTATTCATTGATCCAATTTTGTCTGACCTAGGTTGAGAATCCTCGAATTGCCTTGTTAAAACATGAGAAATTGGTGCTTTAGCATTACTAGTTTGCTAGGTATTTGGGTTAACAACATGTAGGTTAACACTAAGTATTCCGTTTCCTCTGATGGACATCTAAGATGAACCATCATTAACACGACGGTCCATCCTATACAACCGTCATGGTTGATAGAGACCCTTGTCCTAAGTGTCTCCATTTTTTTGAAGTGTCCTCTGACAGACATCTACGATGAACCGTCATACCGTCGACGGTCCGTACTGCATAACCATTCTGGTTGTAAGAGACCCTATTACTAAGGGTCTCCAACTTTTTCTAAGTGTCCTCCAACGGATATCTAACATGGACCGTCATTAATACGACGGTCCGTCCTGCACAACCGTCATGGTTGTCAGAGACCCTTGTCCTAAGGGTCTCCATTTTTTTCCAAGTGTCCTCTGACGGACATCTATGACAGACCGTCATACCCTCGAGGTTCCGTCTTGCACAACTGTCATGACGGTCAGAGACCCCTCTTCTAAGGGTCTCCATACTTTATCTAAGTGCCCCACGACGGACTTTAACGAAGGACCGTCATAATCACGACGGTCCATCCTGCTTATCCATCACAACTGTCAGAGACTTTCCTTTAGGGGTCTCCACATACACATAGATAAAGTAAGACATGACGGACTCCATGAAGGTCCGCCATATTCACGACGAGCCGTTACCTGGTCCGTCGTAGTTCACTATTACTACAGAGATGTCATTACAACTTTGCTCTTATGTTTATTTTGTGTCATTTTTGCTTGTCTTGTTTGATCCTTTTAGTACTAATAATGATTCTTTACAGGTACTATCTCTAATGGCACCGAAATAAAATCGAGTTTATGCATGTGGGCATTCAATGTCTGTTGCCCTGTCTGCCCGACTGGTTATAGGCTCTGATGATGAGCATGATCCCGAGTACGTTCCCCTAAGCACTGCCACTCTAGCTCGAACTGTACGTGCAACCAGAGCTACGCCCGAAAAGGTGGCGTCCGACGTAGTCACTGCCTCCATGTCTGATGAGGAGCGCACACTGACCGGCACACCTTCTGGGTCATCTACATAAGAATTGTGCATCTGGTTCCTAAGAAGTTTCATGGTCGGAGGAAGCCTCTGGTTCCGCAGAAGTCCCTGCACCCGCCACGGCTGCACAGTCTGGCTCGTCTGATGAGGATGACAGTCCTGATTCCACTGTAGGCTCACTGACTGGTGCTCTCGTCCCAATTGCCGACCAGCCCAACCGGTGGTGTGTCGATGGGCAATACCAAGTGTATTAAGATGCCAAGTTTCTAAATGACAAAGGCGTCATGACACGGACCCTTACACTGGAGAGACGGGTCCTTACAGAAAGTCTCCCCACCATGCCAAATATCCACAATCTCTTCACCAGACACCGGCTAGAGTGGATAGCTTGTTCTTTGGTCCGCTAAAGTGAGGAGTTGGTCTGAGAGTTTTACGCCTCTTATGTGGCTACTCTGCGATCACAGATCGATAGGCGGGCTTCCCCCGCCAAATATGACCCACTTGAGCACGTTAGAGTATGCGGCATACAGGTCGACATCTCCCTACCAGCCATCCGCCGGTATCTGTATGGTGAGGGTGTTGATGCCAATAGGACCCCTCTCACCGCCGAGTTCGATTACCGGTAGCAAATTGTTAAAGATAGCCAATTCTTGCGTGAGCCATCGCTGAGAGAGACCACAAAGAGGTGGATGGCCCTCCACTTATCTATTAATGGAGAGGGTGGCGACTGGGTAACAGATCCGAAGAGAGCCATCAGAAAGGATAACTTGACCTTCACGACTAAGTTTTTATGGTTGATTTTCCGCCACTTCCTTTTCCCCACGGCTGCTGATAATATAGTTACATGGGATCGCCCAGTTCTGATGGCGGTGATGATAGTCGGGTTTTAGGTGGACTTCACTTGGCTTGTACAGGCGGTCATGCACGAGAGGACTTTCAAGGTCACCACTACTTACCCTTTTTCGTGCATGATATTTTCCTTATGCAGGTCCGTAGGTGTGCCCATCTGGCACATTAATCAGCTCAAGACTCTGCTGGGCACTATTGATATTAGCTTCATCAGGGATGAGGCCAATAAGTTGGCTTCACATAGAGCGCCCCGTCCTGTCACGACCCAAAACCGAGCCGTGACTGGCACCCACATTTACCCTCCTATGTGAGCGAACTAACCAATCTAAACCTTAACATTTCAATGTATATAAACAGAAAATAATGCGGAAGACTTAAACTCATTAATAAAAAAATTCAAAACTATTATTATTATCCCCAAAATCTGGAAGTCATCATCACAAGAACATCTATGATCAAATTACTAAACTAAAACTGTCTAAGAAGCTAAAACAAATACTAGCTAGTCCATGCCGGAAGTTCAAGGCATCAAGACTTGAAGAAGAAGATCCAGTCCAAGCTAGACGCATTAGCTCACCCTGAATTTCCAATGGAGTGAAGACTGGCTAGATCTACTGTTGAATTGAAGACGACGGAACGTTTGCTGCACTCCACAATTAACAAAGAAGAAAACATAAAAGTAGGGGGTCAGTACAACCACAAGTACTGAGTAGATATCATCGGCCAACTCAAAATAGAAGATAATATATATCAAGTAATATCATAAAATCAACTATGATGCTTAACATGTAGCAACAAGAAGTACTATATCATTAACATTTACCGTTAAGTTCACACATGAGGACTCAAGCCTCAATATCATACTCATTTGGGAATTGGGTTCATTAGATTGAGTATATTTACATCTTTCAAGATTCATTATCTTTCTTCCTCTTATGTCGGTACATGACACTCCGCTCCAAATACTATTCTGGTGTCGGAACGTGACACTCCGATCCTCATTCTATCCTGGTATCGGAACGTGGCACCCGATCCATATTCTATCCTGGTGTCGGAACGTGACACTCCGATCCTCATTCAATCCTGGTACCGGAACGTGGCACCCGATCCATATACTATCCTGGTGTCGGAACGTGACACTCCGATCCTCATTCTATCCTGGTACCGGAACGTGGCACCCGATCCCCTAATTCATCAAGCCTTCTTTTATACTAAGGCATCATCAATTCTCATTATATAATTTATCAAGCCTTCTTTTATACTAAGGCATCATCAATCTCATTATATAATTTATCAAGCCTTCTTTTACACCAAGGCATCATCATTAACAAGTGAATTAGGGTTTTCCTTTCGAGATTTAGGATTCAATAACTTCATCATGCTTAGTTTATCACAATTTCATAATCACAATCATGCAAACATACAATTAAACACATAGCAGGGTTTTACAATACTATCAATACATATCATTCACTATTAAGAGTTTACTACGAATAGCATGAAATAAACCATAACCTACCTCCACCGAAGACTAGTGATCAAGCAAGAATTTCCAAAGCTTTGTTTTCTCCTCAGCCTCAGTCGATTCAATCCTCTCTCTCTCTCTCTGTTCTTTCTGTTTTCTTTATTCAAAACCCTCTTTCTTTTACCCTAATTAGCATATAATTAAGAATAAAAGAATGACAATAATACCTCACTAATTAACTCAAAGTTACCTCTTTTATCCCCCAAGTAATTAGACTTATTAATATTAACCCTCTAACTTTATAATTAAGGAAAGAATAGTCCAAAACGTCCCTTAAAACGTGTAAAGAAATCCGATTCTGCCTGGGATTTGCGCAACCTGTGACGGCCCGTCGTGCCTGCGACGGTCCGTCACGCAGATCGTCGCGACATATTGGAACTCCATTTTTTCTCTAAGGATTCTGTGACGGTCCGTCCTCCACTTCCGTCATGACATTCAGAGACTCGTTTCCCGTACCAAATTCTCAAGAGTTGAAGTGTTTTGAAACTGTGCCTCACGACGGTTCGTCGTAGCTGTGACGGCACGTCTTGCAGGTCCGTCACAGATTACAGAGAGTCGATTTTAATACCCAAATTTAAGAATTCTAAGTGTTATGGAATGAGACACCCTCGACGGTCCGTCGTGCCCATGACGGCCCGTCGTGGTATCCGTCGTCTCACCCAGTTTTTCCCGAAATAAAATCTGCTGCTTAAAATGACTAAACCGGTCATTACAATAGATACCAATTTACCCATCGTTCATCCTCGAACGATCAAAAGAAGAAAAACAAGGGCGGAAGGAAGTACCTGAATTTGTAAACAGATGTGGGTATCTTTCTTGCATATCTGCCTCCTTCTCCCAAGTAGCCTCTTCAACCGGTCGATTCTTCCATTGAACTTTGATGGATGCAATCTCTCTCGACCTCAACTTGCGAACTTCTCTATCTAATATAGCAACCGGTTCCTCTTCATAAGTCAAGTTCTTATAAAAAAAAACTGAATCCCAGCGGATGATGTAGTTTCCATATCCATGGTATCTTTTCAACATGGACACATAAAATATCGGATGCACTCCGGACAGCCCTGGGGGCAAGGCTAATTCATAAGACACCTCCCCTATTTGCTTAAGCACTTCAAATGGTCCAATATACCTTGGACTTAGCTTACCCCTTTTTCCAAACCGCATCACCCTTTTCATGGGTGAAACCTTCAACAAGACTTGTTCACCCTCCATGAACTCCAAGTCTCTAACCTTTCGGTCTGCATACTCCTTTTGTCTACTTTGCGCCGCTAGAAGCTTTCCTTGAATGCACTTCACCTTATCTAACGAATCCCTCAAGAGGTCAGTACCCCAAGGTCTAACCTCAAATGCATCGAACCACCCAATGGGAGATCTACACCTCCTCCTATACAATGCTTCAAATGGAGCCATATCAATACTGGAGTGATAGCTATTATTGTATGAAAACTCCGCCAAGGGTAAGAAATTATCCCAATGGCCACCAAATTCTATCACACATGCACGAAGCATATCCTCCAACACTTGAATCGTTCGCTCAGACTGACCATCGGTCTGAGGATGAAATGCAGTACTAAAGTCCAATCTAGTACCTAATTCAGCATGCAATGTTCTCCAAAATTTAGAAGTAAACTGCGTACCTCTATCGGATATTATGGAGAGTGGAACTCCATGCAATCGAACAATTTCTGAGATGTAGATTTTGGCTAACTTCTCTGCATTGTAGGTCACCTTGACCGGAATGAAATGAGCGGACTTAGTTAACCTATCAACAATCACCCAAATAGAGTCGTACTTACCCAATGTTTTAGGAAGTCCGACCATGAAGTCCATCGCGATTCTCTCCCACTTCCATTCAGGAATGGGCATTCTCTGAAGTGTTCCTCCGGGCCTCTGGTGTTCATACTTTACTTGTTGACAATTTGGACATTTGGCAACAAACTCAACAATATCTCGCTTCATTCTACTCCACCAGAAGTGTTGCTTTAGGTCACGATACATCTTGGTTGCACCAGGATGTATAGAATATCCAGAACTATGAGCCTCTGTAAGAATAATGGTGATCAAATCATCGATGCGGGGTACACATACCCTTACCTTAATCCTCAAAACACCTTCCTCATCGATTGTTGCTTCTTTAGCCTCTCCTTGTAACACTTTATCTCGGATTCGACTTAGCTTCTCATCATCAAACTGTTTTTCCTTGATCTTGTCAAGAAAAGAAGATCTCGCCTCCACACAAGCTAACAATCCTCCCTTCTCATTTACCTCTAATCTCATAAGGTCGTTAGCCAGAATCTGGACTTCTCTAGCCAATGGGCGTCTAGAAGCTTGCAAGTGAGCTAGACTTCCTATGCTTCCCGCCTTTCTACTTAAAGCATCCGCTACAACATTAGCCTTCCCCGGATGATACAAAATAGTGATGTCGTAGTCCTTCAGTAGTTCCATCCATCTCCTCTGTCTCAAGTTCAAATCTTTCTGAGTAAAGACATACTGTAGGATACGATGATCGTATAGACCTCACACTTAACCCCATACAAATAGTGTCTCCATTGCTTTAGTGCAAATACTACCGCGGCCAACTCCAAATCATGGGTTGGATAGTTACGTTCATGCACCTTCAATTGCCTCGAAGCATAAGCAATCACATTCTTCTCTTGCATTAGCACTGCACCCAAACCCGAATAGGATGCATCACAATAAACAATGAAGTTTTTACCCTCTACTGGCAAGGTAAGAATTGGTGCAGTAGTCAACAAGGTTTTGAGTTTCTGAAAGCTTTCCTCACATTCGTCCGACCATACAAATGAAACATTCTGCTTAGTCAAGTTCGTCAATTGGGAAGCAATAGAAGAGAATCCCTTGACAAATCGGCGGTAGTAGCTAGCTAGACCCACAAAACTCCTTATTTCTGACACGTTTGTAGGTCTTACCCAATTCTTCACTGTCTCAATCTTGGATGGATCCACCATCACTCCATCCTTAGAAACCACGTGCCCCAAGAAGGACACTGAATCTAGCCAAAACTCACACTTGGAGAATTTCGCATAAAGCTTTTTCTTCCTCAACAACTCTAACACCATTCTCAAATGCTCCTCATGCTCCTTCTTACTCTTGGAGTATATCAGTATATCATCAATAAACACGATCACAAAGAGGTCCAAATATGGCTTGAAAATCCCGTTCATCAAGCTCATGAAAGCAGCAGGGGCATTCGTAAGACCAAAAGACATTACCACAAATTCATAGTGCCTATACCTAGTTCGAAAAGCAGTCTTTGGCACGTCCGTCGCTCGTATTTTCAATTGGTGATAGCCGGATCTCTAGTCAATTTTAGAGAAGACACAAGCACCTTGTAACTGATCGAACAAGTCATCAATGCGATGAATGGGGTACTTGTTCTTAATAGTTACCTTGTTCAGTTGTCTGTAGTCTATGCACATCCGAAAGCTCCCATCCTTCTTCTTCACAAACAAAACCGGAGCACCCCAAGGAGATGCACTTGGTCTAATGAAGCCTTTGCTCAACAACTCTTGAAGTTGTGCCTTTAACTCTCTTAACTCCGCGTGAGCCATTCTATAAGGGGGTATAGAAATGGGGCGAGTACCCGGTTCAAGATCAATACAGAAGTCAATATCCCTATCCGGTGGCATACCAGGAAGATCTGCAGGGAACACATCCAAAAACTCACGGACTACCGAAACTGACTCAATCGAGGGTACTTGGGTAGTGTCATCCTTGAGATGTGCCAAGAAAGCTAAACACCCTTTACTCACCATTTTCTTAGCACGAAGAAAGGAGATGATACGCACCGGTTTGGAAGTGTAGTCACCCTCCCACACTAACGGATCTGTCCCAGGCTTGGCTAACGTCACTGTTTTATCATTACAATCCAAAATCGCAAAATTCGGAGAAAGCCAAGTCATACCCAGAATTACATCAAAGTCAACCATTTCTAAGATAACCAGATCTACATAAGTGGTGCTCCCCACGAAATTCACCAAACAAGACCTATACATTTTTTCGACTATCACAGACTCACCCACCGGAGTAGAAACACGAATAGGCATGTCAAGTAATTCACAATGTAAATTAAGACCATTAGCAAATGAGGAAGATACATAAGAAAATGTGGATCCGGGATCAAACAATACATAAGCCATGCAATCACAAACCAAAAGATTACCTGTGATAACCGCATCAGATGTCTCCGCCTCCGATCTCCCAGGGAAAGCATAACAATGGGCCCTTTCGTTTGTTTGTCAGTTGCCCCTACCCTGTTGTGATGTAGTGGCTCCAGTTTGCCCATCACCCCGGCCGTTTTGGTGGCTACCATTACCTCGACCACCGCGTCCTCCAGAATAACGGCCTCTACCATGACCACCCCTACCTCTAGCTAGTGGGGTTCTGTAACTCTGGTTTGGACAATACCTCTTAATGTGTCCAATCTCCCCACATCCATAACATTCTCTGGGTTCACGCATCGGCCTCTCACAGAAGTGTTGACCGGTCTGAGGTGGACCCCCAACTACAGTCTGTAGTGAAGACTGAATTGGTCGAACTGAGTAGCCTCCAGAACTCTGTCCTCTAGTATACGAACCGTTGAACTCACCTCCCTTTCGAAACCTCTTTGATGTCGATGTTGTGGTGAAGTCATCTGGCTTCACTCCTTCCACCTCTATCACAAAGTCTACCACCTCTTGGAAGGATTTCGCCGTAGCCGCTACCTGTAAGGCTGAAATCCGCAACTCTGACCTCAACCCCTTCACGAAACGGCGAATCCGTTCTTGTGGACCGAAACAAAGTTGGGTGGCATATCTGGATAGTGCGCGAAATTTAGCCTCGTATGCATTGACCGTCATTCTACCTTGCTCTAGACTCAAGAACTCATCCCTTTTTCTATCTCTCAAAGTCCTTGGGATGTACTTCTCCATAAACAAGCTAGAGAATGATGCCCAAGTCATAGGTGGTGCCTCTGTTGGTTGACACTCAACATGTGACCGCCACCACATTTTGGCGTTCCCTTGAAACTGATAGCTCACGAACTCGATACCAAACCGCTCTACTATGCCCATCTTGTGTAGGAGCTCATGACAATCAACCAGAAAATCGTAGGCATCCTCTGATTCTGCACCCTTAAAGACTGGGGGTTTCAACTTCAAGAACTTACTGAAAAGTTCATGCTGATCATTTGTGATTATAGGCCCAGTAGTCAGACGTGGAAATGTGCCTATCTCCAATGATGCATCCATGCGGGGAGCCATAGTAGCCACATGTCGTATCTCTGAAACCGGAGGTGTTGGTGTAGAAACCACTGGAGGTGCCTGACCCTGATCAGATAACCCGCTAAGATAAGCAAGAACCTGATTGATCATCTCTGGGGTAGGTTGGGGTGGCAATTCCTCATTTTGCACTTGTTCATTCTCCCCTTCCTCACCCTCTCTTATCACCTCCTCGGTCGGTGGAGGAGTCACCGCCCTAGTATCAGATGGGCTAGGGGCTCGTCCTCTTCCTCTAGAGGACGTCCTCCCACGACCTCTTCCACGGCCTCTTGCCGCTGCTCTTCCTCGAGCCACAGCCCCAGTGGCTGGCTCAGTCGTTTCTTGTCTTTCCGTTGTTGCTGCTGGTGCGGTCGTTGCTCTAGTTCTAACCATCTGCGAAATAGAATGAAGATGGTCAGATACCAATTTGTATCACCTAGATACCAATTGGACTCAAGTAGTAGCACGAAGGAAGAATGAATGAATGGAATTTTCCTAAAGTCTTATAGCCTCTCAAAGAAAAGTAAAGGCGTCCCCCTACCGTTCCTTAAGACTCTACTAGACTCGTTTTGTGTGATGAGACCAACGAACCTAATGCTCTGATACCAAATTTATCACGATCCTAAACCGAGCCGCGACTGGCACCCACATTTACCCTCCTATGTGAGCGAACCAACCAATCTAAACCTTAACATTTCAATGTATATAAACAGAAAATAATGCGGAAGACTTAAACTCATTAATAAAACAATTCAAAACTATTATTATTATCCCCAAAATCTGGAAGTCATCATCACAAGAACATCTATGATCAAATTACTAAACTAAAACTGTCTAAGAAGCTAAAACAAATACTAGCTAGTCCATGCTGGAAGTTCAAGGCATCAAGACTTGAAGAAGAAGATACAGTCCAAGCTAGAAGCATTAGCTCACCCTAAATTTCCGATGGAGTGAAGACTGGCTAGATCTACTGTTGAATTGAAGACGACGGAACGTTTGCTGCACTCCACAATTAACAAAGAAGAAAACATAAAAGTAGGGGGTCAGTACAACCACAAGTACTGAGTAGATATCATCGGCCAACTCAAAATAGAAGATAATATATATCAAGTAATATCATAAAATCAACTATGATGCTTAACATGTAGCAACAAGAAGTACTATATCATTAACATTTACCGTTAAGTTCACACATGAGGACTCAAGCCTCAATATCATACTCATTTGGGAAATGGGTTCATTAGATTGAGTATATTTACATCTTTCAAGATTCATTATCTTTCTTCCTCTTATGTCGGTACATGACACTCCGCTCCAAATACTATCCTGGTGTCGGAACGTGACACTCCGATCCTCATTCTATCCTGGTACCGGAACGTGGCACCCGATCCATATTCTATCCTGGTGTCGGAACGTGACACTCCAATCCTCATTCAATCCTGGTACCGGAATGTGGCACCCGATCCATATACTATCCTGGTGTCGGAACGTGACACTCCGATCCTCATTCTATCCTGGTACCGGAACGTGGCACCCGATCCCCTAATTCATCAAGCCTTCTTTTATACTAAGGCATCATCAATTCTTATTATATAATTTATCAAGCCTTCTTTTATACTAAGGCATCATCAATCTCATTATATAATTTATCAAGCCTTCTTTTACACCAAGGCATCATCATTAACAAGTGAATTAGGGTTTTCCTTTCGAGATTTAGGATTCAATACTTCATCATGCTTAGTTTATCACAATTTCATAATCACAATCATGCAAACATACAATTAAACACATAGCAGGGTTTTACAATACTATCAATACATATCATTCACTATTAAGAGTTTACTACGAATAGCATAAAATAAACCATAACCTACCTCCACCGAAGACTAGTGATCAAGCAAGAATTTCAAAAGCTTTGTTTTCTCCTCAGCCTCGTTCGATTCAATCCTCTCTCTCTCTCTCTCTCTCTGTTCTTTCTGTTTTCTTTACTCAAAACCCTCTTTCTTTTACCCTAATTAGCATATAATTAAGAATAAAAGAATGACAATAATACCCCACTAATTAACTCAAAGTTACCTCTTTTATCCCCCAAGTAATTAGACTTATTAATATTAACCCTCTAACTTTATAATTAAGGAAAGAATAGTCCAAAACGTCCCTTAAAACGTGTAAAGAAATCCGATTCTGCCTGGGATTTGCGCAACCTATGACGGCCCGTCGTGCCTGCGACGGTCCGTCACGCAGATCGTCGCGACATATTGGAACTCCATTTTTTCTCTAAGGATTCTGTGACGGTCCGTCACACCTGTGACGGTCCGTCCTGCACTTCCGTCATGACGTTCAGAGACTCGTTTCCCGTACCAAATTCTCAAGAGTTGAAGTGTTTTGAAATGGTGCCTCACGACGGTTCGTCGTAGCTGTGACGGCACGTCCTGCAGGTCCGTCACAGATTACAGAGAGTCGATTTTAATACCCAAATTTAAGAATTCTAAGTGTCATGGAACGAGACACCCTCGACGGTCCGTCGTGCCCATGACGGCCCGTCGTGGTATCCGTCGTCTCACCCAGTTTTTCCCGAAATAAAATCTCCTGCTTAAAACGACTAAACCGGTCATTACACGTCCAGAGTTGCCTCCACTTTTGGTTAAAATCTGACTGATACGGTAGCCCATGATCGAACGGCTACGCAGGCTACTTTAGTGACCACTGACACTACCCCGGTCGAGTCTATCTTGGGTAGTAGCACTGGCCCTAGCTTCTCTCGCTCAGCCCCTTTCCCCGCTCTGGTCCCGCTTGCTAGGGTCCAGAAACTAGAGGCTCAGATGTCCACACTTCTGTATCACATCTAGCCTTGGATGCATAGGTCTATTACTAACGCGGAGGAGAGCTTGGTGCGTAATATGGCCCAGCACACAGAGCGGAAGATCGTAGAGGTTTATCAACGCTTAGACGCTTTTGAGTTGTGGGTGCTAGACCGTCCAGTCCCTCAGGTGGACGTGTCGACCCTTTAGGATGCGTTTGAGAGTCTGCAAGCATATATTTTTATAATGCTAGAGGCTAGGGTGCTTGAGTCTGAGGCCCCTTTTGCAGAACGTGCTGAGGACACAGTGCTGGTTACTTTATTCGCCAATTCTGAGATTCTACCGCCTCCCCCTCGAAAGCATGAAAAGAGGCGTAGGGGTCGAGATGAGGATGAGGCTAGATCTCGGAAGAAGGACCGCCGTGAGATGGAGGCTGTGAGGAGAGCCTCAATTGCTGATGAGGAGGCACGTCAGATCAGGGCTGTAGAGTCAGCTCCTGGGGCATCTAGCTCCAGAAATGTGGAGACAGTGGTAGGCACTAATGATAGTGCTTTTGCTGATGAGGACACTACTAAGGGTGTCCAAACTACATATGTAATGGGTCCTAGGGAACCAGACCCACCGGCAAGCTGATCGCCGGCGCTTTGTGCCCAAGGTTTGCTTCACCTACCACTCTCGTATTTCATTTTTTTATGCATTGGGGAAAATTGCATATCTTTTTGTTGGGGGTGGGGTAAATGGAAAGTGAGTGCTAGGGTGAAGTCTGAGTATCCAAATTCACGATCCTCTTTTGGGGTTTTCTTGCCTGTGTTCTTTTTCTCCAAGAGACAGAGTATTTTTGTTGTTGAACCGGCATGTCTATTTCTTGTGTACATAGTATAACTCTGACACATAATTGCAAAAACAAAAATGATATCTTAATGTAATGAAAATAATGCATGGCTAGGCACAGTAACTGATAAATGTGTGGCTCTAAGCATGACATAGTGATACACCAGTGCATGACCCTAAGTCTAAGACTCGAACTAGGTGTCTGATAATCTTGTAGAGTAATGAGATGTGAAGTGAGTTTGAGGAAAAATTGTATAGTCCACTATTTGTACTGAGCTTGAACTTGCCTGGTTAGTCTTGCTAAAAGTAAGCTGGGATAGACAATTAGGAAATGATCATAGAACCTTGTTCAATATATCTAATTTTTAGCCTAAATAAAAAAAACGAATGAAATTAATACCTCTTTGATCCAAATGATTTGAGCTTAAAGTAGACCTTTTTTTTTTCACCCCAATTGATCTTTTCTTGGAATAATGTGTTGGCCCTGGTCCCTCCTTGGACTGGTGCACCTCAACTTATGCCAAAAGCATACGTTGAGGGTGGCTAATACAGTAAAGAACCTTTTCGTGGCCCTGACCTACCTTTGGGTATTTTGTACTTTGACTCATGGCAAAGACATGAGTTGAGGGTGGCTATTATGAGGAATGCTTTGGAAAGTGGGGTTGAAAGAACAAAGAGAGAGAAATAACAAAAGTAAAGTGACTCAAGAACCAGTTGAAAGAAAGTGAAATAAAAAAAGTATATACAAGCAAGAAAAGAAAAGAGTCACTTACACAAATGAAGAAAGAAGGAAAAATAGCAAGGTGAAAGAATATGAGAAATTGGGAGAAATAAGACAATAACAAGTGGTACGTTTTGCCGATATGTCAAGGAGAGAAAAAAGTCACTAAAGTATACCTAAATATAGCCTACCTGACCCTGAGCCTACATTAAAAGCTAAGAAAGTCCTATTGTGATCCTAAGAGTTGTATGGCGAACTTAAAGTAGTGAAAATAAAGGCAAGCTTATGGCAATATGTATGAATGAGTTGTGAATTTGTTCTGAGAGTGAGTGTTGAAAAGTAATCCTTATTCTCAAACTAAAATCATTGTGTGAAAAATGAGGATGTTGTTTTGAAGTGAGGACACTAGTTGCAATACCGAAAATATTAGCACCTCAGAGCTAAATTAAAGAGGATAGGTGTCAGTGCGTGGTGAGTCTGTATCATGGTCTGGTTCCACATAATTCAAGGCTAATAGCGACAACATGAATAAACATGATGAGACTGATCGAGATTGATAGACAAATGATTGCGAAAGCTAAAATATGGATACTATTGTACAAAGATTTTGTAGTGAGTCATAGTGCGTCGCTAGAGGACAAACAACGAATTTAAGCTGAGGGTGTTGATATACCATGATTTCACGGTATTTTTAATGCTTTTTCCTTATATTTAGTGTGTGTACAAGAGACTTTTTGTATTGATTTTTATGTAGGTTTCTCCTTATTTGCAGGAAATCTGTCCAAAGATGAATGTGGAAGTTTTTGAGCGAGAAATGCAGAAGAGACCACCTACGGAGCTTGTGACGGTCCTTCGAGCCTGTGATGGTCCATAGGTAGCATCGTAGTGAAGCTGCTGAAGGAATATGGGGAAGTTTTACTTAGTTTAGGATTACGGAAGTCCATGACGGACCGTCATAGCAAGGACAGTCCATCCTTCTAGTTCATCGCAATGATCAGAGAGTAGTCCCAGTACCCAAATTCTAAGAAGTTTAAGTATTATGTAACGAAGACCCTCGACGGACCGTCGTGCTTGGAACGAACCGTCATACCTGTCTGTTGAGGGTAATGAAGAAAGAAGCAGAAGAATTTAAAAGTATGGGATGACGGAGGCCATGACGGCCTGTTGTGACCACGACGGTCCGTCGACCCAGACGCGTTTTGAAAGATTTTCAGTAATTTGAATCCTTCTTTTATTATGTTTTTATTTATATTATAAATAGTTCGAAAAACCTCATTTTTGGGGTGAGACTCTTTGATGTTAGACTTTTTGAGAGGAGACTTTTCAATAGTTAGACTTTTTGATAAGTTTAATTTTCTTGTTCAAGTATTGAAGGATTAATTTCAGTAATTGTTACACTTTTTCTGCAATTGATTGTTGGTGCTTTTGTTGATTAATCAAGTGAATTTTGGGATTTTATTCTTTCTCATCAAAGTAAGTGCATGAATTATTATATTAAATATATGAATAGTGTGATTCTGACCATGGGTAACTAAACTCATAACTAGGGTTGTGGGAACCATAGGTGAATAATGAGGTAAAATCTAACTAAAATATCAATTCTAGAATAGTGTCTTGCACGTATTGATAATTCTTTCGTTTAAATTTTTTTTTAACGGATTACCAACGTTAGAACTCGCCTTAATGCTACTTGCCGGACCAAGGAGGTAGATAATAGGAAAAGAATTATCAACATAGATTTAGTTTATACTATCTAATAGGCTAGTATCGATTGGTACGAGGTAATAACTTAGTCAAATATCAAATACAATGCTTAATATGAGGAAAAGGTAAGGGTTAGTATAGCAACACACGTAGCCGAACCAAGGTGCGGAGTGAAATTTTCTAGATGCCGGACCAAGGATTTAGAGATACATAACTTATCACTTCCATTCAAGATATTAGGAAAGAATTGTTATAGTTAGGATTATCAAGCTAGGAACCTGTGGGGAACACCTAAGCCCTAGTTACTTTTATTAATTGATTAAGCTGCAAGATTTAGATTTGTTAGTTGTTTACTTTAATTTAGTTAATTATTTTCATTAATTTAGATATAACACCCCCTTTATTGTCCTTTGTTTTCTAGGAAAATAATTGACTAAATTATAATAATAATAGAATAAAGTTAAGTCTTAATTATTTTCCTCATGGGAACGATCCCAACCTGATTAGTTGGGTTCTTTACTTGATACGACCGCTTTACTTCTTATTTGAGAAGTAAGTTTGAGCGTATTACTTACCAATGTGCCTTAATATGATATGACTATGTAATGTTCTAACATCACTTATATGAATTGTAATTAAAGGACAATAATCATGCAATTCTTATTGAGCTATGATGATGATGATTATACAAGGGATATACCTTATGACCTAAACTATGTTTTGATAATAATGTACAACTTAAAGACATTTCAAAAGGGACGTTAGCTTAGCACCGTGAGAACTTCAAATTGGGAGGTGTTGACTTCCCATAGAGGAAGATTCACCCTATAGTTCCACGTGAGGTATTGATTCCCCTATGAGGGATACTCACCATAGGGTGATCTCATGAGATGAGACTCGAATTTCCAAATGGATTGTGGAGATTTCATACCTATCTCCTAGTTCATTAACTATGTTGCCCCCATAGGAAGACTAGCTAGTGGATCCCCCTACAAAACTACATTTATGTTTGGTTTTACTTTGGCTAGTAGACCACCTACCATTGTTGTAAGGTTTTACAACACCGAATTCCACATTTAAGTCTTGTGGTCTATGTCGGTTAAGGCTAGTGTTACCTAAACTAAAATGAAGTAACAAAGTATAAACCAACTAGGGTGACTTAAGAGGTTTGACTTAGCTTAGGTAGGGGTATGAGACTCTACCTATGCCTTGCACTAGTTTGCCTTGAAGGAATCTCTAGAAGGTTGTTCTTATATATGTATATGCTTATAATTGTACATGATATGTATATGATTACCTTGCACATTGATAATGTTATATGATGATTGTTTCACTTATGAATATATGTTTGCTCTCCATTGATAAAGTGATAATATGTACTCTTAAATGATATGCTATGTGAAGTATGATATTGGTCATGGTTCTTGTTGAGTTTACTTGATTGAGTAAGGTTATGGGGCTTTTCTGGGTCATTGCACTAGTCGACTAAATGAGGGTTCGTGGGTAATTGTCTTGATTTGGTTACATTGTAATGAACTCTTATCCATGCTTGTTGCTATTATTACTTGATGATAGAGTTGTCTTGACTAAGTGTTCAATTATGTGATATGCATGCTGGATTGACTAGACTTAGTATTGTTGGTCTTGTGATATATATGTTTTTGACTTAATGAATATGTATTATTGATTGGTATGGTCTTCTTATATGTGCATAAGGCTGTTCAAACTAAATTGCATATTTTAATGAAATGTTCCCTTTTAGCATGATTTCATGATGTGTGTGCATATGGTTTCATACTTAGTACAAGTGGTGTACTATCCCCATTTTCTCCCTTTTTCGCCAAAAGTTTAGGTTCTGGTCGTTGAAGGGCTTTTGAGATGACATTGAATGAAGACTTGGCATTCTCACTCATCAGAGTTGGGTAGGTCCTCACTTTCGGAGGGCAATGCCACTATGAAGCTTATGATTTTGTTTTAGTATAAGACTTTTAGTTCTTTCCTTTTCACTTGAGTACTAAACATTGTATAATCTATATGTGGCTTTATATATTGATGTATGGGATATGCCTGATTTATGTACTCTTATTTAGATGGTTATGAGATGAGACATCCGATTTTAAGACTATGTTATATCTTATATATCTATTTGCAATAAAAGTAGAAGACTAAGTAATCTTCCTATAGAAGGGTCTATGTATACTCGATATGAGTATATTATGTGTATGGGAAAGGTCTACGTTAACCTCAAGATAGATATATATATTTTTTTAAATTTCCGTATTTTGACCTATGAATGTAATGATTTAAGCTAAGAGGCTAGTGTTAGTTCTCAAAGAGGACGTCGACACCAGTTACGTCTAGGGGGTGCTCCCTGGATGTGAAAGAAAGCATGAATAATCTTCTATTGGTGTTAAGATACCATAAATCTGGGTTGAAAAGACATGCGGAACTATTGTGATCACATTTTTTACATTGACTGCACGCACATAATTTGATGTTTTTTTCTAGTAAGACATTCCCTTCATATAACATTCTGCCATTACTAAATGTATCTTTTAACACAAGACAACCTAAAGAACAAAAACTCTTTAGATCTTGATTGATGTGCGTAAATCTCAAACATAAAAATTTGTTGACCAAAATAAGGTATTGAAGAGACAATATTACAATGATGATCGATTTCAAGAATAACAGCTGGAAAAAATCCATGACAATACTATTAAGGATGGATAAGTTTTTGGTCTTCGATTATAAGAATATAAACACAATAATCCCACACCCTAACAAAGGAGTAACCCACTTCTAGAACTTACAACTTTGATGCTTTTACGAAAGAAACCATGGAAAGGACTAGAGTTCCATTTGCAGAATAATCCAAGATTAAAAAAGTGAATAAGATTAAAACTCAATATCGATTGTTTTGATAAAATTTGTCTGGCAGTTTTGAGGATGAAGTATTTTGTTGGTATGATAAAAATGGATAAACTTCCATTTTAATGTAGTCTGCATAGGTAATTTAGATTCATCATTTCATTTCTGTTGATAAATGATAGTCTTAGAGTCATCCTATGAATTTTTTTGAATATCTATATTTTTTTCAATTATGTGATCATCTTCATCAGATCTATTAGTCACATCATTCTTCCAAGATTTCTTTTACTTTTTAATGTGTAGGTAATTGAGTTGCTGAAAAACCAAGAGGAATGGAAAAAAATGATTGCAAAACTATTGCAGTAATAGGAAAAATCAGACACGAACCAAATCATTTCAATACTATTAAGTTATGAAATACCTCAGTATATATGTAAGAGTATATTTCCTTCCTACCAAGTTAATATCATTGATGCCCTCATTTAAATACATCTATCACTATTTGACTCCTTAATATCATCCAAATGCTTTTGGATGTAAGTGCACAATCTTAGCAACAAATGAAGTAATAAATTGTACACATAAATATAACAAAAAACCAAAATCTATCATTATAGACTAATAAAGTCTTGATTTCAATTGGAGCTACCCAAGAGTTAGTAATGGTTCATCCAGTATTTTGTATTTCTATGTTGAAGAAGTGCTTGGTTGATCCTTCATTGATTGTACCAACTAAGAATATTGGGATTAAGGATAACTTATCATATGAAGAAGTTTCAGTTCAAATTTTGGATCGTCAAGTTCGCATGTTTAGGACAAAGGAAGTTGTGTCAGTTAAGGTCCTTTCAAGAAACTAATTCGTTGAAGAAGTAACTTGGGAAGCTGTGGAGGATAGAAAGAAGAGATATCCACATCTCTTGGAGATTCTATAAGTTCCAATAAACGGGGAAATAAGTTTTCTGTTATTACCAAAACTCATAACACCCTTCGTGGGTGAAATTTTTAAATACACAATCATCCACCTCAATCTCTAATGACCTTCTTCTAACATTGGTGTAGGACTTTTGGCGACTCTATGGCGTCTTCAACCAATCTTGAATCACTTTCACCTTCTCCATAGCTTGGTGAAATAGATCTGGTCCCATCAACCCTGGTTCACCAACTTTGAACCACCCAATAGGAGATTTGCATCTTCTCCCATAAAGAGCTTCATATGGAGTCATTTGAATGCTAAAATGGTAAATTATAAGCGAACTCAATGAGAGGTATATGATCATCCAAACTTCCCTTGAATTCAATCACATAAGCTCCCAATATATCCTCTAAGGTCTGGATAGTATGCTCTGCTTGTCCATCTTTCTGAGGATGAAAAATAATGCTTCAGTTCACATTTGAACCCAAACCTTTTTGGAAAGATCTCCAGAAATGTGCAATAAATTGTGCGCCTCTATCTGAAATAATGGAGACTGGGACTCCATGAAGTCTCATCATCTCTTGAAGTTACAACTTAGTATAATCCACGGCCGAATAGGTAGTCTTTACCGGCAAAAATGGGCTGACTTTGTCATTTTATCGACAATCACCCAAATAGAGTCATGTTACCTGCGAGATCTTGGCAAGCCTATGATGAATTCCATGTTAATTATTACCCACTTCTAATTTAGAAAGTTCTATATTCTGAGCCAAACTTCCGCCCTTTGGTTCGTACACTTGCTGACAATTTGAGCATTTGGCAACAAACTCAACAATATCTTTCTTCATGCCTTCCCACCAATATACCTCTGTGAAATCGCAGTACATCTTGGTGGAACCCAGATAAATGTAATATCAGGTGCTATAAGCCTCCTCAAGGATCCTCTCTTGGAGTCCATCCACCTTTGGTACACATAGTCTATCTTGGTACATAAGCACACCTCTGCCCCTTGTTCAAAAGTCAATATAGTTTTCTTATGAACATTTACCTTCAAATCAAACAAAATGGGGTCTTGGTCTTGCTTTTCTTTCACCTTAGACACTAGTGATGATTCATCCCCATTAGTCACCACTATCCATCCTTCTGTATAATCCATAAGTCTGACTCCCAAACGTGCAAGTATGTGCATATCTTTAGATAAATCCCTATTTTCTTATTCAACATGGGAAGTAATCCCCATGGATAACCTGCTTAAGGCATCAATAATCACATTAGCCTTACCTGGGTGGTAAGGAATACTCATGTCAAAATCCTTGAGTAATTCTAACCACCTCCTTTGTCTGAGATTTACCTCCATCTGAGTGAACACATATTGGAGGCTCTTGTGATCAGTGAACATGTAAACATGAACACCATACAAGTAGTGACGCCATAACTTCAAAGCAAAAACTACTGCAACTAATTCTAAGTCATGAGTTGGATAATTATTCTCATGAACCTTCAACTGCCTGGAGGCATAAGCTATAACTTTGACATTCTGCATCAGCACACAACCCAGGCCAACTCTTTATGCATCAAAATACACCACAAAGCCTTGAGTACATTTTGGTAAAGTATAAATCGAATCAGTAGTCAACCTCTTTTTCAACTTCTGAAAGCTTTTCTCACAAGCCTCAGACCGTTGAAACTTAACAGTCTTCTGAGTTAGCTTGTTCATTGGAGATGATATAGATTAAAAACCTTCTACAAACCTTCTGTAATAGCAAGACAAACCCATGAAACTCCTTATATCTGTTGTAGATGTGGGTCTAGGCCAACTCTTAACTACTTCTATCTTCTGGGTATCAACAATAATCCTATTACAGAAATAATATGGCCCAAGAATGCCGCCGAGTTAAGCCAAAATTTACACTTGGAGAACTTGACATACAACTCCTTATCCCTCAAAGAATGGAGAAAAATCCTGAAGTGACTAACATGATCTTCTTCATTCTTTGAATAAACCAATATGTCGTCAATGTAGACTATGACAAACAGATCTAACTAAGGTTTGAAGATCTGTTCATAAGATTCATGAATGCTGCAGGTGAATCTGTCAAACCAAAGGACATAAGCAAAAATTTATAATGGTCATATCTTGTTCTAAAAGTTGTCTTTGGAATATCACATTCCCTAATTTTCAACTGATGATATCCTGATCTGAGGTCAAACTTGGAAAAGAAAGAAGCACCTTGAAGTTGATTGAAAAGATAGTCTATCCTTGGAAGCGGTTACGTATTCAACTGAAAATTGTCTATACACATCCTAAGGGAACAATCGTTATTCCTTACAAATAGGACCGGAGCGCCCCAAGGTGAGATACTTGTTAGGATAAAACGTTTATCTAACATACCTTTCAATTGTTGTTTTAGCTCTTTTAACTCTGTTGGTGACATTATGTATGGAAGAATATAGATAGGACGAGTATCTGGAATGATATTTATGTATTAGTCTATCTCTTTTTTGGGAGGGATTCCGGGTAGATCATCTGGAAAGACTTATGCAAACTCACTGACTGAAGGGAAGGTATCTCATCACTTGAGTCATCGGACTAAGTATAAATACACCCTTTTGAGATTAACATTCTTGCCTTTACGTATGAAAATAAAGACCCTTAGGCACTGCTGAACTACTAATAACTCTATAAGTGACTCATTAGGAATCTGAAACTTGACAACTCGAGTTCTACAATCTACTAACGCATAACATGCATGAAGCCAATCCATACCCAAAATGACATCAAAATCTACCATGTCTAGTTCTACTATATAAATCATGGTCTTATTGTGATTGATGGAAAAAGAACAATCACGATAGACCCTTTTCGCTAGAATAGACTCCCCAAGGGGTGTAGAAACACAGAAGGGTTCACAATGTTTTTCAGGAAGAATCTTAGACCGGTTTGCAACATACAGAGTTACAAAGGATAAAATTTCTCCCGATTCTAACAAAGCATAAACATCAAAAGTAAAGACTTTGATCATACCTGTGATTACATCGGGCGAGTTCTCTTGCTCTTGGCGGCTAGTGATTGCATAGAGGCGGTTTGCCCCTCAGCTAGTACCAGAACTGGCTCCTCTAGGTGCAGCCCTATCTGGTGGAGAATATGATGAAGATTGAACTCTATTGCCCAAATTTCCACCACTTTACTTATTCTTAGGAACTCTTTCATGAAGTGACCCTCTTGAACACACTTCAAGCAACCTGTCTGGTTTTTACGACATCTACCAGGGTTGTTTCTACCGTAATTAGCTTGTGTAGGAGCCCAACCTCCTCCTTGTGCCACACTACCTTGGGACTAAAGTGGTATAGCCTGTAAGTTCTGGGAATTCTGTCCAGTTTTCTCACCTCAGTTTTTGGGCGCAATTGCACTAGCATATGATGGTGCATGCCCCTTTGGTTTCTGAAACAGTGGTCGACTTGAACCACTATTCAGTTTACTAGCCTCATTCCCAGTTTTAGCTTTCTTGTTTTGGTAACCATCTCTATCTATAAGATATTCATCTTCCATTGGTTGCACATAGACCATTAACCTTAATATGTCCATATTGCTTATCAACATTGAATCCCTACCTTATTTACTTGAAGCACGACCTAAACCGGCAACAAATAAGCTCATTCTGCTCCTTATATCCTTCACCATATCCAAAGCATAGCGAGACAGTTGGCTGAACTTCAACTCATACTCGTGCACACTCAAGGAGTGCTGTTTAAATGTGAGGAACTCCCGTACCTTTTCTTCATTCAGTTCTCAGGGAAAGAACCTCCCCAAGAAGGCTTATTCAAAGCAAGCACAACTTGGATGTGGTGCATCCTCAGCTCTACCCTCCTTCCATTGGTCAAACCAGGTTCTAGCCATACTCTTCAGTTGACGTGCAATTAATTGAACCCTCTCAGTATTAACCACATGTATCACCTCAAATACTTTCTTCAATTCTTCCACAAATTTTTTTGGATCGTCAATAGTGCTTGATCCAGTGAAGCTAGAAGGTTCATTCGCTGAAATTCACTAACCCTCGAAGTATCAACCCCTTCTTGTTGAGCTCCTCCTTATTGCCTGACTTGGTTTGTTAGTTCATGACTTAACATCCGGATAGCTTCCCGGAATTCGGCTTTGGTAACCTCTCCTTGGGGTTGCACATCCGGAGCATTGGGTAACTTCTGTTCCTGAGCTTCTACATTTCTCCTAGGTGGACGACCTGTTACTGCTCGTCGTGGAGGCATTGTAATCTAAAACATGTTCAAAAATGAATTAGAGAGAGACTTTTAATCATAAACTCTAACACACGAAAAGGAATATGAAAAAAGTGAAGAATTTCCTAAATGTCGCAGCCTCTTAATCATAGATGTGGCGCGCTTCACACCAATGACTAAGACTCTACAGATACGTCTTTAAGACTTCCTAGGACTCTTGAACTATGTGCTATGATACCAAGTTTTTCACGGTCTGAGCCTATACCCTGGACATGGCCGGGGCCTCGATCATTGCTAGACTTGAGCGAACCCTTAGCCTGACTTACTTAATTCAATGGAAGACTCAACTCTTAGCCTGACTTATTTAATGAAATAAGTGTTTACATTGGTTTATCAGTTTTATATATATTGCATATGTATTTATTGCCCTTTGTTGAGTGTTATCTAATGAGTCAAGCAGAGTCAAGGTAAGTTAATCCTTAATACATTTCAATCCTTATACATGTATTTAGCATTCCAACTCATACTCGTACATTCAATGTACTTATGCCAGTTTGCCTGCATCATCTTATGATGCAGACTCAGGTAACCAGGATCAACACGCAACGCTTCGTTGATCTAGTATGAGCTCTAGAGTAGTGGTGAGTCTCCTTACATTTTGAAGGACATCCTTTTAATTTATTTTCTAGTTTTTTTCATTAGGATGTTGTGGGGTATGTCCCAACATCCATCTTAGTCAGTTTAGAGGCTTCATAGATAGTAAGTGGTTCAGCTTTGGAGTCTTATTTACTTAGTAATTTCATATGTTCAAGTGTTGAGACTTAAGCGTCAATTGACTTAGTTCATTAAATAAAAAACAATAATAAACACTTTCCTTATATATTAAAGTAATATAATTTCTGTGGGAGTTTCTCTAACCATCAACCACCACTATGAGCCTAAGTGGTGATACAACGTCTCGCCCACTCTACCAGAACTATCCTATACTTTGCCGTCGCATAAGACATCCTCAACTAAGTGGATACACTAGCTAATTTACATGATCATCTAAAACATATGACACGTAAATACCCATGACGGTTACATGGTTTACATGGAGACTTGAGTTAATTTGAACTCATCCCTACATCAGTTCTCAATACTACTCCCAAAATATACTTTAGCTCATGCTTTAAAAATAGCCTTTTTCCTCTGAGTTGAGATAATTTGCTCAAATCTTTTTTGATTAAAAAAGCCCCTCTTGGAATCAGTGTTCCTCTTTTTTCAGAACTCTTCTGGTACTCTTAGGTTCCTCTTGACTTAAATGTAAAAATATTTATGAAATTCCTAGGGAATACTTAGTACCCTTATATCTTTTGAGAAATGAACTCAACCTTGACTCTTTCTTTAACTCTAATTTGATCCTCAAAACAAATTTAAAACTTTAAAGTAAGACTCTGAGAACTTTGAAAAACTTTACTTTAACTAACTTTATAGCTTTAGACTTGACTTCCTACTTCCTTGACTTTGATCCTAACTTCCTTTGAATTTTGATTATGGATTCAAGGATTATGATCTCATGTTTGTGGATGATTTCATGATGTTTAGATGTACATTAGATTGTTGGAATAAACTAGGAATGATAGGTATATAACTTAGGAACTAGAACGAAAAGATAGGAAAAGAACGGGGTCTCCAGGTAGCCTTGATGCTCTGAGAGGAGCGGAGCACCATAGCCTTTCGGACAGTCTATGGTCTGAGGTGCTCTGGCTGGAGCGGTGCGCCAGAGCCTATCGGACAGAGCTTGCCCTGAGGAGCTTTGGCAGGCGCGATTCCCTAGGGGGTATCAGACGGGACCTCTGACTTTTCTTCTCCGTTTTCATCTCCAAACTTCCTAAACTTACATGGATCCCACCCCCATACATTTAGGACTTCTAAATACCTTATTACCTAATAGTTAGACCCAAAAACAGTCCAGAAACATGAATCAAATCTACTAGACATGAACTATGATCCAACCTACATGAATTTCACAATTTCTCATCAAGATTTCCCATGTTCATCATTCAACAAGCTCTATCATTGCTGCATTGAATCAAATTAGGTGTGCATGAAAGGACACAACACAAAATTATCTCATATATCTTAAAGGTATCACTCCCCGACGAAATCCACACAATGATTCTTGGCGTTCTTGCTTCTTCTTCTCAATTCTCCTCTTTTCTCCTCTTATTTTCTCCTCTCTGAAAATCCTAACTTGTTTTCTAAAAGCGTGAACTGAATAGGATCAGCTTAGACCCCAACTTATTACCCAAAAACAAAATTAAATAATTGGGTAAATGAAAGACCAAAACACCCTTTAAAAATTAAGGTTGAACTTTTCTCATTCCAACAACCCAAATTTCAAAAGCCATATCTCCCTCATACAATCTCAAAATTTTGCAAACTCGGCGCCGTTGGAAAGATATTCCCAAGAGATTTTAGTACATATAAAGAACTCACCCTATATTTTCCGGAGCTTGAAGTTATGGCCACTTTAAAAGGACCAAAACTCACTTTCTAAAGTTGGAAATTATCCTGATTTCTCTTTTTATTTCCAAAAATGAGTATTCTTGGTTTCTTAGCTCTTTCTTAGTTATTTCAAGTTACGAGATGTTACAACCAAGGCTTTGGCATTAAGTATCCTACATATCTCTAGTATTATAAGAATCAGGTCGTGTGTAGTTCTAGATTAGGAACAAATGAAGCTCCTCGAATTGAAATGACAGTACGATATTTGAATTGGAATGATAGCAACTTGAATGAATAAGATTAGAATAGCGAGAAGAGCATGGAAAATCCATTTCTAGTGTAAGTAAAGGATCAATTGAAGAGTAGTAAATATGAGTAGCAAAGAATTGAGAGAGACATGAAGATGACGTCTTAGGCTATGATGTCTAGGGCCATGATACACAAAATTCAATCCCCGGATCATTAAAATGTGTAAGTGGGCCATGAAAATTGATTTTCTTAGACTATGACATCCTCGGATTATGATAGATATGAATTAAATTCTTTGTCCGTGATAGGATGTCTGCGGGCCATGAAAGATCATGTCTTCACAACATGATGCCTTCGTAAAATGATAAGCATAAAGTAAATCTGTAGTCCATGATTTGATCTCCGTAATCCATCGAAGATGATTCCTTTGCACTATCCCGCCTTTGGAATATAAATGATGAGTAAAGAGAGTGTGTATGTTATGATGTAAGTTAAGTGTCATGACCAAACACTATACCCCAGACGACACCAGCGTCGTTGAACTCTCAGAGGTTGAAGACAAGCCTACATACGTCATCGTTACTTCATCTAGATTAATTTTAGCGGAAAATTTGAACTTTTTGTTACTTAACATTCATTTAAGATATTCTACATAAGCTTATAAACGTTCACAATCAACATTTTATATTAAGATCATCAAATGAAAGAAATAGTTCCATACTGCATTAAGTGTATACTTGCCAAAATGGCACCAATACAATGTATGAAATAAGATGAGAAAGAAACACTAGTGGAACATACTCCACTAACTCAAACCTATATCTAAGCTAGAATATAATGCGCAAGTGTCCTCGAAAGCATGAGGGCCTCATAAATCTAAATAAATGCTCCACGTTAGGATAACTGCAACGTCGCACTGTAAGCTCTAACATCCACCTGTGCCTGCACCTAAAAGTAGATATTGTATGTGATTAGTACACACTTGTACTAAGTATGGGTATATTCAAGCGCACACCAAGGACATGCAAACCTGGAAGATATTCATGAAACACATCGGGTAATTCATTTACCATCGGAATAGATTGAAGAGTTGGTGGCTCTACATCTACATTTTTCACTCTAACCATATGGCATATATATCATTTGGAAATCATCTTGTTTGCCTTTAGATAAAAAATAAATTTACATCTTGGTGACCCAATATTACATTTTCATTCGAGTAGTGCCTCTTTTTGAAAATGGAAAGGCACTATCTTAGTTCGACGATCTACCGTAGCATAACAAGAAGCTAACTAATCCATACCCATTATAACAACAAATCTACCAGGTCTTGCTCAACAAGGTCAGCCAATGTATCGTGATCACAAACACTTACAATGCAATAATGATAAACCCTTCTAGCTATAATAGACTCACCAATCAGTATAGACACTTTATACAGATTCACTAATAATTCTGATGTCTTTTGACCTTTTCAGCAATCAATGGAGAAGCATATGATAGTGTAGATTATGAATCAATTAATGCATATACAATATGTGAAAAGATGGACAATGTACCAGTATCCACATCTGGTGAGGCTTTTGAATTATGTCAATCGCGTGCATATTTGCAATTCTTAAATCCACTAGAACTAGCTGCTCCCCTAGATCCTATACCACGACTTGTAGGCATATGTAGACCCCTACCTAAAAAAGGTGTTGATGAGGTCGATGCAATAACTGATCTAGTCGGCAGTGCAACGCCACCCACACCCGTATGAGGGCAGTTTCTCATCATATGCCCTGGTGTGCCACACCAAAAACAAGTGTCTACCCCAAACTTGCAATCACCTAGATGATTACACACATATTGTTTACAAAGCTTTGGAGGAGGCCTTGATAGGCTCATACTTCCCTGCTCTTCATGACCCTCTATTTGTGAGCATTGTCTTTCACTTCTTTTCCCAAATTGATTTCCCCTTAAACATTGGAATCGTGGTGGAGCACTAGTTGTAGTGTATATAGATGATGGCCTAGGTGGTCTGTTAGAGAACCGAGACCTAAAGTCACCTTGGGATGGTGTAAAATGCCCCATGGATCTGGCCCTCTTAAAATGCCCTGTTTCTGACTTTTGTCTCCTTCTTCTTTGCCTTTGATCCTCCCACTTTTGCACAAAACCCTTCATCCTTGCTATATCCATATCTTTAATCAAAGAAGCAATGGTACAATCTCTAACAAGATATGAATCTAATATATCCATATATGGATGAACTGTATACTCCATAGTAGCTACTATATTAGTAGCATACCTGTCCAAGGAATTAAATTTGGGATTGTACTCTCTCACTCTCATATTTCCTTGGTAGAGATTTAAGAACTGATCCGCGCTGGCTTCTCGTATCTCCAATAGCAGAGAATGGTCAAGGAATTCCTTTTTGAACTGTTTCCATGTAGTTGAAGGTGCATCTGTTCCCCTAGAGTGCTGCCAAGCTTAATACCACAATATAGCCACAGCTTTTAATCTATATGCAGCTAGCTCAAGTGCTTCTTTACCACTTACATGCATAATATCCAAAGTGTGTTTGATTTGATCTATAAAGTCTTATGGATCTTCATTAGGATCTGAGCCAGTGAATGATGGAGGGTCCAAGTTAAGAAAATCACGTATCTGCGTTCCAGATTATCCATATACACCAATAGTACCTGCAACTGGACCTTCTTGCCTTTGTCCATGACCATCAACTATACAAGTCAATAGTTGGACTGCATTTCTCAAATCTTGCTCGGTACCATTAATAGGGGGTTCCTAAGGTTCAAATTCCCTATTATGTTCTTTAGGAGATTGAGGCGTAGGGGAAGTCTGAGAAAGAGATTCATCTTGAGCCCCACTTTTAACAGTTTGACTAGGTGGTGGTTGGTTGGTCTCTTCTTGGGCATCCACATCTACTCGCTTACTAGTACTTTTACTTTTTCTCATAACCGACATCTTTGCTATACAAAAATAATTTAGAAATTAAATATGAATTACCTACACATTAGTTCTATTGTTCGATCTAAGAAATGAAAGAAATGAGAAAACCCCTGCAAGTATTGTAGCCTCCTGTTTAAAGATGTGGTGCACAACACATCCATAATCAAGACTCCACACAGACAAGCCTTTCCAGACTCCTTAGGATGACCTGTTCTTGTACCACTTGTTGTCATGCCTCAAATCCCATTAAGATGGACATGAACCCAATGCCTTAAATGCCCGAGAAAACAAACTGTAACTTGCGCTAACTATACATATAACTGTAACAACCGTGACCAACTATAGCATGTTCTTACTATGCATATAAATGTAATAATCGTGACTAGTTCACATAGGATGCATCGATATAAACCAGCATAAGTAGACCCCAAAGTTATATACAAGACTTGGATGTTGAGGCCACCACTTTGTAAGACACAACTGAACAATATACACACGTCTACAAAGCCTTTAAAATATAGAAGACCTAGAGTAGGTCGGGACAGACCCCACCTTACCCTTAACTACGATACAATACCAAAATAAATTTACGAAGGACTCAATAAAGCTCCATATCAACCTGGAGCTCACCAAAAGTAGCAGAGTGTCTTGTGGTGCTACTAAGGAGATCTATCAGCTGATCAGTGGTAGAAAAAGATGACCCATACAAGGCATTTTAACCCTTGGGATGCGGTCCTACTAATTACACAAATTTGGGGTCAGCCCATGTAGGCTTTCTCTCCTGAATTGCCACCCTAATATACCAATAGGGATCGGTCCATGCTAGCCTTTCGCCCCTATGCTTCCACCCTTATGTACCAGTAGGATCGACCCATGCTAGACTTTTGCCCCTCGGCTGCCACCCGTAATTATACCGATTTCTTCACTTAGATTCTTCAATTTTTGAGATTGTTGTTTATCAATTTATGACTCTTTTGAGAGTGTTATTTGGATAATCATGACTCTTTTGAGATTTTGTTTTGGTGGTCCTAATTATTTTGGAGATATGAAAATAAGAACTAGTAGTACAAAACATGAAAATAGTACTTCAAGGCAGTAACAATGATATAAAGAGCTATGAAACATCAACCCATTACTTTAACAACTTAATGACACAATTAACTTCAAATAACAAAGAGGACTGATTCACCAGACTGGCTATTGCAAATACTATTTCTATACCTGCATATGGGGGGTGATAACACAAGTATAGAATGGTGTAGATATAATTAAGTAGTTCTATGCAATAAGGAGAGGGGGAAATATTGTTACCTATTTGGAGATATTACACTACAAATATGTTTCTTTTACTAGGAATATAACTTACTTAATTCACTTCATTGATAATAATCGCAAGCATAAGATTTTATGCCAAGGAATATGAAATTGAATAGCCTTACATACCTTATCCTCTTACCGATATAACTATCACGATTCAGCCTCCCCTTTTCAGTTTTAATCTACAATTTAAGTCATGGGAAATTAAAATTAGCATACATCATACCGCGAGCCTTGTAATACATTTGCTAACTTGTACAGATAATGAGCCCATACAACCCTTAACATAATGTGTATCACCATACCCTCATTCTCTTTCAAACACATACACTATCTATCCTTCACCAAAGATCAACAAAGCTACACCAATAATAATACACATAGAACCACCCATTCTTTACCATACAACCAATTATTGAACTCACCACCCCCTTGAGTTCTTCATAACAACACACCCCTAATTCCTCACTCAAACTCATACATAAGGAAGACTAAAATGGAACAGTCGCCTTACCTCAATTTTTGGAACTTCTCGTTATAACTGGAATTCTGTTATAACTTTAGCTTCCCTTCACACTTAAGCCAAAGAAGATGAAAAACGTATCTTGATAACTAAGGAAGTGATCAGTAGCTTCTGGAAATATTCTGCCTTTGTACTTATACTAGAGCATGTGTAACATGTTTTCCTAATCATCCATGGAAAAATTAAGTTAAATCCATGTGTTTTCACTTACCTTTATTTGGAGATATGAGGTTTCTGTCAAGAACCCCAGAATAAATTTAAGGTTGGTTTAATCTTTAAGAGAAAAGAGAGAGAGAGAAAGAGAGAGGGAGAGAGAGAGAGAGAGAGAGAGAGAGAGAGTTTCAGTTAGTTCTCTTTTTATATGTTAAAAGGGGTGAAAAGATCAGCTCATATTAGATTTTTATGGAGCTTTATCGACCACACAAATATCCTCTAGAATTTCCCCTTTTATTGGTCCATTTTTAGCCACTAATTGGTCAAGTAGGTGATACACCTACTTATGTGCATCAAACAAATCAAAAGTTCAAACTAGGTGATGCACCTACTTGCTTTCACTTGGGATTTTACTATATTGGACCTTGACAGATTTGATTTATGGGCTTCTTTCATTTTTATTTTGTTTTAATATATTTGGGCCTCAAGTGAGATTATTAAAATAAAAGCCTACATCTGATCCATCACTTGGGCCCTTTAACTATTTTCTTATAGCTCAAGTATATGATGCAGCTTGTAGCTTAATAAAGCCAAGCAAGAAACTCAATTATTTTATTCCATTTTATGAACATTAATTCCTTTTTCTTCAAATTAGTACATAACTTTCAACTACAAGCTAAATTACCGCCTTACTATCTCTATTTTAAATATTTTCGTTAGAGTTAACTTACAGTACACACGCTCAAACGTGCAAGGCATCAAATCACTTTTTGGGATAGTTTTAATCAAGACTAATCATATAAGAAACATGGTCCCTCACCTATACTTTAAGGCCAGCATCACAAGAACAAACAAGCATATGCGTAATACGGGCTGTTACATCCTCCCCCCATAAAACATTCGTCCTCGATTGTTTCGACAATTATACAACCCAAACTAATTGAAGCCTAAGTTAGAACTACTATTAATCACATAATACATATTGACTTATACTTACTTGTCGGCGTCTAAACTAAGAATTTTTGTCTTTCTCTTAGATCTGAAAGAGATGAGGATACTTCAATTTCATTGCTTCTTCCCCTTCCTACGTAACTTCTTCTGGTTCTTCCATAACACTTTTATAAAAACTATCTTTTTATTTCTTAACTTCCTAACTTGTCAATCAAGAATAGCAATGTGTACTTCTTCATAAGTGAGATCTCCCGTAACCTGTACATCTTCAGTAGGAGTAATATGAGATGGGTAACCTATGCATTTTTGAAGCGTTGTGACATGAAACACCGGATAAAATGTTGAAAGCTCTTGTGGTAGCCCCACCTCATAGGCTACTTGGTCGACTTTTTGAATAATCTTATATGGCCTTATAAAGCGTGGACTCAACTTTTCCTTTCTACCAAATCTTATTACCGTTTTCATTCGAGACACCTTAAAAAATAGTCAATCCCCTATAAAAAATTCTAGGCCTCTCCTTATAACATAAGCATATGATTTATGTTAACTTTGAGCTGTTTCTAGCCGCTGCTGTATCACTTTGACTTTTTCCATAGCTTTATGAAATAGATCAGGCCAAATAAGGCAGTTTCACCTATTTCGAACCAGCTAAGTTATCTTCACTTTCTATCATGTAAAGCTTCATAAGGTGCCATTTTGATGCTTGAATGGTAGCTCATGTGATAAGAAAATTCAATAAGTGGTAGATTATTATGCCAGCTACCCTTGCAATCTAACATATAAGCTCGCAACATATCCTCAAGTGTTTGAATTGTATGTTCTGCCTGGACATCCGTTCGAGGGTGAAAGTTGTACTTAAATTCACTTGTGTTCCCAAACTCTTCTGAAACGACTTCCAAAAGTTTGCAGTGAATGGATCTCCTCTATAAGATATCATAGAGATAAGCACTCCATGTATTCGAACTATATCTTTAATGTACAACATCACATAATCTTTAGCTGTATAAGTAGTCTTCACCGGCAAGAAGTACGCTGCTTTGGTAAAACTGTCAACTATGACCCATATGGATTCAAAATTCTGGAATGAGCGAGGCAAACCAGTGAAAAAATCCATGTTGATCATGTCCCATTTCCAAATTCGATGTACTATACGCTGCATCTAACCTCTGGGCTTTTGGTGTTCTACTTTTACTTGTTTACAATTTGGACATTGATCTACAAATTCTGCAATGTTTTTCTTCGTGTCCCCCCACCAATACATTTCTTTGAAGTCATGATACATTTTAGTTGATCTCGAATAAACATAGTATCTTGAATGATGTGCTTCCAGCATGATCCTCTTTCTTAGTTCATCTACATACCCCTTCATCTGGAGATTCAATATAGCAAACCCCCATGTTCGCTTGTTGGCACACATCCTTGGTTATTCCTTATCTTTCCACAGACTGCCATAAGTGCTTTCCATTATTTTACGGCATAAAGCATCAAGTATTACATTTGATTTACCGTGATGATACAATATGTCATTGTAATAATCTTTTAATAGCTCCAGCCACCTTTGCTGCCTCATATTTTAGTCCTTTTTCTTAAACAGATATTTCAAACTATTGTAATCAATATATATGTCAACATGAACTCCATACAAGTAGTGGTGCCATATCTTCAAAGGAAAAAAAACTGTTGGTAGCTTTAGATCAAGGGTTGGATAATTTTTCTCTTGCGACCGCAACTTCCTTGAGCCATAAGCTATAACTTTACCATCCTGTATCAAATACACAACCGAAACCCACTCCCGAAGCATCACAATACACTTCATAGACTTCCGTTCCTTTTGGAAGTACCAATACAGGTTTAGAATTTAATTTACTCTTTTGCTCTTAGAAGCTACTTTAACACTAATCACTCCACTAAAACTTGGTTTCTTCCTATGTTAGCTTTGTTAAGGGTGCAACAATGGAAAACAATCCTTCAACGACCTTCTATAATAACTTGCCAATCCAAAAAACTATGATTCTCTGTAGGATTTGTAGGTCTTTGCCATATTTTCGTGACTTCTATCTTGTGGTTATCAAACCTTATTCCTTCATCAGATGCAATATGACCTTGGAATGCCACATAGTTCAACTAGAACTCACATTTAGAGAACTTTGAATGCAATTTATGATCACGAAGAATTCTTCAAACCTGATACAAGTGTAATGCATAATCGTCTTCATTCTTGAATACACCAAAATGTCATCTATGAACGCTATCAGGAACACATCAAAAAATGGCTTGAAAACTCTATTCATTAAATCAATAAAAGTTTCTAGTACATTTGTTAGCCCGAATGATATGACTAGAACACACTTGGTGATAACCCGACCTCTGGTCAATCTTTGAAAAACACTCAGCACCTTGTGATTGATCAAACAAATCATCAATTAAGGTCATCAACTCCCGTAATTATGCCGGATCAATTCTATATAGATGAATTGAGATAAATTGAGTATCTGGAAGCATGTCAATACCAAATTCTAGTTCCCGTTCTGGAGGAAAACATGGAAGATCTTTGAGAACCACAGTGGGAAATTCATTTACCATGGGAATAGATAGAAAATTTAGTGCCTCTACATACATTTTTCACTCAGACCAGATGGCATATTTTTCCTTTGGAAATCATCTTCATTTCCAAGATAAGAAATAAATTTAACTCCCCAATATTACTTTTCCATTCGAGGATAGCCTCTATTGTAAACTGGAGATGCAATATCTTAGTTCAGCAATCTACCGTGGCATAATAAATATCTAACCAATCCACACTTATTATAACATCAAAATATACCATGTCTAGATCAACAAGGACAACCAATGTATTGCGATCACAAAAATTTACAACATAATCACGATAAACCCTTCTAGCTATATTAGACTCACTAATTGGTGTAGACAGTTCAGATGGCTTCACTAATAATTCTGGTTTTCTTTTGAACATTCCAGCAATCAATGCAGTAACATATGATAGTGTAGACCCTGGATTAATTAATGCATATACAATATGTGAAAAGGGGGACAATGTATATCTAACCACATCCGATGAAGCTTCTGAATTCTGTCGATCCCCTAGTGTATATGTGCGATTTCGACCTCCACTGGAACTAGCTGCACCCTAGCTCCTCTACCACGACTTGTAGACATCTGTAGTCCCCTACATAAAGAAGGTGTTATTGAGGTCGATGCAACAACTGTAGTTGGTTGTGTAACGCCACCCACGCCCTATGAGGGTAGTTTCTCATCATATGCCCTTGTGTGCCACAGAAAAAACAAACATCTGTCCCAAAATGGCATGCACCTAGATGATTCCTCCCACACTGCATACAAGGATGACAGAGGCCTTGATTAGCTCGTACTTACCTCCTCTTGATGACCCGATATTTGTAACCCTTGGATTCAATTCTTTTTCTAAACTAATTGCCCCTAAAATGTTGGAACGGTGGTGGAGCACTAGTCGTAGAGTATATAGATGATAGTCTATGTGGTATTTTAGAGATCCAAGGCCAAAACTCACCTTTGGATGGTGTAAACTGCTTGATGGATCTGGCTCTCTTAGAATGCCTTATTTCCAACTGTTGTCTCCTTCTTATTTTCCTTTAATCCTTAACCTACTTCGCAAAAGCCTTCATCCTTGCTATATCCATACCTTTTTTCAAAGATGCAATGTTAGTGTCTCTAACAAGATATGAATCTAATCTATCCACATATCAAAGAACTCGATCCTCTATAGTAACTACTACATTAGGAGCACACCTGACAAAGGAATCAAATTTGAGACTGTACTCTCGCACACTCATATTTCCTTGTTGGAGATTTAAGAGCTGATCTGCACGGGCCTCTCAGATCTCCAATGGTAAATAGTTTTCATGGAATGCATTTTTTAACTCTTTCCATGTAGCTGAAGGTGCATCTGTTCCCCTAGATTGCTTTCAAGCTTAATATCACAATATAGACACACACTTTAATCAATATGCAGCTAGCTCAATTACTTCTTTACCACTTACATGCATAATATCCAAAGTGCGGTTGATATCGTCACGACCACGGAGCACCCCCTAGATGTAACACGGGTTCTCGACCTCTCAAAGGTCTTATACAAGCCCTTAGACATCTTTCGTTGCATAATCGTAAAAAAAGAGGAAAATTTAAAACTTTTTATAGCACATTATATGATAAAATTATCACTTCATGCATATAAAAAAATAACTTAAGTTCATAAGTAGACTCTAAGTCTCTTTGCCATATTAAGACTCAAATTAATAGAATAGAACATGGTCACGACCCTTAACAACATAAACTATGAGTCTAAACTATTACATCAACTTAAAGAAACATCTTGACATATCCAACCCTTGAATCATTTACTTGAACTTGGGAGATCTATCCAAGCTCTTCTATTAGGACATATCCTCTAGCCATCAACACCTACACTTTGTGTAAAAATATGAAGAAGAATGGTATTAGTACAATAATGCACTAAGTATGGAAACCATACTTAAATATACATTTAAAGAGGACATTTCATTTGAAATCATGCAACATTTCTTTTTAATAAACTTCGTGAACGTTGGCATAAAAACATAGTATAGTTCATATGCATCATATAGACATGGATACTGCTCAAAATAGAACATAAAGCCATTTATCCTACTTAGAGGCATATTCAATAGATACAAACATTGCTTCCTTTTTATCTCAATATCCTTCCTTAAGCAACCCTCAAGTAATACTTAATACAATATATCCACTTGAGGTCACCAAATATTGTATTTCATAGATATGCTTCATAAACACAAGCACATATATTCATAAATTAAGCACCTCGTAGACATCAACTTCAAATAAGAACCATCACCTAAGACAACCCCCAAGTCACACTAGTTCAACGTGTAGGTAGTATCCCATAATACTACTTCCATAAAGTGTACCTAACAAGTCACATTAGACTAGGCATATCATACTTAACAAGTAATAACACTTTCATTTATATCTATACATAAGGCACATACTTCATATTATCATATAAGTACTCTTTCCTTTACTACAACCTTAGTCATAACTCATTTAGTTTATACCAAAAGTAAACCACCTTTATAACCGCTACACAAGTTTACTTGTGCAATGTACACACGGAGTCCCATACCCCCACATATACTAAGTAACTCGTTTAGAATCCACACATAGATAAGAATAATTCAAATCTTGACATATAAAAGTAACTTAACATGCATTCCTACAATCTTACATAACATAAGTCTTTACTTCGTTAGAGCCTCCAATCTTATCCTTGTTTGAAGTCCACTAGTGCAATGCGTAGGTAAGGTATATAGTCCTACCTATACTAAGTAAATTTCTCAAGGATTTCCATTTTTTAACTTCCCAAAGACATAGCGATAACCGATATAGACCATGTGAGCTACATAGAATCCGGTGTTCTCATCCCACACCGAAAAGAGAGGTTAACACTTGCCTATGGTGAAACCAATCATAGCTAGCTATATAAGTGGATCTAGTAGCTATAACATAGGGGGCACGTAGTTATGGAACATGGAGATTTCTACTAGAAAACTTGTCTTACTAGTGTAGAGGTTTCAATCTTATGAGACAACATCTATGTTGGGAACCCAGACCTGGTAAACGTGAAGGTCTCTTGTGGGAAGCCGGACTTACTAACTTGAAGCCCCCACTCTCATTTTTCATGTTCACTTGGTGCTAGGTTAAACATCCTTTTTAAACATATCCAATCCTTTTGTGTAAAAGTTCATGATGAAGGCCTTAGGATCTTGCTCATTCATACATCATATAGCTCAAATGATTAAAATATGAGAATGCAATTTTATCATAGACCCTAATTCATGTGAGAATTTCCTTTCACATAATTCTAATACTCATTCAATCATGTATATGCGCATACAAGGTGAGATCTACCTTAACCTAAACTTCTATAGTCAGACATGTTCATATCTTCATTAATCATATAACTACATGGATGGAAATTGGTAATGATGCATAGGAGAACCATCATTTCATAATCATCATGAACCTACCCTACTCATAGTAATGCATGTATTGTGTGTCTACATTGATCAACATGATCATATAATGGCTATAAGATAACATTGAGGAATTCACCCTCCAAAGATCACCACACATGTACAACATTCCTCAAATCTCAAGTCATACACACATATAGAGTGTTAAGGACTATTGACTCAGTCACATTGCATCATAGGCGACAATAACATATTCATTATTAGACTAGAACACTTATATACTTTAATCACACAATCATATAGGGTTCATATAGGTAGGTGTCATACTATAAGAGTATTCATTATCATTAGCCATAAAGACTACACCTAATCCTAACATGATCACCCACACATACACAACATCATCCACATACCTATATCATGCTACTATTGTGTAAGCCCATACACATAAGTTCACAAACATCAATTCACTTAGACATAATACTAGAATAAAGGCTACATCCTACAACTTCCTAAACATGGAACCAACATATCAATTTATTACGACTAAGGTGAATGGAATGTCGATCACAGGGTGAGAGCATCTTATAATACGAGGGCTAGTGACTGGTCAAGTCATTAAACTTAGTCATTTTGATTAACATGGCTGCAAGTGGACTGGGTTTATGGGGCTAAAATAAGCATCTAATTCCTTCAAGGCCATGATCATAACACATTAACATGTACAAGAATGTAAACACCACCACCATAAGTGGAGAATACCAATCATCACGATCCAATATACATTCTAAGCTAATAAGAGGAAATAGGTCAACTTAACCAATATCCAAGCTAGTGTTCGTCTCGATCAATTACCAAAAGTTTGTAATCAGTTGACATAAAGGAAAATAGAACGAGGTAATTCATCATAATGTAAACATAATCTAATGATCATCTTATCAAGATCACAAGACCCATAACATATCATAATTTGAGGGGTTAAGGAGATCATGGGTTCGTCATGGAATTTGAGTGAACATCATTTTTTAAACCATAGATTAATCGTATAAAAATTATTAGAATGCTTTTGAAATCACTTTAACAATGAACTCATGCTTAGATTGGAACATAGGATTTTTGACTTAGAATCATATTTGGAAAAGCATTGAAAGGACTCCATAGATGAATGGTTATCTAAGGACGAAGGATTACCATACCTTATACATTAGAAAGACCACGAATTTCTGAGAAGAAATCACCAAGAATCCACCTCCATAGCCTGTTCTTGAGCTTGGTATTCAATGAGGGTTTCGAGAGAGTTTGATTTGAGAAGGAAAGATTTGTTTTGAAGAATGAATCCTAAAATAGAGTTAAGGATTATATTCTAACTTAAAATACCTAAAAAAAATAAACCACCTATAGTTTAATTAGGACGTGGGTAAATTTCCCACACACCCCTTAATTGGACATTACACAGGCAGGGCAGGTTGCACACAAAAATAACGGCCGTGGACGACAGGGCATCGATAAAGTGATAGGCCGTCTTGTTGGTCCGTTAATGGTGAATGAGGATTAATCACGGGGGATTATTTCACACGTCAAAGTGTTGAGCCACGCCCCAAACGACGGGGCAATGAGGAGAGTACTAGGCGTCATTTGCCAGGTGTAGATTGACATTGCCAAGGTAGTATCTAAGCAGTATTTGGGTCCTACTCAAGGACCCCTTGGGTGGTCCTTGGAGAGTTGTTCCCGGACATTTCGAACATTAATACGTCCATTAAAAAGTTAGGATCCTCCCCTATCAATTTTGACCCAACCAACATATTAAACATAGCTAGTCACACTAGAACACACTAGCACGTCTAAGGTCTAACTTTTGTAAATTTGACCACCAAATCACTTCAAACAAACTATACATGCTATAAAACACTTAATTACAACAAATTTAACCATTTTAGGCAATATGAGGTTTTTGACTCCTTAGTCCATTTTGAGGGTCTAGACAGATCTAATCTATTAAGTCTTGTGGATCTTCATTAGGATCTGGCCCGGTAAATGATAGAGGGTCCAAGTTAAGAAAATCATGTTTCCACGTTCTAGATGCTCTATTTACAACACCAGTACCTACACTGGACATTCATGCCTTTGTCCATGACCAAAAACTATACAAGTCAATAGTTGGACTACATTCCTCAAATCTTGCTCGGTAGCAATAATAGGCGGTTTCCTGAGGTTCATCTTCCCTCCGTAGTTATTTAGGGTATAGAGGCATCGGGGAAGTCTAGTGATAGAGATTCATCTTGAGCCCTACTTTTAAATGCTTGACTAGATGGTGGTTGGTTGGTCCCTTCTTTGATAGCCACATCTACTCGCTTACCAGTACTTTTACTCCTTCTTGTAATAGGCATCTTTGCTATACTAAAAAATAGAACTTAGATATGATTCACCTACACATTGATTCTATCGCACGTCCTAAGAAATGAAGGAAATGAGACAACTCCTACATGTCCGGTAGCCTCCTGTTTAAAGATCTGGTGCACAACACATCCATAAGCAAGACTCTACATAGACACGACTTTGTAGACTCCCTAGGATGAACTGCTCTGATATCACTATTTTTCATGCCTAAAATCCCATTAAGACAGAAAGACCTCCAATGCCGTAAAGGACTGAGAGAACAAACTGTAATTTGTGCGTACTATGCATATAACTGTAACAATCGTACAAGTTCTCATAGGATTCATCTATGTGGACCAACATAAGTAGACCCAAAAGTTATATACAAGACTTGGCCGTTGAGACACTACTCTCTAAGACACAACAAAACCAAGTATTCTAAAAGATAGAAGACCTAGAGTAGGTTGAGACAGACCCTGCCTTACTCTTAACTATGATACAATACCAAAATAAATTTACCAAGGACTCAATAAAGATCCAAATCAACCTGGAGCTCACCAAAAATAGCAAAGTGTCGTGCGCTCCTACTGAGGAGGTCTACTAGCTGGAGAACTAATGCTTGTAGCATGAAACATAGCATCACCCGTGGGGGATGTAGTACAAAAAAATATACTGAATATGTAGGCCAATAGTATAAATAATATGAAGGGTCAAATGAAATCAAGTATCAACATATGAGTTCATAGATAAGGAGAGAAGACCACCTTTGCTTACTCTTATGAGATCATGTAAGTTACATTATTTTCATTACTTTTCTCTACGTTATAGTTTTTGTAAGGCATGTGATACAAATGAACAGCTGATTAGTGGTAGAAGAGGATGACCCATGCTAGTCATATTAATGCTTGGGATGCGATCCTCATAATTATACAAATTGGGATCGACCCCTGCTAGAATTTTGACCCTGATATGCCACCCTTCTATCCTAATAGGGATCGTCCCATGCTAGGCTTTCTCCCCTGAGCGGCACCCTTATGTACCAGTTGGGATCGACCCATGCTAGGGTTACTCCCCTGGCTGCCATTCGTAACTATACAAATTTCTTCACATGGATTCTTTAATCTTTAAGATTGTTTATCAGTTCATAACGCTTTTGGGATTGTTCTTTGGATAATCATAACTCTTTTGATATGTTGTTTTGGTGGTCATAATCATTTTGGATATATGAAAATACGGACTAGTAGTCAAAGACATGAAAATAATACATCAAGGCAGTAAGAATGATATAAGGAGCTATGAAACATTTGCACAGTACTTGAATAGCTTGATGAGACAATTGACTTCAAATAACAAAGAGGAGGATTCAACAGACTTGCTTTTGCAAATACCATTTCTATGCCATCACAAGAGGGGATAGTTACACAAGTAAAGAATAGTGAACATATAATAAAATAGTTCTACGCACTAAGGAGAGGGAGAAATATTGTTAGCTATTTGGAGATACTACGTTGCCACTATGTTTCATTTACTAGTAATATACTTAGGAGATTCACTTCGTTGATATTAATCGCAAGTATTAGATTTCATGCTAAGGAATATGGAATTGAATTGCCTTACATAAATTATCCTCTGACTGATATAACTATCACGATTCAGCCTCTCCTTTTCGGTTTTATTCTACAATTTAAGTCATGGTAAACTAAAATCAGCAGCTTTCACACCGTGAGCCTCATAAAATAGTAGCTAACTTTGACATATAATGAGCCCATACAAGAGTTAACATACTGTGTATCCCCACACCCTAAATCTCTGTCCAACAATACATTATATATCCTTTCCCCAAGAAAAACCAAGCTGCACCAACCATTATACACATAAAACAACCCCAAATATTCTGTATCGTACAACCAATTATTGAACTCACCACCCCCTTGAGTTCTTCATGACAACACACTCCTAATTTATCACTCAAACTCATACACAAGGAAGACAAAAATGGAACACTCACCTTACATAAATTTTTGCAACTTCTCATTATGACTTGAATTCTTCTAGAATTTTATCTTTCATTCACACATATACCAAACAAGAAGAAAAATATATCTTAATAACTAAGGAAGTGAGCAGTAGCTTCTGGAAATATTTTGCCTTTGTACTTATGCGAGAGTATAAATAACATGTTTTCCTAATCACCCATGGGAGAATTAAGCTAAATGCATATGTTTTCACTTACCTTGGTTTGAAGATATTAGGGTTTCTTCAAGAACCCTATAAGAACTTTAAGGCTGCTGATTTAATCTTTAGAAAAGAGAGAGAGAGAACTGGAGTTGATTCTTATTTTTTTGTGTTAAAATGGATGAAAAGATAATCTCATATCAGATTTATATGGATCTTTATTTACCACACAAATAACTCTAGAACCTCCCCCATTTGGGTCCATTTTCAGCCACTAATTAGTCAAGTAGGTGATTCTCCTGCTTCTATGCATCAAGTAGCTCAAAAGGTTAAACTAGGTGATGCAACTACCTGATTTCACTTGGGCCATATAACAATATCCATATAGCTCAAGTAGGTGATATAAGTGTTAGCTAAAGTAAGTCGAGCAAGCAACTCTATTATTTTATTCCATTAATAAAAATTAGTCCTTTTTCTTCAACTTAGAACTTAACTTTCAACTTCAAGCTTAATTACCACCTTATTATCTCTAGTTTAAATATTTCTATCAGAGTTAACTTATAGTACATACACTGAAATGTCAAAGGCATCACATCACTTTCTAGGCTAGTTTAATCCAACACTAATCATATAAGAATCATGGTCCCTCACCTATACTATAAAGCCAATATCACAAGAATAAAACAATCATATGCATAATATGCAATGTCACAATCCTGCTACAGCAGAATGATGCTGATTGCTACAGCGGGATAGAGGCCACTACAGAGACCTTCATTTGGGACAAACCCTGACGCGAAGATGGCGTCTTTTAATCCCAAAATCATCGCTCTAACAATTTTTCGGCAGATCAGAGTATATTGTCTACCCTAGAATACGAATTAGCAAGTATTTCAACCAAATAAAACCTTAATTATGTCTAAATCTGATTTTATAACAAGATGAATTTTCAACTTCCCCCATGTAATGACTAAAATTAATTAAGGTGATACTAGAGCTTCGTTAATGTTTCTTAAGTGAATTTTAAGTTAAAATGAGTTATATTAAATTTCTTAGGCAGCGTATGAAGTTTGGTTAAGTTTGGAGGTCAAACGTCCAAGAATGTCCATGACGTTCGAAAGGTGTGCCATCAATAGCCCTTGTGTGTCTTGATGTGTTTGAGTGAGTTTTACACGTTCGTTTTGATTGAAATCAATGTGGGATATTTGTAAGACCTATAAAAATATTTTTAGGGGTTTAACATTTGGGTAGGACTCAATCTAGGACCCACGAGGGTCCCTAGAAGAGGACCTTACCTCTTAACAATAAGCTGCAAAAAATAGTGACCAAACGACGACCCAAGGGACGGTCAGTTGGTAAACCATCGGTCCGTAAACCATGGGAGTTGATTGGATCTGCAAGATGAGTTTTCCAGGACCCAAATGGAGCTAAGTATCAACCAAAAAGACCCCACCAATGGTCCGTCCTTTGACAAACGGTCCGTTGGTTGGTCAGTCGATGAAGACTGCCTCAAAAGTTGTCCCTTTCCTATGAAGTCTTGGGGTGTATGGTAAATTAACATCAAGTATTTTAGGACCCTAGGATGATATATTTATGGTTTATTAGGTATATTAAAGTTTTTAAAACCCTAAGAACTAATTTTAGACATCATTTCCTAAAACGTAAAACCCCCCTCACTTAGAAGGCTATCTCAAGTCACCATGGAAGCTAGAAGTTAAGAAGGAACTAGGAGGGCTGTTGGTGGTAATTTATTCATAAATAATCATTTTTACTTATTCTATGTGAGGTATGGTATCCATCCTTGAAATCTCTTCCATTCAAGGAGCCCCTTTCAAAAAGATTCCAAAAAGAGCTTTCAACCCTAGTTTCTTCTATCTTCAAATCTAAATATGGGTCTTTCATGAAAACGTTTTTGAATGAATTAATAATAATATTTATATTGTTAGTGTATTATTTTAAGGTTAAAACTTCAATTGAATAATTTTAAAGATTTCATCAAATTTTGACTTAAGAAATGGGTTAAATTAGCATGAATTGGTAGTCTTTGAGCTTTGGTTTCTCATGATTGTTATTGTTGTTTAGTTACTGCCGAAAGGGCTATACTATGATGAAATATTGAGTAAAATGTTATAGGTTATGAAATCATGGATTAAAGGGTAAGTTGGTTATGCTGTTTAGTTTTAATTTCGAAATGTTCTTGAGTGGTATGGTCCACCTTGTTGGTGGTGGTGTTTACTTGAATTGTATGAATCAAGCTATTATGTGAAATAGGCTAGAGAGTATGCTTAAATGATGTTATTCTTGTTAATTGTTTTATGAATCTTGTTATGAGAATTATGCTAAGGATTATGTCTAAAAGACTTTTATGATTATTTTAAACATGTAAAGTGTGTGATGTCACAAAGGAAGGTCTAAGCATGTATCGAAGTTAAATGTAAGTTAAACGAGCCTAACTGCAGGGTGTTCTCACATGTACATAAACACTCACACTTGAATGAATGAATTAAGCTAATTTAATCCCAAAGGGGAGTTTTGAGGTGAACACTCTTGTGAGTTTAGATGAGGCGTTTAGTAGAAACCCCATTACATCCTATCAGCTTTCTAAGATAGGTCGGAGGATGAATGCCCTTTGTGAGTTGAGATATTGTGTTCACTAGTTATCCTTAACCTATAGTTAATAATGTTTTGAATCCGTGGAAAGTTATGCCTAGAACCGAGAAGATATGAAGAAGAGGTGGTGACACTTTGTGAGTTGAGTTGTTATATTCCAATGTACCTCTTGAGATGAGTACTACTCGTTACTAAGGAATGATTTACTTAGTATCAATCTCCTTATCCCTTAACTATGCACCCGCATAGGTGTATTTATTGATAAAGCCATGTAAAAGCTTATAGAATAACCTTACCCTAGGTAAGTGAGTATCCCTCATCCGATAAGGGTTAATATGGGGATTCCATGTCTATCTCTCATGGTCTATATTGGTCAAGCTGACTCCCACAAAAGAAATGAATGTGCTAAGTCTTCTAAAGGAGTGTTCTACTTACAGTAGGTAGTGGAATGAGACACTATTTATCCATTGCACTAGGTAGGCATACCGAAAGGGGAGTCTTGGTGAGTCTTATTTGAATTGAATGAACTAAGTCTCCTAAAAGAACGTACTACTTAGGGTATGTGGTGGTAAGCGATGCTATCTATCAATTTCACTAGGTAGGACCTTCCGAAAGGGGAATCTTGATGCCAAGTCTTCTAAATGAGTGTACTACTTAGGGTACGTGGTGGTATAGGACTCCATTTACTCATTGCACTAAGTAGGCACTCTTAAAGGGAATTCTTGGTGTGTTGTTAGGTGTACTTCTATTGTATTGCCATTGAGTGGGTTCTTGTTCTCCCGATGTGAGTACGCCAAAAAGGAGGTAGTCTTGAGGGTCTCTTTGGTGTTATTGAAGGAGGCATATGCGTACTTTCTTCATGTTGTACCTTAGGGAGTTTTAGGATGACCTAGATAGGGAAACTCCGATGGAAATTATGCTTACTTTCTCATTGACAATACTTTTGAAGTTCACTAATTTGGATCCATTTTAGTCATTGTAATGTTAAAGGAAATTCGTTGTAAATGCTAGGTAGTTCAATGTAATATTTTGTCAATTTACTATAAAGTGCTTCCTTTTGTTAAAATTAGGGAAATCCTTCTCTAACTGTTAAATGATGTTTCTTATGTTGTTTTACTTATAAATTTATAAATGTTTTAATTGTTTGGCATGAAATGTGTATTTACTAAAATTTTCCCTTTTGCATGTTTTTGCATATTCCATACTTAGTACATTATCTGTACTAGCCCCATACTTTTCTATGTTAAGTATAGGTTTTGGGAAGCAAGTTTGAAGTTTAGAAGGCAAAGCTTGGGAAAGTTCATCTCAAGACAAAGTGTGTCCTCATATATCTGAAGGCATAATTCCTATCTTCTTAGTTTCTTTATGTTAATACTTATTATGTATCTCTTTCAAATGTAAAGTGTCGTGTCCCTAAGTTTATTATGTTGTGTCTTAAGTTTTCTTGTGACGATGAAATTCTTTAAGTATTTATGAAGGATTTGCTTTTATTAATTTATTTGTGAATAGTTTTAATTCCGCACAACTTTTTATTTCTGATGTAATGAATGATAGTTGAAGGGCTTGTACAAGACCCCAAAGGGTCACGTACGCCTTTTCATCAACCGAGGTTCTCCCTAAATTCTAGGGGGTACTTTAGAGTTGTGACACCCCACCCATTTTAGTAACAATTTAATCTTGTTTTGATAAAATCCTTATGCACGAGATGTTTTGTAAATGTTGGGGTTGTAAGGAAGTAACCGTGCAATAAAATTCTAAGACTTTAGCATCCTAGTGCAATTTTTGAAAATAACAACCCAAAAATTGTTCTAATTTGATATTTAATTAGCATGCAATCACTGTAATCAAGAAAGGAAGTAATGAGAATTAAATGTGATTAGAAAATACCTTAATTTTGACGATTTAAAGGAGGGTGATCGGGAGTCTTTTGAGAGGAAGATTGAGTAAGGGATAAAAGGGAAAAGAGGGGGATAATTCCCCTTTCCCCCTTTACTGGCCTCGATAAGATTGAGTAAGGGATAAAAGGGAAAAGAGGGGAATAATTCCCCTTTCCCCCTTTACTGGCCTCGATCTTCCGCTGCAGCAGTAGAGATGCCGCTCCAGCTGACCGTAACTTGGGGAGAATGTTGACTTAGTTGACCAGGTTTTTCGCTTCGCGTGTTAAACTACCCTATTATGGATATCCAACACTTCTTCGGTGTAGTGCATTTTACCTCGTCGTTGTAGTGTGTGTCTATTTTTTTAAGATCTAGAAATCTCTTGGGGTCACAAACATTAGTCATTCTGTGTAAAAGTTGTACAACTAGTAGGGAGCATCTCGAAGTAAGAGCGTGTGATGGAGATGGTAGTTCCTCCTTATATGATATGAAAAAGTTGAGCTTGAGTATATGGTATGGTATAAGTTAATTTACTATGTGTTGTTGCTATGATTATATGTTAAAAGGAGTGAATGATTTCCTCCAATGATCTATGAGTCATTTTATCATTATCATATTTTTGTTGGTTGGGCTGCTAGTCTTGAGTCCTTTCCTCTTCTGAAGGTCAAGAGTGTCATTTCATGGACAAATGTTCTTGGGGGAGGGGGGGGTATTGGCATAACCCGGAAATTCTGTGACCTATACTAGAGCATTATATGTTGACTAACAATGATGTTAGACACAAATAAGTGTAAATAACTTGTTTAATATGTATTGAGGCAATAGCAATTAAGAAAGGCCTTAACATCCGGAGGCTAACAAAATTAAACTTGTTGAAGTCCCTACATTTGGTGAAGGTTTCGGAGGGTCATATGAAGTTTAAACTTGTAAAAATACTTTGAGTAGGTATATTTTAGTATAGAGGTTCGAAACGTACAATCAAGACACCCCAAGGACTACCAGAAGGGTCCTTAGAAGAACCCAAAGTTGGGCGAGCAAGCTGCCAAGGCATCTTACACGCAGGAAGATTCTGGTTGCTGTTGCATGTCGCACATCCATCACGTGGGAATGTTTAGTTTTCCTCGCTATGCGGGTATGACACATATCCTACTTCCTCAGCTCAAAATTTGAAAATAAATTTGAGAATAAGCCTCGGGACGCGCACATACTTCCTAGACATCGTAAAAGTCATGTTTTGGGTGTTTTGACTTCACAAATAAACCCATTTAAGTGAGGGGTCATTTGGGTAATTAAATGGGTGACTATATAATGTCTTAGGTTAATTTTTAGGTCAATTTTAACACTCAAATAAAGTCCCAAAAGTTGAAACAAAAAATCACTCTCATCTCTCTCAAATTCTCTCTTCCTCCAACCTCCATTGAAGACCATTAGAGCTCAAAAAAGAAGATCAAACCATCAAGTTTCAAACCCAATTTTGGTGTATTTATCATCTATAAGGTTTGGTTTGTTTCACTCTTGGGATTCATTTCCCCAAGAGGTTGCTCCAAAAGATGATTTCTAGATCCCCCAAATCTAGGTTTTTCTTCTACTATGGGTTTTCTTTGAAAAATAAAATTCTGAATCAATTGTGATTAATTGTGATGAATTAAGGATGTTTAAGTTTATATTGATGTTTAATTTATGATTTACTATGATATTTCCCTAGACCCATGTACTTCCCTTAATTTCATCAAATCCTTGAACTGATATGGTGAATTGTGAAGATTATGAATATGTACATGGACTACATTGTTGTTAATTATATAATTGTTTCATGAATTTACCTTGTTTAAGTAATTGGTTATGTATTCTTGATAATTACATTATGAAGGTTCTTGGAAGGGACAAAGAGGTATGTTGATTGGTTCTTCTTGGATTCAAATATGTATTTTGAGTTACTTAGATAACAATGCTTATATGTCTAACGTGTGGTTGTGATGTTGATGCTAGATATTCCTCATTCTTAACCCTAAGGCATTTAAATATACATGAATTATGTATGTATGTTATGATATGAATATTATATGATTGAAAGTAGTTTCTCAAGATTATAATAATGTGTTAAGTGAAAGGTTTACTCACTTGTATGTGGTTTCTAAGGTGAAAGGGTAGTTCTCACTTATGAATACCCCTGAGCTATAATGATAAGATGTTCACATAGGGGTCTAGAGGAGACTAATGTGATCTTGTATAATGAGTATGATGATTACTAAAGGGAAAGTGAATGTAATTGAGATGGAGGTCCCACGTTAGTAAGTCCGGATTCCCTAATCATATCTTATCTCATGATATGGAAACCTCCACGTTAGTAAGTCAAGGTTTATAGCAACAATCTTCTTAACCCTTAACTATGTGCCCGCATAGGACTTTTGCTTAGTGGATCCACCTAGATAGCTTTGTACGAATGTTTACACCTTAGGCAATTGTTAAACCTCTCATTTCGGTGTGAGATTTAAACACTAAATCCATGTAGCTCACATGGTATCATGTCGGTTATTGCACTTCTTTCCATAATTTAAAAGCAAATGAATTATTTAATTATGTGAAATATTATTAGGGTTGTCTTAAATGTTACTACATAGGGTAAGGGAGGTTATGAGACTTCTCTTACTCATTGAAAATGTGGGATCCTATGGGATGGTTATAGTATCTTTCTTTTATGATTAATTTATGACTATGTTGATAAGCTTTGAGTATTATTAATATATGAAGCATGTTATACATATGAGAATATGTCGTAAGTATGAAGTGTGTTTCATAATGTGATACTTAGCTTTGGATAGGATTATGAGACTTTATTCTTGGCATTGCACAAGTGTTGCTTGAGTTGCTTATGTGTTGAAATGATTATGAGGTTCTTTATATGTGTATATTGAATTGTCGTACATTATGCATGACTTTTACTAAATTGTGCCTTTTCTCATGCATTGATGATTTCCATGCATAGAAGTCATACTTAGTACACATGGTTTGTACTAACCCATATTTCTCCCTTTTTCCCCAAACATTTTAGGTTTGGGCCATTGAGAAGATTCGTGGTCATTGAAAAAGAAGACTTGGCTATTTCTGAAGTAAATTGGTGAGTATTCATGTGTTCTGTAGATAAAACCACTCATCAAGCCTTATTAGTTTTTTCTATGTTTTGAGACAATTATTCCATTCTCATGTTGAGACTTAATTGTAGCCTATATGGACATATTGTAATATACTAAAGGTTATGGCCAAATTATTGTGATCCATTTTTTAGATGGTTAAATGTGAGACGAACTATTAGACTATGTTGTTGTTAAATGTTATGTGAGAAGCCTATGTAAGCTTTATAAGTGAGTGGCCTATGTAAACCCCATATGACTTATGTGAGAAGTCTAAGTATACTTCGTTATATAGAAAAGTTTTAATTTTCCCGTATTTTCTTGCCTATGATATGCAATGACGAACACTAAGGGCTTGTCTTAGTCCTCGTAGAGGACGACGACGCCTATTACGAATAGGGAGTAGTTTGGGTCGTAACAATGGTTTGTTTTCCATGAGATTTAATTCGATGCTCGAGGACAACAAAAGTTTAAGTGTGGGGTGTTAATGTGAGGCCAAAAATACACATTCTTCATCACAATTTGCCTCAAACTTATTATGTATGCTTTTTCGTTTTGAGCATGAATTTATGAATTGTGCTTAATAGTGTATTTTATTATTAAGAGTAAATCACATGTCATATATAAAAGAGAACCCTAGGCCCTCCTACGTGGCGCCTCCAAAAATAAGAAATTTTTTTATTTATTTATAAAACTAGCCTTCCTTTATTTATTTACAAAATTAGCCTTCCCTTTTCATGAAAATAGTGAATTTTATGAGAAATTGTCACTTTTATAAAAAAAATCGTGACTATTATGATATGCTATCATTTTTTTGAAAACTTATGACTATAATGAAGAGTTGCAACTTTTATATCCAAAATTGTAACTTTTTGGAAAGTTATACCTTTTCTGGAAAGTTGTGGCTTTATGAAGAGTTGCGACTTTTATGATAAATAGTGATTTTTATGAAAGGTTGTGACCTTTACTAAGGGTTTCCAAAGAGTTGTGACCTTTTTGATAAGGCACAATAAATATTAATTCACACTACCATTTGTTGTCTACAAATAGAGTGATTTCCCGTCACTATTATTTGTAGGTTTTTTTCCTTCTTTTGGTAGTCAAATTAAAATACATTTATTAAACTTTTTTATGAAGTTCGTTTCATTCCTCAATGTTATCATGCTCCTACTTCATGGAGCTTAATATTTACTATAAGTCATAGTGATTCAAATGATTATGACAATTCTTTTTGCTATTTTAGTCACTTTATTTTAACTATGTTACAAGTTTTATTGAAGATGATTGAATATTGATCTTCTCTTTTGTCCTTTTCTACTAGTTTCATTGTATGAACAAAAAAATGATTTTGATTGCAATGACACGTTACTACTGTTCCACCTCTTGTTCAACAAATCATAAAGCTATTGAAATTGTTGAATTCATTACATTTGGTTCTTTAGTAAACAAAACTTTTATTTCTTCCACTATTATGTGTAGCCTTTATTTTCATTGGGGGGTCAAATTAAGATACATTAATTAAACTTTTATTTCTGCCACTATGATTTTCATTCCTCATAAGTTTAATCATTTACTATAAGTTATATTTATTCATTTATCTATTTCAATTCCTATTTTCTATCTTGGTGACTTTTTTTAATTCTGTTAAAAATTCCACTAAGGGTGATTCAAAATTTATATTCTCTTTTGTCGCTTTGTATGAATTTTTCAACACTTTTTGGGGCAAATTTCTTCTGTGTTGTGCTATTTCTAATAGTATACAACAATAATTATGTGATAACTAATATGGAACCAATGATGAAGTTTATTAAAAGAACTAATCAAATTTCCCTCTTTCTTGCCATGGTAAGTATATTATTTTTATTGTTTTTTCATAGGTACAAATTATTCATATTTCATTGCACTTATTCGTATGTCATTGCACTCTTCCTATAATATTAGTATAGACACAATTAGTCCACTTCTTTTGTCATATGTCATTGTCTCTTCTTTTTGGGCATAATAAGAGATCAAGTTTATTAGAAACTAATCCCCACAATACACTATACAAAAATTAAATCTTTATTGACAATAAATGTGTATATTAACGAAGAGAGATAGAGCTTTCACCGAAATTAAATAATTAGATTCAGTATTGATACAAATTTTAGGGACATTTATTGAGAGTACAAACTATCTCTGAAAATACATATTTAGTGATAATTAAACTATTAGTTGTTGTCATGGATTATTTTTATAGTAGTGATAACTCCTCCTTCAAATAAAGTTTATTGGTCTTTTTTATGAAGAAATAACAACTCTCTCTTTTGGATTATTTCAATTAAATTTGTAAACTTCAAACTAGGATAAAACCCAATAGACTATCTTTTCTGGAAAATATGTTAAAGAACATGTCTTTTTCTTTTTTATTACTAGATAAGTAAGGATGTATTTATTATTATATGCGTATATTTTTGAGTTTTAAGTACTCACAAAACTATGATGTGAGATTTTAATATGTTAAGTGTCAAAATTTTAGTTTAGTATATCCAACTTTTAATAGTTCTATTGTCACGACCCAAAACGAGCCGCGAGTGGCACCCACACTTATCCTACTATGTGAGCGAACCAACCAATCTAAACCCCAACATTTCAATACAATATAAACAGAATATAATGCGGAAGACTTAAAACTCATTAACAAAATCAATTAATAACTTCTAAAATTTATCAATTACTCTCCCCAAAATCTGGAAGTCATCACCACAAGAACATCTATCCTCAAATTACTAAATCTAAGAATATATAGGAAGCTAGAATAATTAAACAGCTAGTCCATGCCAGAACTTCAAGGCATCAAGACATGAAGAAGAAGATCCAGTCCAAGCTAGAAGCATTAGCTCACCCTGAAATCTGGTGTGATGAAGACTGGCTAGGTTGCGGTTGAGTTGAAGACGATGGCACGTTTGCTGCACTCCACAATTAACAAAGAAAAACAAATACAAGTAGGGGTCAGTACAAAACACAACTACTGAGTAGGTATCATCGGCCAACTCAAAATAGAAAGCAGTATATGTCAGATAATAACATAAAATCAGCTAATATTCTTAACAGGTGATAACAACAATTATCATAACCCTTGGTCACAACACCAAGCACATCTATGAGGACTCAAGCCTCCACACCATACTCATTTGGGAAACAGGTTCTTTAGATTGAGTATATTAGCATATTTCAAGATTCATTCTCTGTACTATCCTGGTGTCGGAACGTGACACTTCGATCCACTACTATCCTGGTGTCGGAATGTGACACTCCGATCCATATACTATCCTGGTGTCGGAATGTGACACTCCGATCCATATACTATCCTGGTGTCGGAACGTGACACTCTGATCCATATATTATCCTGGTGTCAGAACGTGACACTCCGATCCATATACTATCCGGGTGTCGGAACGTGACACTCCGATCTATATACTATCTTGGTGTCGGAACGTGACACCCGATCCTCTATTACTATCCAGGTGTCAGAACGTGACACCGGATCCTCTAATCTCATTACTTTAGTTCATCAAGCCTTCTTTTATACCAAGGCATCATCATTAACAAAGTTAATTTAAGATTCAAGATTCATAGCCTCATCTTCTCAATCCATTACAATTACATAATCATATCATGCAAGCACACAATTAAGCATATAGAAGACTTTACAATACTACCCAACACATATCATTCACTATTAAGAGTTTACTATAAGATAGTATAAACCATAACCTACCTCCACCGAAGAATTGTGATCAAGCAATCTACTTTCCCAAAGCTGCATTCTTCTTCGTTTTCTCTCTCTCTCTCTCTCTTGATCGTTCGTTTCTCCCTCTCTTTATTCTTTCTATTTTTCTTATTCAAACCCTTTTCCTTTTACCCTAATTAGCATATAATTAAGTATAAAGATGGTAAAAGTAACCCACTATTTATTTCAAGGTTGTCCCCTTTAACCCCCAAGTAATTGAATTATTAACATTAACCCATTAACTTTATAATTATAAGCATGAATAGTCCAAAACGCCCCTTAAAACATTTAATAGAAATCCGACCCAGTCAGGGTTACGCAGCCTGTGACGGCCCGTCGTGCCTGCGACGGTCCGTCCTGCTGCTTCCGTCACAAAGTTCAGAGACTCAATTCATTAAAGAGTCTGTGACGGCCCGTCATGTCTGCGACGGTCCAACCTGCCATTTCGTCACGAAGTTCAGAGAGTCGATCTCTGTACCCAAATTTCTAAATTCTAAGTGTTTTGGAACGAGACCCCCCTCGACGATCTGTCGTGCCCATGACGGCCCGTCGTGGGATCCGTCGACTTAGCCAGTTATTTACCAGAAATACTCTACTGCTCAAAACAACTAGACAGGTCGTTACAATAGTTTGTCACGACCCAAAACGAGCCGCGAGTGCCACCCACACTTATCCTACTATGTGAGCGAACCAACTAATCTAAACCCCAACATTTCAATACAATATAAACAGAATATAATGCGGAAGACTTAAAACTCATTAACAAAATCAATTAATAACTTCTAAAATTTATCAATTACTATCCCCAAAATCTGGAAGTCATCACCACAAGAACATCTATCCTCAAATTACTAAATCTTAGAATATCTAGGAAGCTAGAATAATTAAACAGCTAGTCCATGCCGGAACTTCAAGGCATCAAGACATGAAGAAGAAGATCCAGTCCAAGCTAGAAGCATTAGCTCACCCTGAAATCTGGTGTGATGAAGACTGGCTAGAGTTGCGGTTGAGTTGAAGACGATGGCACGTTTGCTGCACTCCACAATTAACAAAGAAAAACAAATACAAGTAGGGGTCAGTACAATACACAAGTACTGAGTAGGTATCATCGGCCAACTCAAAATAGAAAGTAGTATATTTCAGATAATAACATAAAATCAGCTAATATTCTTAACAGGTGATAACAACAATTACCATAACCATTGGTGACAACACCAAGCACATCTATGAGGACTCAAGCCTCCACACCATACTCATTTGGGAAACAGGTTCTTTAGATTGAGTATATTAGCATATTTCAAGATTCATTCTCTGTACTATCGTGGTGTCGGAACGTGACACTCCGATCCACTACTATCCTGGTGTCGGAACGTGACACTCTGATCCATTTACTATCCTGGTGTTGGAACGTGACACTCTGATCCATATACTATCCTGGTGTCAGAACGTGACACTCCGATCCATATACTATCCTGGTGTCGGAACGTGACACTCCAATCCATATACTATTTTGGTGTCGGAACGTGACACTCCGATCCATATATTATCCCGGTGTCAGAACGTGACACTCCGATCCATATACTATCCTGGTGTCGGAACGTGACACCCGATCCTCTATTACTATCCTGGTGTCGGAACGTGACACCCGATCCTCTAATCTCATTACTTTAGTTCATCAAGCCTTCTTTTATACCAAGGCATCATCATTAACAAAGTAAATTTAAGATTCAATATCCATAGCCTCATCTTCTCAATCCATTACAATTACATAATCATATCATGCAAGCATTTAATTAAGCATATAGAAGACTTTACAATACTACCCAACACATATCATTCGCTATTAAGAGTTTACTATAAGATAGTGTAAACCATAACCTACCTCCACCGAAGAATTGTAATCAAGCAATCTACTTTCCCAAAGCTGCGTTCTTCTTCCTTTCATCTCTCTCTTGATCGTTTGTTTCTCCCTCTCTTTGTTCTTTCTATTTTTCTTATTCAAACCCTTTTTCTTTTACCCTAATTAGCATATAATTAAGTATAAAGATGGTAAAAGTAACCCACTATTTATTTCAAGGTTGTCCCCTTTAACCCCCAAGTAATTGAATTATTAACATTAACCCATTAACTTTATAATTATAAGCATGAATAGTCCAAAACGCCCCTTAAAACATTTAACAGAAATCCGACCTAGTCAAGGTTACGCAGTCTGTGACGGCCCGTCGTGCCTGCGACGGTCCTTCCTGCTGCTTCCGTTACAAAGTTCATAGACTCAATTCATTAAAGTGTCTGTGACAGCCCGTCATGTCTGTGACGGTCCGTCCTGCCATTTCGTCGCGAAGTTCAGAGAGTCATCTCAGTACCCAAATTTCTAAATTCTAAGTGTTTTGGAATGAGACCCTCCCTCGACGGTCCGTTGTGCCCATGACGGCCCGTCGTGGGATCCGTCGACTCAGCCAGTTATTTACCAGAAATACTCTACTGCTCAAAACGACTAGACAGGTCGTTTCAATAGATACCAATTTACCCATCGTTCATCCTCGAACGATCACAAGAAGAAAAACAAGGGCGAAAAGGAGTACCTGAATATGTAAACAGGTGTGGGTATCTTTCTTGCATATCAGCCTCCTTCTCCCAAGTGGACTCTTTAACTGGTCGATTCTTCCATTGAACTTTGATGGATGCAATCTCCCTTGACCTCAACTTGCGGACTTCTCTGTCTAAAATAGCAACAGGCTCCTCCTCATAAAACAAATTCTCATCAAGCAGAACTGAATCCCAACGAATGATGTAGTTTCCATCCCCATGGTATCTTTTCAACATAGACACATGAAATGTCGGATGCACTCCTGACAGTCCTGGGGGCAAGGCTAATTCATAAACTACCTCCCCCACGCGCTTTAGAACTTCAAATGGACCATTTTACCTTGGGCTAAGCTTACCTCGCTTACCAAACCGCATCACCCCTTTCATGGGCGAAACCTTAAGCAAGACTTGCTCACCCTCCATAAACTCCTAGTCTCTAACCTTTTGATCTGCATATTCTTTTTGTCTACTTTGAGACGCTAGAAGCTTTTCCTGAATGCATTTTACTTTATCTAACGATTCCCTCAGAAGGTCAGTACCCCAAGGTCTAACCTCAAATGCATCAAACCACCCAATGGGAGACCTACATCTTCTCCCATACAATGCCTCAAATGGGGCCATATCAATACTTGAGTGATAGCTGTTGTTGTAGGAGAACTCTACTAAGGGTAAGAAGTTATCCCAATAGCCACCAAATTCTATCACACATGCATGAAGCATATCCTCCAAAACCTGAATCGTTCACTCTGAATGACCATCGGTCTGAGGATGGAACGCAGTACTAAGGTCCAACCTAGTACCCAATTTAGCATGCAATGTTCTCCAAAACATAGAAGTAAATTGCGTACCTCTATCTGATATGATGGAGAGTGGAACCCCATGCAATCGAACAACTTCCGAGATATAAAGTTTGGCTAACTTCTCTGCATTGTAAGTCACCTTGACCGGAATGAAGTGAGCAGACTTAGTTAACCTGTCAACAATTACCCAAATGGAGTCATACTTACCCATTGTATTGGGAAGACCAACCACGAAATCCATTGCAATTCTTTCCCACTTCCATTCAGGAATGAGCATCCTCTGAAGTGTTCCTTCAGGCCTCTGGTGTTCATATTTTACTTGCTGACAATTTGGACATTTGGAAATAAAATCAACAATGTCACGCTTCATTCTACTCCACCAAAAGTGTTGCTTTAGGTCACGGTACATCTTGGTTGCACCAGGATGTATATAATACCGTGAAATATGAGCCTCTGTAAGAATAGTGTAAATCAAATCATTGACGCGGGGCACACATACCCTTCCCTTAATTCTCAAAACACCTTCCTCATCGATTTGTGCTTCTTTAGCCTATCCTCACAACACTTTATCTCGGATCCGAATCAGTTTCTCATCAGTAAACTCTTTCCCTTAACCTTGTCAAGAAAAGAAGATCTTGCCTCCACACTGGCCAAAAATCCTCCCTTCTCATTTACTTCTAGCCTCATAAAGTCATTAGCCAGAGTCTGAACTTCTCTGGCCAATGGGCGTCTGGAAACCTGTAAGTGAGCTAGACTTCCCATGCTCCCTGCTTTTCTACTTAACGCATCTGCCACAACGTTAGCTTTTCCCGGATGATACAAGATAGTGATATCGTAGTCCTTCAGTAGTTCCATCCATCTCCTTTGTCTCAAGTTCAAATCTTTCTGAGTAAAAACATACTATAGGCTACGATGATCCTTATAGACTTCACACTTAACCCCATATAGATAGTGTCTCCATTGCTTTAATGCAAACACTACCGCAGCCAACTCCAAATCATGGGTCGGATAATTACGTTCATGCACCTTTAATTGCCTCGAAGCATAATCGATTACATTCTTCTCTTTCATTAGCACTGCACCCAAACCCGAATAGGATGCATCACAATAGACAATGAAATTCTTACCTTCCAGTGGCAGGGTAAGGATTGGTGCAGTAGTCAACAAGGTCTTGAGCTTCTGAAAGCTTTCTTCGCACTCGTCCGACCATTTAAATGGGACACTCTGCTTAGTCAAATTTGTCAATTGGGAAGCAACAGAGGAAAATCCCTTGACAAATCGGCGGTAGTAGCTAGCTAAACCAACAAAGCTCCTTACCTTTGTAACATTAGTAGGTCTTTCCCAACTCTTCACTACTTCAATCTTAGATGGATCCACCATCACTCCATCCTTAGAAACTACGTGTCCTAAGAAGGACACTGAATCTAGCCAAAACTCACACTTGGAGAATTTGGCATATAGCTTTTCTCCCTTAACATTTCCAATACAATTCTCAAGTGCTCCTCATGTTCTTTCTTGCTCTTTGAGTATACCAGTATATCATCAATGAATACGATGACAAAGAGATCCAGATATGGCTTAAAAATCCCATTCATCAAGCTCATGAAAGCAGCAGGGGCATTCATAAGCCCAAAAGACATTACTAAGAACTCATAATGCCCATACCTGGTCCGAAAAGCAGTCTTGGGCACATCCGTTGCCCGTATTTTCAATTGATGGTAACCGGATCTCAAATTGATTTTTGAGAAGGTACAAGCACCTTGTAACTGATCGAACAAATCATCAATGCGAGGAAGAGGATACTTGTTCTTAACAGTTACCTTATTAAGTTGTCTGTAGTCTATGCACATCCAAAAACTCCCATCCTTCTTCTTCACAAACAAAACAGGAGCACCCCAAGGGGATGCACTTGGTCTAATGAAGCCTTTTCCTAACAATTCTTGAAGTTGAACCTTTAACTCCCTTAACTCCGCGGGAGCCATTCTATAAGGGGGTATAGAAATAGGGCGATTACCCGGTTCCAGATCAATGCAAAAGTCAATATCCTTATCTGGTGGCATACCAGGAAGATCTGCAGGGAACACATCCAAGAACTCACGGACTATCGAAACCGACTCAATTGAAAGTATTTGGGTAGTATCATCTCTGAGGTGTGCCAAGAAAGATAAACACCCTTTACCAACCATTCTCTTAGCACGAAGAAAGGAGATGATACGAACTGGAGTGGAAGTGTAGTCACCCTCCCACACTAACGGATCTGTCCCAGGCTTGGCCAACGTCACAATTTTAGCATTACAATCTAATATTGCAAAATTTGGAGAAAGCCAAGTCATACCCAGAATTACATCAAAATCAACCATTTCTAAGATAACCAAGTCTACATGAGTATTGCTACCCACAAAAGTCACCAGACAAGACCTATATACCCTTTCAACTATCACAGACTCACCCACCGGAGTAGACAAACGAATAGGCATGTCAAGTAATTCACAAGGTAATTAAGACCAGTAGCAAATGAGGAAGATACATATGAAAATGTGGAGCCAGGATCAAATAATACAGAAGCCATGCCATCACAAACCAAAAGATTACCTGTGATAACAGCATCAGATGTCTCCGCTTCAGACCGCCCGGGGAAAGCGTAACAATGGGCCCCATCGCCTGTCTGCCCGTTGCCCCTACCATGTTGTGCTGTAGTGGTTCCAGTTTGCCCGTCACCCAGCCTTTTTGGTGACCACCATTACCTCGACCACCACGTCCTCTAGAATGACGGCCTTTTCCATGACCACCTCTACCTCTAACTGTTGGAGGTCTGTAACTCTGTTTTGGACAATACTTCTTAATGTCTCCAGTCTCCCCACATCCATAACACTCTCTGGATTCAAGCATCGGTCTCTGTGAGAATGACGAAGTCTGGGGATAACCTCCAAACTCAGAGAAATATTGATTGGTCTGCGGTGGACCCCCAACTACAGTCTGCAGTGAAGACTGAATAGGTCGGGCTGGGTAACCTCCTGAACCCTGCCCTTTGGAGTAAGAACCATTAAAATCACCTCCCTTACGAAACCTTTAATATGTCGATGCCATGGTGAAGTCATCTGGCTTCACTCCCTCCACCTCTATCACGAAGTCTACCACTTCCTGAAAGGATTTTGCTGTAGCCGCTACCTGTAAGGGTGAAATCCGCAATTTTGACCTCAACCCCTTCACAAAACGGTGAATCCGCTCTTGTGGACTGAAACAAAGCTGGGTGGCATACCTGGATAATGCACGAAACTTAGCCTCATACGCAGTAACCGACATCCTGCCTTTCTCTAGGCTCAAGAACTCACCTCTCCTCCTATCCCTCAAGGTCCGGGGGATATACTTCCCCATAAATAAGCTAGAGAATGACGCCCAAGTCATAGGTGGTGCCTGTGCGGGTTGACACTCAACATGTGACCGCCACCACATTTTGGCATTTCCCTGAAATTGATAGGTTACAAACTCAACGCCAAATCGTTCCACTATGCCCATTTTATTTAGTAACTCATGACAGTCAACCAGAAAATCGTAGGCATCCTCAGATTCCGCACCCTTGAAGACTGGAGGTTTCAATTTCAAGAACTGACTGAAAAGTTCATGATGATCACTTGTCATTATAGGCCCTGTAGTCAAACGAGGAAACGTGCCTATTTCAAATGAGGCATCCATGCGGGGAGCCACAACAGCTGCCTGTTGTACTTCTGGAACCTGAGGTGCTGGTGCAGAAAACACTGGAGGTGTCTGGCCTTGATCAGATAACTCGCTAAGATAAGCAAGAACCTGATTAATCATCTCTGGGGTAGGTTGGGGTGGTAATTCCTCATTCTGCACTTGTTCATTCTCCCCTTCCTCACCCTCTCTTACCACTTCCTCAGTTGGTGGAGGAGTCACCGCCCTATTACTAGTTGGTCTAGGTGCTTGTCCTCTTCCTCTAGAGGACGTCCTCCCGCGACCTCTACCATGGCCTCTTGCCACTGCTCCTCTCCAAGATACAGCCCCACTTGCTGGCTCAGACGCATCTTGTCTTACCGGTGTTGGTGTTGGCGGAGTCGTTGCTCTAGTTCTAACCATCTGCAAAATAGAGTGAAGATGGTCAGATACCAATTTGTATCACCTAGATACAAATTGGATCCAAGTAATAGCACAAAAGAAAGAAAGAATGGAATTTTCCTAAAGTCTTATAGCCTCTCAAAGAAAAGTAAAGGCGTCCCCTTAACGTTCCTTAAGACTCTACTAGACTCGTTCTTGTGTGATGAGACCAACGAACCTAATGCTCTGATACCAAGTTTGTCACGACCCAACACGAGCCGCGAGTGGCACCCACACTTATCCTACTATGTGAGCGAACCAACCAATCTAAACCCCAACATTTCAATACAATATAGACAAAATATAATGCGGAAGACTTAAAACTCATTAACAAAATCAATTAATAACTTCTAAAATTTATCAATTACTATCCCTAAAATCTGGAAGTCATCACCACAAGAACATCTATCCTCAAATTACTAAATCTAAGAATATCTAGGAAGCTAGAATAATTAAACAGCTAGTCCATGCCGGAACTTCAAGGCATCAAGACATGAAGAAGAAGATCCAGTCCAAGCTAGAAGAATTAGCTCACACTGAAATTTGGTTTGATGAAGACTGGCTAGAGTTGCGGTTGAGTTGAAGACGATGGCACGTTTGCTGCACTCCACAATTAACAAAGAAAAACAAATACAAGTAGGGTCAGTACAAAACACAAGTACTGAGTTGGTATCATCGGCCAACTCAAAATAGAAAGCAGTATATGTCAGATAATAACATAAAATCAGCTAATATTATTAACAGGTGATAACAACAATTACCATAACCCTTGGTCACAACACCAAGCACATCTATGAGGACTCAAGCCTCCACACCATACTCATTTGGGAAACAGGTTCTTTAGATTGAGTATATTAGCATATTTCAAGATTCATTCTCTGTACTATCCTAGTGTCAGAACGTGACACTCTGATCCACTACTATCCTGGTGTCGGAACGTGACACTCCGATCCATATACTATCCTGGTGTCGGAACGTTACACTCCAATCCATATACTATCCTGGTGTCGGAACGTGACACTACGATCCATATACTATCCTGGTGTTGGAACGTGACACTCCGATCCATATACTATCCTGGTGTAGGAACGTGACACTCCGATCCATATACTATCCTGGTGTTGGAACGTGACACTCCGATCCATATACTATCGTGGTGTCGGAACGTGACACCCGATCCTCTATTACTATCCTGGTGTCGGAACGTGACACCCGATCCTCTAATCTCATTACTTTAGTTCATCAAGCCTTCTTTTATACCAAGGCATCATCATTAACAAAGTAAATTTAAGATTCAAGATTCATAGCCTCATCTTCTCAATCCATTACAATTACATAATCATATCATGCAAGCAGACAATTAAGCATATAGAAGACTTTACAATACTACCCAACACATATCATTCGCTATTAAGAGTTTACTATAAGATAGTATAAACCATAACCTACCTCCACCGAAGAATTGTGATCAAGCAATCTACTTTCCCAAAGCTGCGTTCTTCTTCGTTTTCTCTCTCTTTTGATCGTTCGTTCTCCCTCTCTTTGTTCTTTCTATTTTTCTTATTCAAACCCTTTTTGTTTTACCCTAATTAGCATATAATTAAGTATAAAGATGGTAAAAGTAACCCACTATTTATTTCAAGGTTGTCCCCTTTAACCCCCAAGTAATTGAATTATTAACATTAACCCATTAACTTTATAATTATAAGCATGAATAGCCCAAAAATCCCCTTAAAACATTTAACAGAAATCCGACCCAGTCAGGGTTACGCAGCCTGTGACGGCCCATCGTGCCTGCGACGATCCGTCCTGCTGCTTCCGTCACAAAGTTTAGAGACTCAATTCATTAGAGAGTCTGTGACGGCCCGTCATGTCTGCGACGGTCCGTCCTGCCATTTCGTCGCGAAGTTTAGAGAGTCAATCTCAGTACCCAAATTTCTAAATTCTAAGTGTTTTGGAACGAGACCCCCCCTCGACGGTCCGTCGTGCCCATGACGGCCCGTCGTGGAATCCGTCGACTCAGCCAGTTATTTACCAGAAATACTCTACTGCTCAAAACGACTAGACAGGTCGTTACATCTATTCAGATTCCACCTACAACTTGGTTGATAGTTCCAATATTGTAACTGCATACTATATGTTGTTCATCTTGTATTCCTAAGATACTTAGAACAAAAAATTGAAGAATTTTGTCACAACTTATGCCGCAAGGTACAAAAAAACAACTATCCAACTCATGACCTTAAATTAGAGATTGTGGTGTTCGCTTTGAAGATATGGAGACAGTATATATATGGAGTGAATGCAGATGTGTTACCGATAACCAAATTCTCCAACATGTGTTCACACTAAAATAATTAGATCTCCGCCAAAGACGTTGGATAGAGCTTTTGAAAAACTATGACAATAGTGTCCTCTACAATCCTAGCAAGGAAAATATAGTTGCGGATGCCTTGAGACTTATGTCCATGGGTAGCATTGCTCATGTAGAGGATGAGAAAAAGGAGTTAGTTCGTGATGTACATAGATTGTTGGGAACTCAATTAGTAGATTCTCCAAAGGGTTTTTCCATGGTCCAACGTAGCTCCGGGTCCTTCTTAGTTGTTGATGTGAAAGACAAGAAACATCTTGATCCCATATTGATCGAGTTGAATCATTCTGTACTTGGGAAACCCATTGAAGCTTTCTCCCAAGGGGTGATGGGTCACTTAAGTATCAATGTAGGTTGTATGTTGTGGATGTGGATAACTTAAGAAGACAAATTTTAGAAAAAGACCATGGTTCGTGATAATCCTTACATTCGGGAGCCACCAAGATGTACCTCGACTCGTGAAAGATCTATTGGTGGAATGTCTTGAAGAGAGATATAGATTAATTTGTGTCTAATTTCCTAATTGTCAACAAGTCAAGGCCGAACATCGATGACCGCGAGTTTTTCTCAAGATATAGCAATTGAAACACCCTCAAAATGAAATAGGATGAACTAGAGCCTCACATGAGTTTTGTGTGTTAATAAATTTTAAAATAATTAATAATAGGTTTTGAAGTAATTTTAAAATAGTTTTGAAGTCAAACATTAAGGGACGACCAAGATGTTCGAAAACTAGTCTTTTATGTATTGGTGTGTCCTAGTATGTTGTCCAAATTTTTATGTGTTGTTTGGAGCCAAAAATCAATGAGGATTATCCTAAAACCTAGAGGGACATTTTTAAGGTCAAAACATCAAAGTAACACTCCCCAAGGACCAACCTAAGGGTTCTTAAGGAGGACCCAAGCCTTGGTCAAGGTGCTGCAATGTAGCTTGTGGGCAGTACCTTAAGAGAGTAGCTCGCGTCGCAGTCCTGCTCCACCAAGGACCAAAACATTGATCCATGTTGCAGACCTCATCGCATACCCTTTTGTCCAAAAATTTATTTTCAAAAACTTATCGGAACACCTCTGCGACGCGAACTTGTTCCTCGATGATATTTCCGAAAATAAATATTAAGTTTGAATTATTTATAAAAGTCCAATTGATGTAGGCATGCTTTTGGTATTTTGAGGGTGTATTATATATTTATTTTAGGTCATATTACACACGTTCCCCAATAACAAACCCCAACACTCAATTAGAAATAAATAAAAATAGAAGTTCTCCCTTCTCTTTAAATTCTCTCTTTATCCAACTCCTCCATTGATGAACTCTCAAACTCCAAGGAAGAAGGTCAATTCTTAAAGGTATGAACCGTAAATTTTTGGGCTTGTCCATACTAAGGTATAGTAATCTTTTTTATAGAGTTAGATTTCTCTCTACAACCAATTCTCAAATGGTTTTCAAGTTCCACAAACATGATCAAAACCCCAATTCTTCCTGAAACTCATGTCTTCTTGCATTAAATGGTTTCAAATTAATTGTTATTATTATTATATTATGGTTTAATTGATGAGTTCAAGGGAAAAATTACATCAACCCATGATCCCTCAAATTCCTTAATTTTGTCTTACAATGTGGGTTTGATGAATGTGATTGAATGTTGTTAGAGTTGTGCACATACAATTATGAATTGTTGTTATCTATTGCTATCCATGCCTAATTATGATAATTGTTGGAGAATTGAAAAAAGGGTGATCATAGCTAGATGAAGGTTAAGTTTACCTAATTTCTCTATTGATGTAGAATTGATAATTGATTGGCTCTTGTGTGGTATAGTCCAGTTATGATGGTAGTGCTTATTTGTGGTATATATTATGATCATGTCCTTGTCGGCATTATTATGTGAATCTTATTAGTATCATATTGTTGTAAATAGATGGGTATAATGTGAAGTTTATTATGTGAAGAAAGATTAGTTGTGTTAAGGTGGCATGTCTGAAATTAATGTATAAGGTGAACGATAATGTGACATATATATGTGATCTTGTATGATGTGAATGTAAAGCATGGTTTTGTGTGGGTTATGATGGATGTAGTATTATCATGTTTAGATAAAAATGTCATGAATAATGGAGGTTATGTGAAAGACTTTCTCACATATACACAAACATGAATGAATGAATGCATAAATGAAGCTAATAAAAATGTAATGAATCGTAGTTTATTGAAATGTTTTTTCAATAGAAATCTAATGAATTAACGTGGATTTTGGGGTGGACACTCTTCGTTAGTAGAGATGTAGTGTCTAATAACAACCGCAATATTCCTAAGAGCTTTCCAATGAATGAATGATAGGTTGAGATGTAGTACTTAGTAGAAATACCTTCACCTATAGTTAATGAATACAATGAATGTGTAAGACTATGTGAGAATTAATGTTTAGCACCAAGAGCATTTGAAAAGGGGTGGATACTCTCTTTGAGTAGAAGTGTAGTATCCAAAAGCAACCTCTTGAGATAGTTACACTTCGTGAGTTGAGATGTAGTACCTTGAAGCAATCTCCCTATACCTTAATTATGTGCCAACATAGGACTAGCTAGTAGTGTTCCATGTAATGTTTTAAAGAATGACCCTACCTTACGTGAGTGGGGATCCCTCATCCGGTAATGGTTAATCTGATATACCATGTTAAGCTCCCATTGTCTATGTTGGTGAAAGCTTTCCCCTACAAAATAATGTAATTAACTAGGTATTTATAAGGGTATTTTAATTAGGGTAGGTAGTGGAATGGGACACCATCTATGCGTTCCGCAAGTAGGGATTTGGAGGGAGTCTTGGTGTGTCCTTGTAATGTTAATGAATGAATGGGGTTCCATATGATGTTAATGAAGTATGTTGACTTTATGTCTAATATTTATTAAGCATGTAGGTATTATATCTAATGTTAATGAAGGTTATTTGACTTGTTGAATGTGATGTGCCTAGTCTAGGGTTGTTCCTAATGAAGCACTAAGTGGTAGTAGTGGAATGGTATGCTACTTTACATTGCACTAGTGTAACTTAGATTTATCCTAACGAATGGTCTTTACGTGAAATTCTTAAATACATGAATGCTTCCTCTATTTTCTCTAGTAATGAATGTTGACTTGTTGAGTTGTGATGGAAAGGAAATATTCTTATCTTTGATATTCTTAAGGAATAGTTACGTGTGTAATAAACAAGTTATATGGGCGGTCTCTTCATGTCTTACCATGGTGGATCTTAGTATAACTTTGGATAGAGGGTCTAAATGGTTAATGGGTTACTTAATGAAAATGTTTATACGTTGAGAATCATGGAAGTATCACTTTTTGTGATGAAAATTGAATTGTATGATGTCTTTTACACTTTTTCACGAAGTTTTATCAAAATAGCATGAAAATCATATCTCAACTAGAATGTCCTCTTTAAAGAATGTTTTTGCATGATCGCGTTACTTAGTGGTTAATTGGACTAACTCCATATTCTTCTCTATTTTTACAAGTTGAGGTGGAGGAAAGTGAGGATCTTAGAGTTGGAGCTTGAGAATTAGATTGTTCTCTCAAGACTCTTTGAATGTCCTCATATATTCAAGGATGTGGATGTTATTTCTACTTTTCTTTCATTAAAGACTTTGTATAAACACTAGTATCTTTCTTTAATGTAAGGGTTGTGACGCTATTATAATAAGATGTGTCTAACATGGCATGTGGACTTAGTTCTTCTTGCATTATAAAGAGTTTCCTTATTGACTATATTGTTAAAATTTTTAATTTTGCGTTACTTTTAATACCTATGTAATGAATGAACAATAAGAGAATTGTATGATACCTCCGAGAGGTCGAATACATCGTGTCGCAACCTGGGGGTACTCTCGGGTTGTGAAAAAAATGGTATTAGAGGATAGGGTTATAGAGATAGTTTAAGGATCCAATGCCTCACAAGCCACGTCTATTAGAGTCTTGTTCATTGGTGTGAGTCGCAAAACATCTATGAGCGAGAGTCTATAGAATGATAGAAGTTACACTTCCTTGATATTCTTGAAATCATGCCTTAGAGTGCATGACTACGAGTTCCTTATATTATTCTTATGATTTGAGAAAATATTGTAGAAGAGGGGATACTGCAAGGAGGTCTCAAGAAAGGAATGTGAATGAGAAGGTTCCGCATCAAGTGCCCCAAGGTCCAGAAGCTCCCAATGCAAGTACTCTGTGGATAAAAGGTCTGCTTTGCAAAGTTTGACCCAACTTATTATGATTCAAGCTTAGGTATTCATTACTTAAGCTCAATCCATGAAGACCAAGCTAACCGAGGAGTTGGACCCCATGTGAACACTAATGAAAGTACTCTCGCTTCGAGAATTTAAGATTTTATGATGATTAATCCTCCTACTTTTCATGGAACTAAGGTGGATGAGGATACACAAGGATTCATTGATGAGGTGTTTATGGTGGTGGATGCTATTGGAGTAACTTCTAGGGAAAAAGCGAAACTAGTCGCCTATCAACTAAAAGATGTGGCACAAGTATGGTTTGAGAAATGGAGGGATGAGACACTCATAAAGGAAGAGCAAGTAGATTGGGGAGTGTATAAGACAACCTATCTTGATAGGTTTTTCCCCATAGAGTTGAGGGACAAAAAGTTGATGGAATTCATGAACCTTTGCATAGGGGGAATGAGTTTGAAGGAATACTCTCTCAAGTTCACCCAATTCTATAAATATGCCCCAATCTTGGTATCCAACTTAAGGTATAGGATTAATAAGTTTCTGATGTGGCTGTCTAGTTTTGTTGAAGAACAGTGTCATACGACGATGCTCCATTATGATATGGATATGTCTAGAAGCATGGTATATGCCCAATAAATTGAGGAGGCCCACCTTTGGAAGATGAATAGAGATGGGAAGAGGGCTAGGCTAGATGAACAAGTCAACCTTAGTCTTATAAGAGGTTTTACAATTAATATTACCCCATGGTGAGAAAGGATTGGGTTTCCAACCGATATTGTCAAGGAGGGAGTGGGATTGGCTCTACTTTTGAGAGGTCTAGATGTACTACATGTGAAAACAAACATTTAGGTAAGTGCCTTGCCGATAGGCATGGGTGTTTTGGATGTGGAAGTAAGGGTCATAATATGAGAGATTGTCCAACCCTCAAGGCAAAAGGGAAGGTAGCAACGAAGTTCCTCATGATGGCCCCGATCGGAATGCTCAAAAGAAGAACTGTTTCTATGTGCTACAAGCTAAATAAGGATCTAACTGAGAATAAAGACCATGATGAGTTATCATCAGATATGGTTATTTTCATTTATACTGAGATGGGTTTACCCCAAGTGGCGGAGACTTAGTTGAGTAGTAAGGGTGTTAATATCCTTATCTTTTCCTTCTATTTTTATTCAAGCTCGAGACCAAAATTCTTAGTGGTTTTTTTATGCTTTTGAGTCTTGCATAAGATGAAGAATTTGCAATTCTCTTTATGTTAGGAGTACTCTTCTTGTTACATGTTGCATTCTCTTGAAGATATTATAATTACATGGGAAGATTACTATTTAATCTATATTTCTCATATCAATGTCTATCCAATGAGATTTTCTGAATTGTATCAAAAGTTTATATGTTGGTTATTCCTATGTGTGATTGAAAGTTATTGAATGTTGAGAAAAATTATGAAATTATTAGCATGTCTCAAGTTTGATAAGGCAATTCCTTTATAATGCAATGAAAATGATGAAATATGTTTGTATTATGAGTTGTGGAAATAGTTCCAAATTGTTTGTGTTGCTTAGAGTGCACAATGATGTGAAGTTGGTGTTCCTTTTATGTTTGTTTTATTGACTATGAACTTGTGTGTATGAATATTTGTTTTATGATATTCTATTCATGAGTTTTAGAACCTTGAAGTTGTTTTAAGTGTTCGAGTGTCATTCAAGGATGAATGTTTTCTAAGTGGGAGAGTAATGAAATTCCAACATATTTAAATAGGATGAAATGGAGTATCACATGGGTTTTTTGAGTTAATAACTTGTTAAAATAATGAAATATAGCCTTTGAAGTCAGTTTTAAAGATTTTTGAAGTCATACAACAAGGGACAACCAAGATGTTTGAAAACTAGTCTTTTATGTGTTGGTGTGTCCTAGTATGTTGTTTATGTTTTTATGTGGATTTTTGAGTCTAAAATCAGTAGTGATAACCCTAGAACCTAGAGGGAAGTTTTTAGGGTCAAAATATCCGGGTACGACTCCCCAAGGATCAACCTCAGGGTCTTTGAGAAGGACCCAAGCCTTTGACAAGGTGCTGCCAAGGCAGCTCGCTGGCAGTATCTTGAGGGAGTAGCTCCGCATCGCGGACCTGCTCTAACAAGGACCAAAAAGTTGCTCCGCATCGCGGACATCATTGCAGACCCTTCTATCAACAAATTTATTTCCAAAAAATTGTGGGAACACCTCCGCGATGCGGACTTGTTCCCCGACGATAATTTAAAAAATAGAAGTTAAGTTTGACTTGTTTAAAAAGGTCCAATAAATGTAAGTTTTTTTATGTACTTTGTGGGTATATTATATACTGATTTTTGGTCATTTTACACCCATTCCCCAACAAAAACGTCAACACTCAATTAGAAATAAAAGAAAATATAAGCTCACCCTTTTCTCTAAATTCTCTCTATCCAAATCCTCCTTTGAAGAACTGTCAAGCTCTAAGGAAGCATGTCAATTCTCAAAGGTTTTAACTCTAATTTTGTGGTCTTTTCAATCCTAAGGTATGGTAATCTTTTATCTAGAGTTAGATTTCTCTCTAGAGAAAATTCTCAAATGGTTTTCAAATTCCACAAAGAAGAGCAAAACCCAAATTCTTCCTCAAACTCATGGGTTCTTGCATTAAATTGTTTCAAATGAATTGTTATGATTAGATTATTGTTTAATTGATTATTTCAAGGGGAAAAAATCTTGGAATCCATGCTTTCTCAAATTCCTTGACTTTGGCTTACAAAGTGGATTTGATGAATGTGATTGGATGTTGTTAGAATTAGGAATATACTACGAAGAATTGTTGTTACCTATTTATATCCATGCCTAATTATGATGAATTATTGGAGAATTGAGAAAAGGGTGGTCATAACTTTGATGAAGGGTAAGTTGACCTAATTCCTTTATTAATGTAGAATCGATAATTGAATGGGTATAAAATGATCCGCTTATGGTGGCGGCACTTATTTGTGGGATATATTATGATCATGGCCTTGTCTGCATAATTTTGTAAATCAGAGTAGTATAATATTGTGGCATATAGAAAGGTATAATGTGAAGTTTGTTATGTGTAATAAGGTGATTTGTGTTAAGGTGGCTTGGCTTGAATGAATATGAAGGATAATGTGACATATATACGTGATCTTGTATGCTGTGAATGTAAAGCATGGTTTTGTGTGGGTTATGATGGATGTAGTATGATTATGTTTAGAATACAATGTCATGAACAATGATGGTTATGTGAAAATCTTTCTCACATACACACACATGAATGAATGAATTAACGTAATGAAAATGTAATGAGTAAGAGTTTATTGAAAGGTTTTCACAATAAAACTGTAATGCATGAATGGGGATTTTGTGTTTACACTCTTCGTGAGTAAAGATGTAGTGTATAGTAACAACCTCAATAATCCTAAGATCTTTCCTATGAATGAATGATAGGTTGAGATGTAGTACTTAGTAGAAAAACCTTAACCTATAGATAATGAATTCAATGAAAATCTAAAACTCTATGGGGTTAATGCTTATCATTGAGAGGATTTGGAAAGAGGAGGATACCCTCGACTTTTTGCTTTGCCTCAATCAACTTTCCACATTTTCATTGAGCAAGGTTCATTCAAAACAAAATCTCAAAAGAAAATAAAACTAAAAGTAAAGTGAGTAAAACTACAAGAAATTAAGAATTAAAACTCTATTTACTACATCTTCTCACGTAAACCACTCTCTGTTAGCGGCACCATTTTGTTATTTTAAATAATCAATGACACCACTTCCGGTGTGAGTGTCTACAATTGTGCAAGAATATGGTAATACAACTAAGGTTTTGCGTCTTGCTCAAAGGGAGTGGTAGTGAGAACTTATAGAAAAGTAGAATTACATTTTAACTAGTCGTAGATAAAGACATTAATGAATAAAACATTTTAAATCAAAGATGGGGTGACGCAAGTGTCAAATTTCAATGGGGGTTGTCTCATTGGTAGTAAAATAACAAATATAACATGACTACTAAATATAGAGAGAGGTAATTCATGGAATTTGATCGGAAGTACGGGCTAACCTAAATTGTTGGGTACATACTTTCGATAGGATATTTATAGAATAACTGTGAATAGGCAAAGTGTCAGGACCGGAGAGCACCCCCTAGTTATAACCGGCGCCTTCACCCTCATAGAGGCCTTTGGAAAGCCCTTAGAATTCATCATTTCATTATCAATAGAATAAAAAATGGAAATTTTAAAACTCTACAATGAATTTCAAGTCTACTTCTCATATATCGAAAGTTGTCTATATTGTCACACACATAACCATCTAACATAAGAGTACAAGATTTAGGACATAGCCCTTACACTATTACAATATCTCATAAGTAGAACAACATAGTCTTTAAAGGATAAGAAATAGAACAATGTCTTTAGACTAACCAAATAGAAAGATCTAGATTAATGGATTTTTTCCTCAGACTTAAGGACTCACTAATTTTGGAATCTATCCATGCTTCTTTAGATTCGTCCTCGAAACACTTCAATGGTCCGAACTTACATTATTGTAGCAATAGAAGAGAATATGGGTTTGTACAATATGCAAGTAAAACATTTAAAAACAACCTAAAAGGGACATTTTGTTCAAAATCAAACTAAGTCACCTTAAAAGCCTTTATGGACATTCCAATACAACAATAATGAACCATATTTATCTTCATGTTCAAGAATACGTCATAATGAGGTCATAGTCAACAATTCATGCTTAGAATACGTTTCAATAACATATCAGAATACCTTACTCATAATCCCAATAAAAGCCCTCTAGTGCAATGTCTATGTGAATCCCCATAACACCACATAAGTAAACTAGCAAAGAGACCATAAACATTATTTTTAAATCACATAACATCATAATTAGTGTAGTCAATATTGTACATAACAATCTAGACAAACATTATATAGGATCAACATTTTGAATTTCATTGATAACATAAATATATAAAGAACCAACTCTAGGACTCCTTTCAAGGTTCACCTGTGCAATGTATAGGTAAAGTCTCATACATTTACCTACACTAAGTTTACCTCTTACATAATCCTTGTTAGTATTTATATTATTACGTTTACTCATTAATTTTACTTTTGGGAAACATCGTCATAACCGAGAATAGACCATGTGAGATATCCCCTCACCCTAAAGGAGGGCATCTTACTTTCCAAGGTAGGACATATACAACATAATAGCGTCTAAGTGGATCCACTAGCTAGGTTTCCTAAGGGGCACATAGTGAAGGAACTAGGATATTGTTGCTAGAAACGTTCTTCATAATAATTTGTATCATGGTTTCAACCTCATGAGACCTTAGGTGAAACTACCTTCCTCATTGGAAGGGACACCCCTCATTGTCAAGTTCACTAGGTGCTAGACTAAATATTCCTTTTTTTTTTAAAGTATCTTAGAGCCTTTCTTAATATTAGTTTATATCATAGGTTATAAGTGTCTAGCCCTTCATATATCATGCTCATAGCTCTTAGGTTCTAGGATGATAAAATCCTTCAATTCGTCACAACCTAACATTATGTGAGAATATAATTATCATAAACATAATAAATAGATGCACCGTTGAATCACCTATAATCTCTCATAATAATAAACCTATCATCATCTCATAATTCATCACATTCATATCGTGCTATCACATTCACAATCTCATCATCATCCTATCATACTCACATATCAATACTTCAAATGCACAACAAGATCATGAATAGACCAACATTATTGCAATAAAGTAGTCATGAACTTGAAGATCTTACCATGATCCTCAAAGAAAAGCTCTTTCAAGCTTTAACCCCAATTCAATGATCTTTACCAAACAATTGGATCATAATCATCATATAATTATAGAGTATACAAGAATACATTTAATTTCATCTCACTTAATCATAAACCAACATAATTCATAAGTTAGGATTAGGAGAAGAACGGTATTCATAAGCCTTTTTAAAGAATAAGGTCAAAGTCTAAGGTAGTTAACCAATCCACACATAAACATGCATAATTCATTAGTAATAATATAATTAATAATAAACATTTAATTTAGAAAGAAGACCCATAAATTTGGATGAAAACAAGCTTTTTGACGAACATTGAAAACCAAACATTGGAGAACCTCTTCGGCAAAGGAGTACCAAGAGTGAATAGCCTCCATACCTTGAGAATACTTTAAAATTGCAGAAGGAAAGCCTTGATCTTGAATACCTTTAGAGAACTTGATCTTTTTATTTAATGGGGATCTTTGGAGTAGTGAGAGAAACTAGAGGGAGATGAGGGTTTTTGTGTTTTGGGAATTATGGGGTGTCAGGTTAGTTTAATGACTTAGGATATTTAAATACCCATAAAATAACAAATTACAAAATTCCCATCAATTAATTAATTAATTAACCAATTACCTAACCACACCAACTTAAGACGCATGGAGGCAGTGAGGATGGGGCTTAATCGAGGAGACCCCATTGACGCCCCGTCGTCCTAACCGCATATTGTATTGGTCAAACGTGGTTTGCGACAGAGAGTCCCTTTTGGGGACTCAAGGGCAATATTCTATCTATAGACAAATGAGCACCATATACGGGGCGTAAGACCATCTACGGCTTGTCATTCCCCTTCCTTGTTCCACACTGGTTTTTGATATTATTTAGGGTCAAAGGTTAGGTCCTCTTCAAGGACCCTTAGGGTAGTCCTTGGGGAGTCGTACCATGACGTTTTGACTTTATACACATAATAACAATACATTCAAAGTCTTATTACATGATTTTACCCTCATACGAGTCTTTACACCCTTCAAAGACCTAAAGTCACACTAGATCACTTTGACTAGTCTCCGGACGTTATGGTCGTTTCTTGACATCTAGACTCTAATTCTTCCTAATCCAGTTAATTACCTTTGTTTAGGCCTGGAAATATTGTTTTAAAGCATTGTTCATTAAGTGAGGTTGTAGTGTATGTCATGGAATTCGTAGTCGTAACAATATCCCTTCCCCCCACCCCTCGGGGGAACCTCCATCATCTAATGATACTTTAACATCTTTTTGAAAGTTACGACTCAAGACCTGCAGCCCAACCAACACATGACATAAAATAATGACTCAAATGTAAAAGCATGAAACATTCACTCCATTTTAAACAAAACAAAGCATCACAATGAGGTAGGAAGTACATCAACTACCAAAAATGCATATATTTCATTATTTCACATTTTCTAAAGGAGGAATGTCCTTCTATTTTTCATATAGCTCAACATATGCAACAAGAGTGATACATCATCTCACACACCAACAATTTCAGAAGACATATCACATAACTCACTATGCCAAACATGTAGTAAAGTATCATCAAGTATGAAAAACACATAACTCAAGGAATATATGAAACATGGATTTTCAAAAGAACATGCATAATAAAGGAAATTATAAAAATTCACAACATACTTAAGACCCTTCATAGACAAAACTAAGAGAGAGTACTAACCTCAACCTTGACTACAAGAGGAAGGAAAAATATGAGGATATCGAGAAATAATGTCAGCCTCGGCCTCTCAAGTAGACTTCTGGAGGAAGAATAGACACCAGATCACCTATGAACCTTTTGAACATGGACACATGGAAAACTGGATGAACCGGAGCCAACTACATAGATAACTTCAACTCATAGGCAACACTTCCGATGCATTTCAAAACCTCATATGGACCCACATAACGGACTAAATTTCCCTTCAATCCCAAACCTCATCACCCCTTTCATGGGTGATATCTTCAATTAAACCAAGTCACCTACCATAAACTCAAGGTCCCTTGTCCCTCTTCCTATTGTTGGCATAAGAGTTTTTCCGACTTTGGGACGTCTTCAAACAATCCATTATGTGTCGTACTTTCTCCACAACCGCATAAATTGCTTCTGGACATATTAGAGAAAACTTACCTACCTAAAATCACCCAATTAGAAATCTACATCTCCTCCCATAAAGGGCCTCAACGGGTTTCATGGAAATACTCGAATAATAAATATTATTATAGGAAAATTCAATCAATGGTAGACGGTAATCCCAATTACCCTTGAAGTCAAGACACCTACCCTCAACATGTCTTTTTGAGTTTGGATGGTTGTTCCGCCAAACCATCCGTTTGTGGATGAAATGCGGTACTAAGTTTCACCTTGGTATCTCGCGCACTTTGGAAAGCTTTCAAAAACCTAGAAGTGAATTTGGGACTCCTATCCGAGATGATACTCAAGGGAACCCCATGATAACTCGCAATCTCATTAAGATACAATTTATCATACTCATCCGCCGAATAAGTGACTTTGACAGGGATAAGATGGGCAGATTTTTTCAATCTATCCATTATAGCCCATATTGAGTCATTTTGCCTCTGGGTGCGAGGTAAACCCACAACGGTATCATTAAGTAAGGATAGTTATTTATTGAGTTAACCCTCCTTGTCATTGACGTTCATCTTTGACTTTTTGACATTAAGGTTCACAAACTCTGCTATATCCTTCTTCAATACGTTCAACCAATAGACCACGATACATTTTGGTGTAACCTAGATGAATGGAATATCGGGAACCATGAGCCTCTTCCAAAAAAAAAATTTCAAGTCATCCACATCCAGCATACACAACCTACCTTGGTACCTAAGTACATCATCCCCCCTTTAGAAAATGACTAATTAAACTTACTAAGGACTGATTCCTTCAACTCCTATAATAGAGGATCAAGATGTTTCATACACTTCACCTCAACCACTAAAGATGACATAGAGTTATGATGAACCATAAAACACCCTTTTGGAGTATAATGACCCGGAGTATCCCTAAAAGATATGTTATCCCTCTAAGTCGTTACGTGGCGTACTCGACCTCTCGAAGGTCTTATAGAAGTTGTTATACATCATTCATCGCATATATATATATATATATATATAATATATATATATATATATTATATATATATATATATATATATATAATATATATATATATATTATCAATATCTTATGGTCACGACTTATACATAAACAAAAGGAAATAATATATATATATATATATATATATATATATATTATCAATATCTTAGGGTCACAACCTATACATCAACAAAAGGAAATACTAAAGTCTATTTAAATGTCTTTTGAAAAGGAAAACTAAACATTCCTATGTCCTCATCATATGAGGACATACCAAGATTTCTTGAGAGGATAATATTCCCAAGCTTCACTTCCAAAAGACTTCTCACTTTCCACCTACACCTTTAGAACTAAAACAACATATGAATTACCATATAGAATATACTAAGTAGGTGAAATGCAATAAAACCATGCTAAAACATACATTTACATTATAACATGCCTTTAATGATTTTTTGATGTAAATCTCAAAACATTAGAATAAGAACAATTTTCAACAAAACATACACATAGAAGACATATCCAAGTAGACCATAAGAGGTAATCATTACCATTTATCGTACGCATATGCATTAAACTCTCTAGTAAGAGTTATCATAAGATTTACTTAAGTTAGACATGAGAAATCGCCCATAGACCCTCTTCAAGCACACCTAAGAAATCCTTAAGACTACCCAAAGTAATATTATTCATACATTATAGTAATACATAGTTTAATATTCATTAAGTTAATCCATTTTCATCAGTTACACTCTCCACCTAAAGATACTCTAAGATTAACCTAAGTAAAACATGAAGTGACCGCCCATACACCTTCTTCAATCCTTCCTAGCAAAACATCAAAGTTATCAAGGTAAGAACCTTTCTATTCATCATAGCTTAATTAGTCAACAATACTCATTAATCCATTTAAGAGTCATTAAAGAATTAGAGTACATTCATATAATGGCGTAACCTCATCCTTGAATCTTCTAAGCCTACTGGTGCCATGTATAGGTAGTCTCTCATTCCACAACCTGCACATTGTAGAACTTCTCCAACATTAGAATGCATCCCACATGATGAGAATAGGAAATAACCGACATGGACAACACTAGCTAGGTATGGAATCCGCAGTCTACCCTACTTTGAGGAGGGTATTCTACTTGCCAAGGGTAGAACTAGGACACATCCCATGTTGATACATGGTTAAGGAATATCAAGGGTTTATTTCTACTCTAGTATCATCTTAAGTAGATCAACTACCATAAACATATTCCTTCGGTGCTTTGTATTAATTCTCATAGAGTAAGTTCATTCACATAAAGACATAGTAGAAGGTACCATTTCTTAGTCTTACCTGATCATAATAATCCTACCAATGATGGGTCCACTAGGGCTTCCACCCAAGGTCTATAAGGATAGCTCTTATGACTTCATTTTAGATGGTTACATTCCATTCTATCCAAGCTATCCCTAAGTCCATTATTCCACTAAAGAAGGATACTATTCCGGTGTTTCACTTCAAGGTTTCTATTAACCTTCTTTTTATATTCAAGGTTCTATGTTCTTGACCTTTTTTTCATTTCAAGGTCCTATGTTAGTCATTTAGACTTTCATTCAAAATTCATTCATACACTTATATGGCAAAGATGCTTAAGCCTACTAAGACAAGAGTTCATATTCACATACTTTCATGTATCAAGTAGAGGGAAATAAGTCAACCAATAAAGACACACACACAATCATATCACTTATTCAACAACACTAAAGTACCATATAGGGACAACTAAGTCTACCTAACAAGATACCCTATAAACACATAGAGACATCATAATAGTCTAAAATACTCACATATACGCATATGCCATATAATCCTACACATTGATCATCTATACGAGATATAAATGATTATAACATAATTCACATAAGAATGCTAACAAGGACATGTTCATCCCAGTTACCACACATAAACACCGCCACCATGAGTGGACATACCAATCAATACAATTAAATATCAAATCTATACTAGATAGAAGAATTGGTCAACTCACCATATTTCTATCATCAACATAACCACTCCTTAGCCTTTTCAATCAATTCACTTCACAAAGTCTCTTACAAATAGCCATATACAGAATTCTAAGTCAACAATCAAACCATACAAATGACCCAACAACATATAATATAGATATCGTCAAAATAAAGCAGCTTATAAGAAATTCTATGATGATCTAGAAATAATTCAATATACCATAACAATCTATAGAAGAACTCAACTCTATTAAGCCATAATTAAAATACCCATTTTAGAGCTATATTAAGAATTCAAGGAATTATGGGTTCATGGACGTTTTGATCATAAATCATCAATTAAAAGCAATTATATCATAAAACATTATTTTAAACCTTTTCATGCAAGAACCCATCGTTAGAATTCAAAATAGAGTTTTAGGGTTTTTGAAATCATTTCAAACTAGCTCCTTGAAAGAGATAATAATCAAGGATAAAAAACTGACCTTAATTAGAATTTATCCACGATATTAGGTTGAAAACCTTGAGAAGTTGGTCCTCTTTCTTGAATCTTGAAGGTTCAATGATGTAGGAATTGACTAGAGACAACTTTGGGGTTTTGGAAATAATGAGCTAAAGAAATGTTTAAAGACTTGAACCTATTTTTATTAATGATATAAAACTTTTAAAAATAACCCCACTTAATAAAAAATTGAAACCCAATGACTCAAATTCCCCAATTTAAGGCAGCCCGCCTGGGGACCATGCCTACCTTCACGGGCAGTGAGCGTGGTTCACGGCTATGTTGATGGGTCGTGGTCCTTGGTATTGTGGCCAACTTTCCTTGATAAGCCTATAAGAAGTCAAAAGGCATTTCCACGACCTCCTTCATGGACCGTGGTCAAGTCCACTGGCCGTAAAGTGGTCCGTGAACTTTGAAGCAGTGAGCTGCCAACTTGGGCCAGACTTGGTTGTGTGGTTAAGGCTTTTCACTTTTGGCTAGGATCCTTGACAAGCACCTTCAACCAATATAAATTAGGGTACTTTAGACTGGAAACTAACATGTGCCTTGACAGGGAGTCACTAAAATCATTCAACCACGTCATAAAACAACACACCACATTGACACATAGAAGCACATAGATGACTATTCTTCGAACGTCATGGTCGTTTCTTAACGTTCGACTTCAAACCCAACCGGACTGACATCAGAAATCATATACACATTGATTAAGCTTGTTAGAAGCCCTTAAAACACTAGTGAAGCTCTAGTTCAACCTTGTACATTATGAATGTCGTTACATTCTCATCCACATAGAACAACACTCATCCTCGAATGACACTTAAACACTTTCTAACACCTTTAAGAAATAGAGACTCAAGACTAAGCTCACAACCATACAAAAACAGTATACACTTAATTAGGAAGAACACCCACTTCATATAATCAAGAGACTCAAAATACAACAAGAAAGTAGGAACAAACTCTAAAACTTATCATGCAATAAGACTCTACATTTTCTCATTTCTCATAAACTTCCTCCTCCATATATTCCCATACCCATTACAAAATTTTCTTGCACATGAATGCCAATATCTCATGAAGCACAATTATGCACATCTTGGAAAAAGTTCACTGTAAAGTATGCTCATATTTTACTCATACAACTCTTAAGCAATTAACTATAGAGACACGACAATAGGAGAGACAAAATCATTTCAGCTCAATTCACCATATAAACAGAACCTCATGAAAATATGCATAATACAAAGAAATCAATTAACTTCATTTTCACTTAGACTCCAAGACACATGCACAATGCTACTATGAAGTTCTAACCCTTAAGCTTAAAGAGAATAGAAGAGAAGAGATAACAATCCACGACCTAACTATTCACCATACTCCCCTACTCAGAAGGAACCCATCACAACTTAAGAGAGAAAACTATAACTTAAGGTATCCTCATACGAATTTTCTTTACCTTGGAGGTAATACAAAAAATTTCTCTTTGGTGCACCAACATCTGAAACATTAGGAGTAACTAGCTTGGCCTCTTTTCCTCTAGCCGCAATAGAAGGACAATCTCTCACTATATGATCATTCTCACCCACAAACAAAGCACCCATTAGTACTGGTGAGACTCTTTCCAATGATCTTCTTCTCACAAGTAGAACAAGTAGGCTTAACACTTTGAGTACCACCGCCTCTCTTATACTTGAACTTAGGAGCACTAGACTCATATTGGTTTCAAGCCGTCTTATTAAAACTAGCTTGGTTTTGTTCCTTGAATCTAATCCTTTTCAAATTCCTAGTGATCCTTCTAAACTTGGAATCTTGAATGGACTGAGCATACATCATAAGTTCATGTAATTATGGAGCATGGTTGTATGACATTCTTCTTTCATAGGGTCATCAACACCGGTCACAAACCTACTCATCTCATCCCTAGGGTTAGACACCAAGGATTGGGAATGCTTAGACAATAGGGTAAATTTCAAAGAATACTTCTCCACACTCATGTTACCTTTCCTAAGTTTATAAACTCCTCAACTTTAACCTCCCTCTTATCACGGGGAAAGTAATTTCCTAATAAGACTTCCTTAATCTCTTCCAATTCTATAGGACCCGAATCAACCAACATATTGTCTTTCCGTTAAGTGTACCACACTTGAGCAACTTCCTTCAATTTGTATGAAGCCAACTCCGTATTTTCTCTCGAAGTCACCCCCATAAAACTCAACACCTTATAGAAACCATCCAAAAACTCTATGGGGACCTTCTACCACCTTAGAAACAATAATGATAAGTGGATTCATCCTACAAAATTCCCTTAATAAAGAGTTCATGGTACTCTCTAGAGAATTCATCCTAGGCCTAACCTCTCTTTTTGATTGAACTGTCATGGCTCGGGCAAGGGAAACAAAATCCCCTCTAGCCTCCTCATTAGTCATATCCAGGGGTACCACCTGAACCTCATCACCATGACCCACTATAGGGACATGCTCACCTTGAGGAACTTGAAAACCTTGTGTAGATTATTCACCTTGGGGAACTTGTTAAACTTGGGGAGAAACTCACCCATTTATCACTTTCTCAATAACTTTTTTTTCGGGCATCCTTCTTGTATTCCTATATTATAAACCCAAGAGAGATTATGAAAAGACACTTATAACCTCAGCTCTATTGCACGACACAAGGGTAACGAAGAAAAGGGAAGCTTCTATCGTTCTAAAACTTCTTGATCAAAGATGTGTTACAACTGACACTGATGAACGAGACTCTACAAGACGTCTCTTTTTACGAGACTTTGAATCCTAAAGACTACTAAATAATCTTGTGCTCTGATTCCATGTTTGTAACAACTCATAGTATACCCTAGAAGATATGGCATCCCGCAAGTCATTATGTGTCGTACTCGACCTCTCGGAGGTCTTATACAAGCCCTTAGACATCATTCATCGCATATATATCCATATATTATGAAAAGTAGTGCAAAATTAAAAAATTTCACAACAATACAACAAATATTCTTCTATAGAAAACACAAAAAATCTAAGTCTCATCATAGCCATCATATACCATCAATATCATAGGGTCATATCCCATATATAACCAAAAGGAAATACTAAAGTCTATTACAATGTCTTTTGTAAAGGAAACCTAAACATAACTATGTCCTTGAATCATATGAGGACATAGCAAGATTGCTTGAGAGGACGCTATTCCCAAGCTTCACTTCCAAGATATTCGTCACTTGCTACCTAAACCTTTATAAATAAAACAACATATGAATTGTCACATTGAATGTACTAAGTAGGTGACATGCAATAAAGCCATGCTAAAACAGACATTTAATTTATAACATGATTTGTATGCTCTTTCGATGTAAATCACATAAGAACCATTTTCAACACAATATACACATATAAGACATATCTAAGTATATCATATGTGGTAATCATAAACATTTGTAGTACACGTAAGCAATAGAGTCTCTACCAAGATTTATATTAAGACTTACTTAAGTAAGACAAGAAGAGACCGCCCATACACCCTTTTTAGGCACACCTAAGAAATCCCTAAGACTACCCAAAGTAATATTATTCAAAAATTACAATAATACATAGTTTAATATTTATTAAGTAACCCATTTTCATAATTTAGACTTTCCACCTAGAGTTACTCTAAGATTCACCTAAGTAAAACATGAAGATACTGCCCATACACCCTCTTCAAGCCTACTTAGGCAACCATGAGAGCTATCTAGGGGAGAAGCTTTCTATTCATATTACCTTAATTTATTCAAAAAAACTCATTAAACCATTTAAGATACATTCAACAATAAGAGCAAATTCACATAATGGTCTTATAGGACCTACAGAACCTCATCCTAGCATCGTGAAAGCTACTTGTGTCATATAAAGATAGAGTCTCATTCCACTGCCTCCATGTTGTATAAATTCTCTAATGCAATAATGCATCCAACATTATTAGAATATACATTAACCAACATATACCACATTAGTGTATCAATGGGCGATAATGTACTTCTTTGCACAACTTCTCGGTGATGTATTGACTACTCCTTTTCTGTGTTGATTTGATCCTCTTCTTCAAGGCTCAACACACTAGAAGAAAGAGTGATATTCAGACATATCGGCGAGTTGCCTAGTGGAATCACCATTCCTCAAGACTTCATTTCTTCATTCTTATCATCCTTTTTGCTCCATTTTTCTATGTAATGTTCACGCTTTTCCTCAAACTTAAAATACCTGAAACTTAATGTTATTCATCAGTTAGTGAGACAAAACAAGCATTTAAGGACATTATTTCATCAAAATATAGCCCTAAATAAGCCCAATTTGTCGACTCATTATTTATCTTAGCCCATAAGCCAATCACATCCCAAGAACTTGTCTCCATATTTGAATTTTTGTGCTATTTGTTGTTTTAGTCGATAATTGTTTTAAAACCCTCTTTTTTAGGACTCGACCCTAACTCATTATTTGGTTTATATTACTAACTAATGATCGTTGACACTTAGTAGTGGATGAGGTGTCTTTGAAACATTTTAAATCATATTGACATAGATGAGACGGAAACGAGATTTTATGATAGGATTCTACGAGATAGAAAGAAAAATAGTATCATTGAAGATTACCTCGTTTATACATGTTTGTCTATCAGTATTTAGAAATAACTTGCATACCTATCTGATATTAATACCAATTATCACACCCTAGATCGTTTCAAAATTTTGAAATCCTTACATTTTGTTTAATTGTGTTAATTGCTACTAAACTTTTTTTAGTAAATTTGGTAAAATTATACATCCAATTGTTCTAATAACTACAATAAATAGGTTTTGATTCTTAATTTCCTAATTCTATTCTTATCCTTAAACCACTCTTTTTGGTGATTGACCCCGACTCGTTGTTTTGTATTTTTATTGTTGATGATCATTACTCTTCTAATTGTTTTAGGGTAATTTAAGTGTTATCATTCATTCCCCACCTACAGCTGTAGCACCAACACTAGAACCATACTAGTAGGGTTATACACTAACAAAGGAACATTATTTTTTGGTAAGACCTAGAGTGCCCAAGCCGTAATTGCGGCTAGAGACATACCACTATAAAATCAAATGATGCTCGGAGTATTTCTTAGGGTATAACCTCCAAAAAATTCTAAGGTTGTGGTGAGTATTCTCGTGAATTTTTGACTACTTTTTAGGAGCTACTTCATACATTCAGCCTCATGGAGTCGAGATGAGTCAAATTTACTATTTAGCTAGAAGAATCAACCAGGCAGTAGTGGTGCACATTCTTAGAGCTAGGTCAGTTGGGTCTTCATTAGTCACTTAGAAGGATTTTTTACCCCTTCTTTGCTAGGTTCATTCTCCGCTACATCATAGATGACTTCTGGGATCAGTTCTTCAAGTTTGATCTATGATACATGATTGTTCCAGAGTGTGAGGCAAGGTCTTACATTCTCTCCCATCTCTTAGGAGGAGAGTTTCATGTTTGTATATGGGTTGAAACATATCCTGTTGATTAAGAATCACTTTATGATCTCCATAGGGTCATTCCTTTCTTGATATTAATGATCATCCTCGCACTATTTAACAACTACGTAATGAAGCCTAAGGGGTTAGGGATAAGAGGACTAGGTACGAAAACATCTTGACTGGGTCTCATCCTAGGTTCAAATACTTATGATAGGATCCAACATCAGTTTGTAAAGTCATTCCAGCCGTCTATTTGGGTTTCATTGCAGACTTTGGAGGGTTACTTGTATAGCTAGAGCGAGGTTGTCTCCATTTAGAGTCATGGGTAAAGTCGCATGCTTCAGGTTCTAGTGGCCATTATTCTAGGAGTCGATCATCTTCAAATTTGTAGTTATCACACTCACTGGATCACTTTACTTTCTTATATATTATTTTTTCACCAAGTGTTCAAATGACACTATATTAAACTTTTGTCTTAAAAGGGGGAAAATCAGTTGAGTCAAAAAACTATAAGTGCAGGTTGGACACCAACCTAAATTCGTTTGTTCCCTGGTTTGATTGTATATATTTGGATATTTGGGTCATAGATTACCCTTTGTGTAGGTAGATCTATCCTACTCACAAATAGATCCACCAAGAACACCTCAAACTAGAGGTCAATGTCAGCCTCTGTAGCATTGTAGTGCATTGGCATGGTATACGAGGTGGTTCCACAGAGGCAGGTTAGGTGGTAGGACAGATGTAGACATGGACATTTTTTGTAGCTCTTGTGAGGGTAGAGGCTCAAGCATCGGATGATGTGATAACATATATGATTCTCTTATGGCATCTACCCACTTTGACTTTGTTTGATCCATGTTCTACCTTTTTTCATGTGTCTATTTATTATTTTTTATATGGTTTTGAATCATTATCCTTTGGTAGCACTGTACATGTGAAAACCCCCGTGCTAAGTCTTTATTAACATATCAGGTTTTTTAGCTTGCTTAGTTACTATCCGTAGTGTGACACCCTGGATCACCTCATATTACTTTGTATGTTTTAATTGGATATGATTCTAGGTATGGGCTAGTTATCTCCGTATCGTGTGATCTAAAATTAATACTTTAAGCTTGTTACGTTATCATGTGTGGCTCTCATAGTAGCCCATCGATTGGAGGTTATCTCTTCTATTCGAGCTCGGAGGATAGTGGCTACCAGGTGCTTAACTTATTTTATTATGTGTGTGATGTGATCAGGGAGGTCCCTCCAGTTTAGTCAGTTCTAGTTGTCTGTGAATTTATAGATGTATTTCCTACAAACTTATTTCACCTACTCCAGAGTATGCTACTGACTTTTTAATTGATTTTGAGCGAATTACTACACTTATTTCTATTTTGGCATACTCTATGGCTTATATAGAGCTGAAGGAGAGCTTAGTGATATGATTCAAGATATCTTGGCTAACGGATTCATCAAACATAATGTATCACCTTGGGGCAATCCCATTCCTTTTGTAAGAATAAAGACGTATGATGTGCATCTGTATTTATTATATGTAATTGAATGAGGTTATGTTGATGTGCATCTGTATTTATTATATGTAATTGAATGAGGTTATGTTGAACAATTGTTACCCCATCCCTGGGATTGATCATTTTCTTAATAAGTTTCAGGATGTCTAGGTGTTTTTTGATGATCAATATAAGATTTGGTTACCATCATTTGAGGATTTGATAATCTCACATCTCTAAGACCTCATTTAGTATTTTATACGGCCATGACAAGTTCCTGCTGATATTTCTATGATTGGTTATATCCTTGCTAGTTTTATGGAATTGATGATGCAGGTGTTTAGACAATAGCCTAATTTATTTGTCATATTGTCCAGTGCTGAAATTCTAGTATACTCGTGGAGCAGTTGTGATCATGAGCAACATTTTGAGGATTATGCTCAAAACTTCGAGAGATCAACGTTTTTATGACATGTTATTAAAGTGCGAGTCTTGTTTTAAGTTTTTAGCATTCTAGAGGCATGTCATCTCCAAGGATAGCATCATAGTATATCCAAAAATGATTGATGCTATTTGTGAATGGTCTAGGCCTACTTTGGTTTCTATGATTTGTAGTTTCTTTGGATTAGAACGCTATTCCAAATGGATTGTGTAGGGCTTTTCCACTATTGCAACTCATCCGACCCTGTTGACTCGCCTTGATGTTTCCTTTGAGTGGGCAGAGGAGTGTGATTGTAGCTTTGATAACCTCACGGAGTTGTTAACATTGCTCAGATATTGACTCTTCAAGTTAAGAATGAGGGCTTCATAATGACGCATATGGCACTTTTGGATTGTTTATTAATGCAATGGGATTGGATTATTACTTATGCATAGAGGAAGCTTAAGTTGCATAAGCGCAATAAACTCACCCATGAATAGAGTACGTAGTGGTAGTATTTACAATTACAATGTGCAGGAGATTCCTAGAAGGAGTTTGTTGTGATATCTACGCCAATCACATGAGTGTTCACTACATTAAGATCTAGAGGGACCTTTATTTGAGGCAGCATCGATTGATTGAGCTTTTGAAAGAATACAACCTCTCTATTTGCTATTATCCAGGCAAGGCAAATTTTGTAGTGGATTCTTTGAATCAGAAGGTAGTAAGTATGTCTAGTCTAGATTTCTTAATGATTGTGAAGTGGATTTATCTTTGGGCATTCAATCTTGAGCTAATAAGATGATTCTGTTATATATTTTAGATTCCAAAAGTTTCTGAGCCTGTGTGGATTTCACTCTTTCTTGTTGTATCATAAATGTGGTTATTAGTTGAAGGATAATACCTTGGTGCTTCTTCGAGATCATGTGTAAGCGGGTGAAGTCAGTCAGGCTACTATAGATTCAGAAGGGATTTTGAGGGTTGTATATAGTATTTTTGTTTTGAGAGTTAAAGGATTGATCCAGCTAATACTTTATGAGGAACATGATTTAAGATATTTTATCCATTAGGTCACCGCAAAGATGTATATTGTTTTGAGGTTGCACTATTGCTTGAGTGGCATGAGGTGAGACATTGTAGACTATGTGTCTTATTTCCTTATTTGCTAGCCGGTGAAGGATCAACATTTGAGACCTAGTGGTGAGTTTTATAAATAACCTTTTGTGGAGTGGAAGTGGGATTGCATCACTACGGACTTCATGGCAGGTTTGCCTCTGAGTTCTAGAGGTGTTGATAACATTATTGTTGATTGATTGAATATTAGTACACTTACTCCATTTTTAGTGTTTATTCAGCGCCGAGAGTTTCGCCCATATCTACGTTCTAGAGGTGGTTCATCTTCATGGCATCCTTGTCTCTGTAATAACCAATAAAGGTTCTAATTTCATTATTATATTTTTGAGAACCTTTCAGGAGGATATGGCACTCATGTTGACCTTAACATAACTTTTGACCCATAATTGATAGTTAGTTAGAGCAAATTATCTATGCTCTTTAATGTCAAGACCCTCAAAATGAACTACAGTAGATATAAACTCGCATGTGCCTATAAAGGTCAATAGCACGTTAATAAGGTGAGTTAGACCGTGTATAATTGATTTGAAGAGGTTTGGTTTTCAAACGTCCAAGAACAACCAAGACGTTCGAAAGTTAGTCTTTGGTCATGGTAGTGTGTCATGTATGTTTGCCTTGTTTTTATGTGGTGTTTGGAGTCCAAAAATAGTATAGATGACCCTATCATCTTAATATACATGTTTAGGGTGAAAACGTTTGGGTATGACTCCTCGAGGACCACCCTAAGAACCCCGGAGGAGGACCCAAATGTTGGACAAAGAAGCTGCCAAATGGCAACGTGCAGAACCAATATATTGAGCCACAAATGCGTCGCATGTATGGCACTTAGACTGCCTGTTCGTCGCACGCCCAACACAAGGCTCACTACCTCAAAAATCTCGTGAGTCAAAATTAGGAGCTGCCTCTGTGACACGCAACCACTTTCCAGATTCGGTTGTATCATTTCAAAGTAATGTTTGACATGTCTAAAAGTACAAATATGTATGGGGTGTTTTGGTTCCTTTGCGAGTCTGTTATAAACTGTTTTATGACCGATTTAACCCCTTTCCCAAGTCAAAACCCCAATACTCAATAAGAAATCTTAAAGCCCTCCTCTCTTCCAAATTCTCTCCAATCTCCATTGGAGGCCAAACTCAAGCTCAATCTATAAGATGAATTTGGAGTGCTTTCTTCTCCAATTGTGTGGGTGTTTCTTCTATTAAGGTTTGGTAACCCTTTATCCGTGGTAAATCTTTCATATAAGGAGTTTCTTCAAAGATTTTGGAATATGAATCTAAAGTCAAAAATCATATCTTTCAGTCTAGCTATGGGTTCATTATCAAACGAATTTCAGAGACATACTAATGGTGAATTGATGATTATTCAATGTTTTTATTATTTTTTTAAATAAAATTTCATGAAGAACTCATGATCTCCTAAATCGCTCAAATTACGATGTAATATGGGTCTTGTGATCATGATTAGATGATGATTAGATTATGTTTAGATTATAATGAATGTGTTTATTATGTGGATGATAATGTTAGGGTTAGGTGTTGTCGATATGGCTAATTGTGATTTATAATCTTGTAGCATTATCCCTACCTATGAAATCCCTATATGAATGTGTGATCAAAGTATGGTAGGAGTCTTCTAATCTAATGTTAATATGTTCTTTCCGCCTATGATTTAGTGTGAGTGTTAGTAGTCTATAGTCATTAATACTCTATATGTGTATGACTTGAGACTTGAGGAAGGTTGTACATGTGTTGTGATCTTTGGAGGGTGGATTCCTCAATACAATGTTTTAGACATTATGTTATCATGTTGACCAATGTACACACACCTTCATGCATATTTATTCTTTTGGTAGATTCATGATGGCTAAGGATAGGATAGTTATCCTATGCATAATTACTAATTTTTATGCATTTAAAGTATATGATTAATGAATTTATGAACATGTGTTCCTAGAGGTGTTTATGTGAAGGTAGATCTCACATATGTATGCACACATACATGAATTTATGAATGGTAGAATTATGTGAAAGTGCATTATCACATAATATAGGTTCTATGCTGAATGTACATTCTCATTTAGAAACCTTTGAGCTATATGATGTATGAGAGATCAAGTCCCTAAAGTTTAATATTATTAACTAATGATTAATAAAGGTTTAAAATATTTTAAGAAATGGAGTCTAATCTTAGCACCTAGAGGATATGTACAATGAGGAAAAGATCCTCCCGCTAATGCAATAGGTTGGGTCATCCAAGTGATTACTCATAAGATGGAAATCTTCCCGCTAATGCAATAGACAGATTTCTAGAAGCAATCTCACTATCCCTTATCATGTTCCCTCGTGTAGGTAGGACTATGACCCCTACGTATACATTGCACAAGTGGACTCTAATGGAAGTTATGATGATATCTATTGTGAAATAAGGTCTATGGTTCGTTTATTCAAATACAAATGTATGTCAAGGTAGAGTTACTTATTTCAAAACATAAATTATGATTATGCATCTAAATTATACTTATGGCTTCTAAATGGGTTTGGTTTGAATATGTGGGGGTATGGACTCCATGTGTACAATGCACAAGTAAGCTACTGAAGGGGTTATGAGGCTGGTTTACCTATGATATGAACTAAATGAGTTATGACAAAGATGTAATAAATGAAATAGTTCTTATGTGACCATTAATGAAGTATGTGTAACACTTTGAAAATCTAAGATAAGTATTAGAGCTTAACATATGTGTCATGAGGTCTAAGTACAATTTTTAAGTCCATTTTTATGAATGTAGGTCATGTAGAAAATTTAGAAACCAAAACGTCCGTGATGTCCGGAAGTTGGTTCAAAGGGGTACTAGTGTGCCTTATCCTACTTGACTCGCTTTTAGGAGTAAGAAATTTATTAAAAGTGGTCAAAGGGTATCTAATAGGTGTTTAAGTAGTTTCATTGTCAAAAAATCTGGGTACGACTCCCCAAGGACCAACCAAGGGCCCTTGAGTATGACCCCTGCAGGTTGAGGCAACACTACCTTGGCAGTGTGGGTCGACGAGACAAGCTACGGTCCGTGTGTGGACTGAGGAGGTGCTTATACCACCATCATCCCACACTTAGACTATTTTAGGAAAACCTCTCCTTAACAAGACTCTTAACTTACTTACGGATGTGCAGGACAGAGGGGGTCAGTCCGTCGACTCACAGACGACCCTTCATTGGGGTTTCGTCTATGAGGGTTAAATTTCCCGCATGTTTTAATGTTAATTCATTTAATTAATTTAGTGGTTTAGTTGTTAGTTAGGTATTAAGGTAAGACTAATTAACTAATTTATCTCGCATAAAAAGGCCCCAACCCCAATTAATCTAATTACAACTCTCAATACAAACTCTTTTCCTTCTCTCTTCTTTCTCTCTCTACTGGAAATCACCATTGAAGACTAGCAAGGAAAGGGGTTTGGGGGCTGGAAATGGAAAAATTCACCATCAAATCTTCATCAAACATTATGGTATGGGATCTAATTCACCTTTGATGTTCTTTCCTCAAAGGGTTCCTTCAAAATGGATTTCAAAAGTTGAGTTTTCATATGGGTTTCATCCAATTACGAATTTGATGTTGTCAACTGAGTTGTTTATGGTTTCTTTAGGATAGAATGGATATATTAACATCTATTTTAACTTTATTATGATCAATTGTGATGGTTTGATTCAATTTGAAGATTATGATCCTTGACGCCTAACCCAGGTTTGATCTTGATGTAAATTGGATTGTGATTAATTCAATTGTCTTGATTAAGGGTTAAATCACTATTAGAGGATGTTGTTACATAAATCCTTAACTAATTGGGATGAATTTGTAGTATTTCATGCTAATCTTAAGAAGTAATATAGGTTATGGAAATTGGCCTAAGAAATCTTGTTTTAAGCGTTGATTTTATATTGGATTATGGTGTTGTGACTCTTCTAGTATTGTTATCATGTGGATTATTGAATTATGATGTTGAACATCTAAATTGGCTTGAATTGAGGTTTTGTGGTAAGGCCTAAATAATGAACTATGAAGGAGAGTTGGTAAGCCTTGGAATCTCTATCTTTACTTCCAATTGTGATTAATTGTGGTTAAGTTATGATGTTATATTGGAGTGTGCCTTATATTAGGATGATAGGGTGGTATGATGTTGAATTGAAATGTCTTGACTATGTTCTGAGGTTTATTAAGTTTTATGGAAATAAGAATGGTGATGACTGCCAATGTGCCTTGATATGCTATGAAATGCTAAGGTGTTAACCTCACTTATATGAATTGTGATGAAAGGACTATACTCATGCAATTCTTATTGAGCTATTGATGATGATGATTATACAAGGGGTAGAATCTATGACCTAAACTAATCTATGATTGATCATTAAAGGCTTAAAGACATTTCAATAATGGGACTTATCTTAGTACCAAGTGAACTTGACAATGGGAGGTGATGACTTCCCAAAGAGGACGATTCTCCCTATAGTTCTATATCAAATGTTGACTTCCCAAAGAGGAATACTCATCCAATGGATTCCCATGAGAGGAGGACCCAACTACGAAGTGGTATCAAGATGGAATATACTATCTCTTAGATCTTGAACTATGTTGCCTCATAGGAAGACTAGATAGTGGATCCACCTAGAAAGCTACGTTTATGTTGGTTTTATTTTGGCCGGTAGACCACCTTCCATTGGTCTAACGTTTTACAACACCAGATTCCACACTTAGTTCTTTTGGTCTATGTAGGTTAAGGCAAGTGTTCCCTAAGTTAAAATAAAGTAATAAAGTATAAACTAACTAAGGTGACTTGAGAGTTTAACTTAGCCTAGGTAGGGGTATGGGACACTACCTATGCCTTGCACTAGTTGACCTTGATGGAAGCTTTAGGAAGTATATATATATATATATATATATATATATATATATATATATATATATATATATATATATATATATATATATATGACAATGATGTATATGGTGATAACATGTTGATGATATACTATAAATGATATTATATGATGATGATTATCCTCTTGAACATGCAATTGGGTTGTACTATCAAAATATGATGTTAGGTGTCCTTAAAGGTTATGTTATGTGAAGTTGGGCATTGGTTATGGTTTCTTGTTGAAGTTAGTTGATTGAGTAATGTTATGGGGCTTTTATTGGTCATTGCACTTGTTGACTTGATAAAGATTAATGAGTAGTTGTCTTGCTTATCATGATATAATTGACTCTTAACCATTCTTGTGACACTATTCCTTGATGATGGGGCTATAGTAAATCATGGGTTCAAGAATGTTTGGGATACATATTACTTGTTTGAGTTAGTAAGCATGTTGGGTTGATTGGTATGACATGCTTAATTATGCGTGATACTTTTAAAAGGGCAAAATTGCATGTTTTGACTAAATGTCCCTTTTTAGCATGTTTTTATATTATATGTGAATACGGTCTCATACTTAGTACATATGGAGTACTAACCACATTTTCTTCTCTTTTTCCAAACATTTTAGGTTCTGGTCGTTGAAGGATCATTCGAAACGACTTGAAAAGGCTTGGATATTCTCTATCATCCAAGTGGGTAGGTCCTCACTTTCCGAGGGCGATGCCGATATCTTGCCTATGAAGTTCTCTTATTTTTCTATGACTTTTATGTTCATTTCGATGTCATTGTGTACGACTTGTATAAGCCTATATGTGGCTTCTTTACATGTGATGTAGGTCTATGCCAAAATTGCTATGATCATTTAGATGAGACTATCTTTCTATCTTATATATTTATGTGCAATAAAAGTAGAAGTCTATGTAACCTTCCTACAAATAGGGTCTCTGTATAATCGATACGACTATATTATGTATATGTAGAGGTCTATGTAAACTTCCAAGTAGATGTAATGAAAAACTTTAAATTGTTCCACCTTTTTAAACCTATGAATGTAATGACATGAGACTAAGGGGATAGCCTATGTTCTCAAAGAGGACGACGACGACGATTACGTCTAGGGGGTAAACCCTGATGTGACAGTATGTTGGTCTTAGGTATAAGGTTAAATGCATTGTGTGGTGTGTTATTGAATGTGATGTCCCTATGTCTAAAGTGACTTCTTAGAATCACTTGGTATGGGCAGTAGTACGGGATGTTACTTTTACATTGCACTAGAGAGATTGGGAGGTTGTCTTAGGTGATGGTTCTTATGTGTAACTTGTGCCTTAAATAATTGATTCTTAAATGTGATGAAATGGCTTTAAGTATTGTTATGAGTAATATCTATGTCTATGTGAAGTATGTGAACTATATTGTGCTTATTGTATCAGTGTTCCTGAAATTTTACTAAAAAGATATGAGGCATGATTTCTAACTAAACGTCCTCTTTAAATGCATGTTTTTTGCATGATTGTCATACTCAGTGCATTCTTGTACTAATACCATTCTTCTTCATCTTATTACACAAGGTGTATGTGGTGATTGCTGGAGGATCTTCTATAGAAAAGAGGATCTTGGATTCATATCCCCAAGTTCAAATGGGTTCTTAAAGATTCAAAGACCATATGTTATTTTCCTAACTTCATGTAATAGCTTAGTTATTATCTTATGTTGTTAAGGGACGTGTCCCTATTCTAATATATATATGTTGAGTCTATGATGTGTTATAACTATGTATTATAACATTTTTATATATATGTGAAGTGATGTTTTAGCATATGATGTGCTATGAAAAGTTTTATATTTTTTGCCATTTTTCTATGTTTATGCGATGAATTAATGCTAAGAGGCTTGTCTTAGACCTCCAATAGGTCGACGACGTCATGTGGTAACGTAAGAGTGCTCTAGCTTCTACGGGTACTTTGGTTAATTACATTAAGGATATATTGTGGGCTTATTTTTTGAGTTGAGACTAGTTCTTTCCTTTAACAAAGTTTGCGTACAACATAACTACCAGTCTTATCTTTATGGCGATGTTGTCACTCTCTAGTTTGTTTGAGTCTATAGATTCTATAATTGATTTAGTATGTTTTGGGCTAAGTGAGAGTTATTTAGGATAAGCTTCAGATAGTTATACTAGGCACCAGATTTATGTTGATCATGAGTTTTAGTGATAGAACTTTCCTCTGTGTGTTTCCCATAAAAATCGTGATTTGAGAGTCGGGGAAAGCTTAGCCAGATATATTGGGCCTGAGATCCTTTAGATAGTTGTTAGGGTTGCTTATGAATTATTTTTGTCCTCTAGTATTCTCACTTATCCAACCATTTACCGACATTGCACTGATATGTTCATGATGAGTCTCATGTGATCCAATATGATGTAATAAAGTTGGTTGAACGTTTGAGAGGAATTGGTCTACATTTTACCCATAGATGTGTAGTGGTGGAGTTTGAGAGACATACCTACGGTTAAAGTGTAACATCCTTCCTTAAGAAGAGCTAAATTTAGAACGAATTAATTTGGAAATAGAAAAATCTGAAATTTTGCAAGTTATGCATAAGTTATGAGTTTGGGGTCATCTTCAAATGACCATAACTTTCACAACATGATGATTTAGGTGGATCACAATATATCAATTTAAAGTTCTTGGAATCCTGTTTCCAACGCCACTACAAATTTTAATTTTTGTGCTCGTATGAGGGAGATATGCCTGTTTGATGTCGGGCTGCCCGATTAAGGCAAGTTACCCAAAAATATGTTGGTTATTTTCCTTATCCAATCAAATTAAAATGTTTTAGTAATATTTTGGGGTCAAATATGATTTGCATCAGTAATCACAAATCACACTTAGGATTTTAGAAGAGAAGAGAAAAGAAGAAAAGAAAGAAAGATCAAGGTTTGTTGTGAATCATTGATTTATTTCGCCAAATCAATGTATGTGAGTTCAAATAGTGTTGGTTAAATTTACCAAAACTCCAATAATGATTTAAATATATTAATTAGTCCATAAAGATTGAAAGATTTAAGTTATTTATGTGTATTCTTGAACTATTGCTTTCATTCTTGAATTAAAATGGGTTTGATGAGTACTTGAGGTAATCATATTAAGCTTAAGAGTTTTTTAGTAGATTATCATGCATTTGTATTGGGAAATTGAATATATGAAAAACTTGAGGAAATGAATCGATTAAAAGTGATTTAGGATCAATAACAAAAGAGAAAATTTGTGGGAATGGCCTAGGGGAATGGTAGTGCGGCGCACCCCATATTCACCAGAAGATATGGAGTGGGGCGCAAGCAAATGCACAAAAATGAAGTCTCTAAAGTTTAGGGGTTGCCACCCCGCGCCAGTATTGCGCCACGGTTGCCTGCCCCCACCTTTTTTCCGTCGTTCAGCTCGTTCGAATATTTTTAAAGTATACCTTTACTCAATATTTATTCTAACTACTCTAAACTACTTATACAAATATAGAGATCATTCATAATATTAATAATAACCTTGAATCCATAAATTAAAGTTCAAGGTAGATCTAAGAGTCAAGTCTTGAGAGTTCTTCGAGTCATTTTCAGAAGTCTTTTTCACAATCGTTTAAACTTATTTAAAGACTTGAGAATTTTATTTGATGAAGATTTAATTTGAATTCATTCTATTTATATTATATATGGGAACGAAGTATTCCCCAGAGAAATGATTTTACATTTAAAAGAGGAAACAACCGATTTCCAAAATAGTTTACGAGTAGTAGGTCTTTTAAGAGAAAAGATTTTGAGTAATAATCTCAAAGTTGAGGAAGAGGAAATAGTTTTTTTTTTAAATAATGATTTAAATTATATTTTTGTGAATAGTATTGAGTACCTATATGGGGGAGATTTCTAACAACTCACAACCCTTTTTGGGAATAGTATTGAGTACCGATATGGGGGAGATTTCTAACAACTCACAACCCCCTTAAACCATGTATCCAACATAGGAGAAAGGGTCATCTAGTAACACTCTGAAAGTTCAAGACCTAATATAGAGCCTCACATGATTCTCTAAGGTTGGTAACACTTTTCTAGGACCTAAAATAATGTTTGTAAGTCATTTAGGAAGTTTTAGAGTCAAAACGTCAAGGAACGTCTATGACGTTCGGAGACTATTGAAAGAGGTGCTAGTGTGCCTTAGCCTATTTCACAGGGTTTTAATAGTCGCAATTTGATTAAATGTGGTGGAAAGGAGTTAAACATGTATTATAGTATGTTTAGGTTCAAAACATCTAGGTACGACTCCCCAAGTACCATCTTAAGAGTCCTTGGAGAGGACCCTTGCATTTGACCCAAATCTGCAAAATTAGGTAGTGTTGGTAGTGTCTACCTAAGAAGCCAGTCAATGGGGCATCATCTGAGTAATGGGACATTGATGGATCCGTATTCCCACACTTAACATTTAGAAAAATGTCCAAAATGCATACTCTCGGAACTTATCGATGGACCTGCAGGACGGGGCAGGTGGCTATCGAATGACCTACGGACTGTAGGTTGGGGTCTTGTAGGTCTGTCCTATTTTCACTGTCAAGTTTTAAGTGAGGTGAACTTAATTAGTTAATCAGTTAGGGTTTTAATTAGGGGTGAAATGGTGTTTAATTAGGTTATTTAATATAAGCTACCCTAAGTCTAAACCCAATTTAACACCTCACAATTCCCAAACTCAAACCTCTCTTCCTTCTCTCTACTTTCTCTCTCCTAAAGAAGACTCCATAGAAAAACAAGTTCTAACGGTTATAAGTCAGTAAGAACATAACTTTTATCCATCAATCTTCAAGAAATATCAAGGTACGAGAACTTTTAACCTTTGGGACTCTTTTCCCCAAAGGGTTCTTCCAAATTGATTTCTAAAAGATGATTTTAACACGGGTTCTTTTCTAATCTGAAACTGATCTTCTAAATTGTATCATTTTTTATTTACTTTGACTTTTATGATTATATTATTATCAATTAATGTATAATATAATTATTCTAGTTCTTGATGTTAAACCTAATATGTGGAATAGATCATCAATTGACTTAAATTTCCTAACCCTAAGTGATGAACTCATGTTGAATTGATTAGTATTGATGTAATTGACTCAGTTCTTGTGTTAATTAATATTTTATGATGTTATTACACCTATTTATGGATAAATTTGGATTTTTTGAGGGTAAGACCAATGATGATGATTTTTGAAGGAGAAATTTGTAAGACTTTGTGATTTTCAACCTTTACCTCAATTGTGATGACTTGTACTTGGTGATGAAGTTCAATTGAAACATGTCTTGTGATAAGATTGAGTAGGCGTTGGTGTGATGATGAAATTGACATGTCTAGATTATGTGAAGTTGTGAGATCTGCTTATGATGTAATGATATAAAGTTGGTTGTATATTACATGTGCCTTATTATGACAAAATGATGATAATGTACTAATCTCACATATGAAGTTGTATTGAAAGGATGTTTTCACACAATTCCTATTGAGATATTGATTATGAATAAACAAGGGGTTAGTCTCCTATGACCTATTCTAAGTTATAATTGTTATAGAATGACTTAAAGACATTTCAAAAAGGGACACTAGCTTAGCACCAAGTGAACTAGTAGTGAGGAGTTTCCCTTTCTAAGTATGGAAGGTAGGTTCACTATTTTATTCATGAGGTAGAGACTATAATGCAAGGTGCATAAATGTCACGACCCGCTAGTACACCCTAGAAGTTAGAGCATCCTTGTGTCGTCATACGGCTAATGAGACTTCAAGAAGTCTCATCTAAGCCTCTCGTATCATTCATTGCTTAATAAATATACTAAAATAGGTAAGAATTTAAAACTTTCTTCACACACGAAGAACTCTTTAATAAACATTACACAAGTGTAATAATTTCATTTAAAACATTAAGTCTTTAAAACATCTACATGAACCATATAAACTTTAGAATATACAACACGTGGGACTAATTCGATACAAGACAATAAAGTAAAGACTATGACATAAGAGACATGTGGATATTGTCCTCGAATCGATGAGGACTCACCAATACTTCATCTTCAAGACTTAGAAACCTATTCATCCTCCATGGCACATCAAGACTCCAATTCCCTACACTTAGTCAAAAAGGGAAAAGAAGGGTTTAGCACAATATATGTACTAAGTATGGAAGCCATGCAAAAACCATGAAAAAGGTATATTTAGTAAATAGCATGCTTTTTATGAATTTCAATTAAATCATCATACTTTAAGTATAAGAACAACATTTAACATTTTAGAAAGACATAAGAAATAATTTGAGTAAAATACCACATTTTTAGACAACATTACAGTGAATTCACTTCACTGTATAGTGAACTCAATCCACTGTTACAGTGAATTCACTTCACTGTATAGTGAACTCAATCCATTGTTACAGTGAAGTTCCTTCATTTCACTTTAGGCATATTCTTGCATGTAATTATTCCACTTAAAGCTATCCTAAGATTCACTTAATTCACACAAAGATACACCGCCAATACAACCTCTCTAGGCATGCGTAAATGATCCTCAACACTACTTATGGTGAGTCACACACACACTTACAAGACATAACCATATCAACATATTAAAAATATGACATTTCCTTATCAAATACTATGAAAAGAATTACTTAAGTAGATTAAGAAGATAACGTCCATGACTGACCTCTTCAAGACTACCTAAATAATCCTTAAGACTTTCTAAGTTTGGATCATGTCCACATAAACAATCATCTTCCCTAACTAGAGTCATTCTTAAGACTTATCTAGGTAAAATAAGAAGTGACCATTCCTATGCCTCCTTCATGCCTTAACTAGACAACCCTTAACTACTCTAGATAAGTACTTATTCATTTTAACATACTTTCTTAAATTAAGTCATTACATTAGTTCATTTAACACTTATTCATCACATAAAGGACATTAAAGTAACGGTCTTGGATACGACAGAGGGACTCCAACTAACATCTTCAAAGCCTGTTGTGCAATGTTTAGTTAACATCCCATACCACCACCTAAACTTCATAGAACTTCTCAAATGCTAATAGGTATCCCATATAACGAGAATAGGTAATAACCTACATAGACCATGGTAGCAAAACATGGAATCTGGAGTTCTAACCTACTCCAATGAGGGTGTTCTACTTGAATGGTTAAGGAATATGAAGTACATGATTTGTAATCTAGTCTCATTCTTAACTAGAACTACTTCCCTTACTATACTATCTCGGTGGTAGCCTTAATTCTCATACAGTAATTCATATTAATGGTTCGTACAATCAGTTTCCATATCTAGTTTATAACCCAATCACATTTACCCTACCAAAGAGGTCCTCTTAGGTCTACCTTCCAATGGCGACAAGAAGCTCATGATTACTTTCCAAAGAATTAATATGACATCGTTCTTTCCAATTAACCTTAATTATAGCATTCCTTTACTTGAAGGATACCATTAAGATTTTCGACTTCAACATTTATAACCTTGCCACTAGGTTCTAGGTTTCACATAAGATACCCTCTTAACATCGTTCAAGGTCACATAGGTTTCGGCATTAAAAGTCAAAGGATTCTTTGTTTAAGTTTAATAATAAAGTAAAGGAAATCGGCCTGCTCTTCTCGACATCACATATTCACTTTCATACATATATCAAGCAAGGGACATAAGTCAACCAAGACAAGACACCACATACTTCTATTTAACGCATATTTACATATCTTTCTTATGTCACTTAGGAATAACTATTATGATCTTTAAGTCATCCTATACACTACCATATAATTATCAATATAACCATTATAGACTTATATAGTCAAGTAGGAACAACCATGCATCAACCCTAAGACTATACATATAAACAGATAGTCATAGTTTACATGATTTCCTAACATACATAGCAAGAACACATACTTTCACATTATTTAACATGTAGATAGATATTCTCATACTTCACATAAAACAACTATACAGAACATCATAGTACTTCAACTAGTGCCGACAAGTCCAAGATCATCATATTGCATAAAGTAACGCCAACAAGGCCACATCAATTCACATAGCACCACCACCATAAGTTGACCATACCAATCACAACATAATTGAAGTCTAATTAACACAAAATAAAAGGAATTTGGGCAGCATACCCCCAATCCATCTACCACTTAAAATTTCAAGGCTAACTCATCCAATTCGACATCACAAGGCCCTTACCAATGGGCATAACCAACAATTCAACGTATTTATAACAATATTAATGAAACTAGGTCAAATTACTACATATTCATCAATCTAATGTAACCTAGGTATCAATTAACTATAATAATTACATCAATCAAAAGCCTATATGAAAGAACATTAGAATTCATAAACCTGAAGTCAATACAAATTTCAATAAGATTATCATTCAATAGATATAAGAATGTACAATATTCAATTGATAAAACTGCAACATTCTATAAACTAATTAACCATAATATATACATGAATCAAAAGTTCATAACAATCGACATATGAATTCATCAATAACAAAGCATGATCACATAATCCATATTTTAGTCAAATGGAGATATTTATGATGGTCAAAGGTTCATGGAGATTTTCATTGGAAAACATCAATTAAACATCAATAACATCATATATTAATGTTAGAAAACCATATATGCAAGAACCCAAGACTTAGAGTAGAAATTGGAATTTTTCATCTTTTTGAAAACTTTTAAAATCATCTTTGAAATTGGCTCTAAGGTGATAGAAAGACTTAGATGAAGAACTACTATACCTTTTTTGAATAACCGGATGAAAGTTGAAGAAGAAACTCCATTGAAGAACTATATTCAAGCGCCATCTTCACCTTGAACTCTCATGGAGGTTTTTGGAGGAACTTTTTGAGGAAATGTGTAAGGAAACAACTCATCTCATTCCTTGGGATAGACGCCAAAAATGGAGCATATTTGAACAATTTAGTATACTTTAAGGAGTAACAAAGAACACTCATACCTACTTGAAGAAGGTTGATGAATTCTTCAAGCTTGGTTTCCCTCAACTCTCTAGGAAAGAACCTATGAAGGAATTCCCTTTTGAAAATCTCCCAAGTCATTGTCCCACCTTTTAGTGCCCTATTATCTCTCAAATTAAGTGTACCATGTTTTTGCCACATCTTTGAGTTACAGGCCAACTCAGTCTCAGTCGAAGTCATCCACTCTTGACCTGAAGATCATAAGAGGCTTCATCATAGTAAAGTCTCTCAACTGAGATGCCATAGTGCTAGAATGAAGAGGCACACGGCGTCCAACTTCCAAGTTCACTTGGGCTGTTATGGCTTGGACTTGAGAAGTGATGGAATTAGATTGTGAAGTCATGGCTTGGGCAAAATTGAGAAAAGCTGCCCTTATCTCTCCATTGGTTATTGGTGGAGGAGCAACCAAAACTTGATCACCCATAGGAACTTCTTCAACTAGAGGGACTTGATTGTCTTTAGGAGGATCTTGGTTGTCATGAGCCCCCACATTTGAAATCCCTTACTCGTCCCTTCGTGCAGCTGCTCTTCGAGTATTCATACCTATAACCTCAATAAAAGGTTTAGGTGAAAGTACACATGAAGTAGACTCTAGAGGCATGACATAGGAATACAAGAAGATGAGGATTTCCTTAGCATCATATAGTTTTTTATTCATAAGTGTAGCGAGCTTCACAATTATGACTAAGAATCTACATAGATGTGGTTTAATGGGAAGTCTATCCTTAAAGATATTCAACCTCATGCTATGATACCAAGTTTTTAACATCTGGGGAACACCCCCAAGACCTAACTGTCGTCGTCGTCCTTGAAAAGGACAAAGACTAGCCTCTTAGCATTCGCCATTACATATCATACATTAATATGCTTAAAATTTTAAAAATTTTATTTACTCATACACTGAGGTTTACTTAGACCTGTCCTTACACATAATATATTAATAAGGAGTTTACATAGACTCCTCACAATAAGAAGCACTACATAGGCTTCTACTTTTATTTCACATACATAGAGCTTGTTTGGGTCAGCTTAAAAGCTGGTCAAACTGACTTAAAAGCTGGTTTTTGACTTCTTTAGCTGTTTGGCAATACTCACAATAACTTATTTTAAGTTAAAAAAAAAAATTATTTTAAGCCAAAAGTTAAAAGCTGGGGTAGGGGTGCTTTTTTTTCCAGCTTATAAGCTGTTTTAAGTTGACCACATTTTTACCTTTTTGCCCTTAATATTTTTATACAATCTCCAAATTACCCACATAACCCTAACATCTCTTTCTTCTATTTTTCCCTTTTCACGTGTGGATGATAGACAATTACTATTACTAATGAATGAAAATAAAATAAATCTTAAATCTTTCAAGTGATCTATTAAAATTATATATTATTAAAATGTAAAATAAGTTGCACATATAACTTAAATAAAAATTTATATTCTCTTATAAATAATTTGTGATAATAAAGAAATATGTGAATGATAGACAATTATTATTACCTATGGATAAAACTAAAATAAAATCTTAAATCGTTCTTTGATCTATTCAAATTACATATCTTTAAAATCTATAATAAGTTTATATTCCTCTTATAAATAATTTGTGATGAGAAAGAAATATGTGAATGATAGCAAAATATAATTATTTATGGTTGTAAAATATAAATTAATTAACTTTTATTATGTTAACAGCTTTTAAGGGTATTTCAGACATTTTGATTTCAAAAGCTATTTGTCAGCACTTATTTGCCAAACAAATCAACAACTTTTTTTTTAAAGTTCAGCACTTTTATCCAAACGCATAACTTCTTATTTTAAAAATAAGTTTCAGCACTTTCAAAAATACTTTTTTAAAGCTGCTTTTATTAAGCCCATCCAAACGGGCCCATAATATAATAAGATACACTCATTAGAAGTCTAGATAAGTATCACATTAAACCATATAAAACGAATACAAATCATGGTCATAACCCTTACTTCATTACTATGATAGCCACATATAGGATTATGCAACAATCGTATCAAAATGAGAAAGGTAGGAACTAAATGTTTGAAAACTAAAGCAATACAATAGCTCGATAGTGGCATTGTCCTCAAAAGGTGAGGACCTACCAAACACTAGGGGAAATATCCAAGTAGTCTTCAAATTTCCCTTCTAAAGTCTCAACGCCCGGAACCTACATAATTGTACAAAAACATAGAAAACGGGTTAATACACAACTTGTACTAAGTATGGAAACATGAATGCATGAGGATGATTATTTAATTTAGAAGACATCCTAAGTCATTTGAAAGCCTTTAATGCACATACTAGATAACATATAACACATAAGGATTAAAATAACTCTGTCACATCGGGGAATACCCCATAGATGTTACCGGCGGCGGCGACCTCTTTGAGGACTAAGACTAGCCTATTAGCTTACATCATTACATTCATAGGTAAAATTTAGTATAAAATATTGAATATTTTCATTATTTCTACGTGGAGGTTTACATAGACCTCTACATACACATAGTATATGTATATCGAGTATACATGGACCCTTCTTATAGGAAGACTACTTAGTCTTATACTTTTATTGCACATAGATATATAATATATAACATAGTCTCAAAATAGTCGTCTCATCTCATAACCATCTAATAAGAGTATATCAAATTGGTCCTAGCTCATGTATCAATACAATAAGACAACATATAGGTCATACAACGTTTAGTATCCAATTGAAAAGTAAAGAAACATAATAGTCTTAAAAATAAAGCAACATCATAGGTTTAATTGTGGCATTGCCCTCGGAAAGTGAGGACCTACCCAACTTGGATGATCAAGAATTCCAAGTCTTCTTCATAGTCATCTTCAAAAATCCTTCAACAACCAGAACCTAAAATATTGGGGGAAAGGAAGAAATGGGGTTATTACTCCACTTATACAAACTATGAGACCATATGCATATACAAACTATGAGACCATATGCACACATTCTTTGAAATCATGCTAAGAAAAGGAAACATTTCAATAAGTACACACTTTTCATTAAAAACCTTTATGCACATTCAACAAGACCATATCAATCAAATAGGACATGTTCATTAAGTCATAGGCATGTACATCACAAGAAAAACAACATTAAGTCTATTCAAGTCAACATGCATATCATATAATTGAATACATAATCAAGTAACTCTATTATCAAGTCATAATAGCAACAAGCATGAATAAGAGTACATTTCAACATAACCAAAGCAAGACACTTACTCATGAAACCCTATCAAGTTAACAAGTTTAATGACCAAGCAAAGCCTCATAACCCTACTCAATCAAGTAACCCAACAAGAATCATGACAAACATCCCACTTCATATAGTATGGCATTTAAGAGTATATTTTATCATACTTTAACAATGTAGACCAAGACGAATTCAGAAGTGAAACTAATCAACATATGGTATCAACAATGTGCATGTTCATCATATGCATATCATATACCATCATAATAATATCCATACATCAAAACATCCTCCTAAGACTTCCGTCAATGCTAACAATTGCAATGTTTAGGTAGAGTCTCATACCCCTACCTAGACTAAGCTAAACCCTTTAGGTTATCCTAGTTAGTGTTCATCCTTTAATTCATTTTACATTTTTTGGACATCTTGCCCTAACCAAGATAGACCACATAAGCTAATATGGAATTCGGTTTCATGGAACCCTACACCAAAATAAAGCGGACTCCTTTCCAAAGTAGTACCAAACCATAAACATAGGAACTATGTGGATCTACTAGCTAGTATTCGATGGGGGCAACATAGTTTAAGAAGTAGGAGACATAGTTGGGACCCTCTATATGCTACATGCATTATAGTCTCCAATATCAAGAGTATATTAGTGATCTTACCTTCCTTATCTGGCAAGGGACATTCCTCACTCTAGTTCACTCGGTGCTCAGCTAGAGTCCCTTTTGAAATGTCTTTAATATCTTTATTAATCATCATAAATTATTGTAGGTCATAGGGTCTAACCCTTGTATATTCATCATCATCATATCTCAATAATAATTGCATGAGTATAATCCTTTCATTACAATTCATATAAGTGAGGTTAGCACATTTACATATGACTTCATAATAAGGCACATTGGTAAATCATTTACCATCCCTATAACATTTACATCTTAATCCAACACCTCATAAAACATAGTGAAGACATTTAAATTCAATATCATACCACCCTATCAATCCAAATACAAGGCATACTCCAACATAACATCACAATTTAATCACAATTAACCTTAATTTGAAGTAAAGAATAGGGATCACAAGACTTACCAAGTCTCCTTCATAACTCATCATCAATTTCTTAGCATCAACCTTTAATTAAACCCACTTAGGGTATAAAATTATCATAATTCAATGACCAACATAATAACAAGGCTAAAAGAATCACTACATCATAATCCAACACTAGTTCATAGCTTAAGACAAGAGACATAGATCAAAATCATAATCTAATTAAATTACTAAACAACTATTATAATAGAAATTCATTCATGATTGATACAATAACATCATCTAGTAGCAATTCAGCCAATAACCAAGTCAATCGAATAAACATAACACAATTTACATCAAGATCACAACCTAGGGCTAAGGGTAAAGGTCATCTTTAACAAACTAGACCAAACCAACAAGATATATCATAATTAAATTAGAATACATGCTAATATACTCATAATATCAAAAATAAATCATTAAAAATCAAACACAACATCATATTCACATTGGATGAAAACCCATCTTTTGAAATCAATTTGATGGAACTCTTTGAGGAAAGAGGTCTCAAAGGTGAAAGAGATATCATACTTACTAATTGATGAAGATTGATGGTGAAACTTGAATCTTTACAGCTCTTGAACTCACCTCTAACTTTGCGTTCAGTGGGGGTTTCTTTGGGAGAGAGAAAGAAGAAAGAAGGAAGAGAGTTTTGGGGTTTGGAAATTATGAGCTTAGGTTAGTCTAATTAGGTTAGGGTCTTAATATAGGTCATTAATTAACTTATTTATACCTCCATAAACCCCTAAATAATTAACTAACAACCTAATTAATTCATTTAACCCAATAAAAACGTGCAAAAAATCATAGCCCTCATAGACGAGACCCCGATCGACAGTCCGTGTGTGAGTCGACGGTCATTGTTCCCCCTTCGTGCTGCACTCCATCGTTTGATTCAGATACTAATCCATATGTACCATTATCCAAAATGTATAAGTTTTGGTCGAATGATGGCATCGACGCCCTGTCAATTCCACTCGTGGGTGCACACTACCCAGGCAATCTTTGAAAAATGTGAGGGTACTCCTCAAGGGTCCTTGGTTGGTCCTTTGGGAGTCGTGCCCAGACTTTTAAACTATGAATAACTCTAGTACATGTTAGAAACCCTTCCACCGATTTCCATCATTTTTTGACTCCTAAATATACTCAAATAGGTGAAGGCACGCCAATACCTCATTGAACTAGTTTCCGGACGTCATAGTCGTTCTTGGACATTTGGGTTTCTAGACTTCCTAAATGACATGTTAATTAAAAATGGACCTTAAAACAATGTGTAAACCTTATGACACGTATGTTAGTCTCTAGAACACGTCTTGGATTTTCGAATTGTTACAAACTCAAGTCATGTTCATAGTCCACATATATCTACGTAAGCACCATATAAAATTCAGCATAAGAACAATGTCAATCAAACAAGTTCAATAGTTTACATCAACTTAAGCATACAAAATTCTTACAAAAAATACCATCTCAAACCTACACGTGCAAGCTTATGTGCAGTCCCATAGCCCACACAACCAAGTAAACAAGATAGGAGATCATAAGCAATTCTTTGCTACATAATACTTATCATCATAGATAGTCAGCACAACATATAGCAATTTAGACCAACACCATGTTCAACAATATAATCATCATGTAAGAGCACCATCATATAAAGTCAACATCATACAGTTTATAATATCATACATAATAACAACCTCCTAGGATTCCTCTTAGAGTCAACTTGTGCAACGTCTAGGTAGAGTCCCATCACCCTACCTCTACTAAGTCAAACCCCTTAAGTCATCCTAGTTAGTGTTCCCTTTATTACTTCATTTTACTTTCAGTAACTATTGCCTCAACCGACATAGACAACAAGAGCTAAATGTGGAATTCGGTGTCATGAAACCCAACACCTAACGAAGGTTGACTACTTGCCAAGGTAGTACCAAAACATGAACATAGAATTCTAGGTGGATCCATTAGCTAGTATTCCTTATTGGATCAACATAGTTCAAGAACTAGGAGTTATGGTTAAGACGCTCTTTATGCACATTTTATTATAATCTCCAATCTCATGAGTACAATAATGAACCTATCTTCCCTATTTGGGAAGGGACACTTCTCACTACTAGTTCACTCGGTGCTAAGATAGAGTCCCTTTTTGAATTGTCTTTATGACTTTATTATTCATCATATCTTTGTTTATTTCATAGGAGACTAACCCCTTGTATATCATCATCATTATTTCATTAGGAATTGCATAAGAATATCCTTTCAATACAACCCTCATATGTAAGATTAGGTCATCATCATAATGTCATAATAAGGCACATAGGCAATTCATAACCAAACTTATATCATTCACTGTAAGCATAATCTCACATTCACATAATCAAGACATTTCAATATCATCATCATACCAACACTTATCTAATACAACACAAGACATGTTTCAATTGAATACCTTCACCAAGTAAAAACCATCACGATTGAAGTAAAGGTTTAAGATCACAATTCTTACCAATTTCTCGTTCAAAAGCCATCTTCCTTGGTTTTACCCACAAAAAATATAATTTAAGCAATAAATATGTGTAAAAACATCAATCAATAGTAATCAACACAATAAGTAACTCAATTGCATCAATACTAGTTATTTCAACAAGAGTTCATCCCCTAGGGTTAGGGAATTTGGGTCAATTCATGATTTATTCCACATACTAGGTTAATTCATCAAGAAACAATATAATTGAACAATAATACAACATAATATAACCACAATAACCAAAATAAACCATAAAAATACAATTTAGAATATCGAATTCATATTATGAAGACAATCATATGAAATCATCTTTGTGAAAACCAAATATGGAAGAACCCTTTTAGGAAGGGAATCCAAAAGGTGAAAGGATACCATGCGTTGATTTTACTTGAATATTTATGGAAAAAATATGACTTATTTTTTAACTATAACCCTTAGAACTTTACCTTCAATGGAGTCTTCTTTGGGGAGAGACAAAGTAGAGAGAAGTAATAGTATTTGGGCTTGGAAATTGTGAGGTGTTATGTTGGGTTTAGACTTAGGGTAGGTTATATTGTCACTTAAATAATCTAATCAACCACTCTATAATCCCTAATTAACCCCCCTAACTAACTGACTTAATTTAATAAACTAACTAAACTTCACAGGAAAGTCACATGCTTGACCTACGGGTCGTGTAGGTCAGTCGATGCCCCCCTCACCCCACTGTACTGTCAACCGTCATTTGGATCAGAGAGTTTTCATTTTTTTCATTTTTGAAAATTTTCTAAGTGACCATTTAAGGATTCAATACACGCCTCGTAGATTTGTCCACGCCCCTTCGTCTGCCATTGTTGGTAGATACTATCTATTGACAACTTTTTGGCCAACATGGAAGGGTCCTCCTCAAGGACCCTTAGGGTGAACCTTGGAGATTCGTACCGAGATGTTTTGACCCTAAACCAATTTTAGTACGTTTTTAAACCTTCCCACCAAATTTCATTAAATTCCGACTCCTAAAAAACCCCGTCAAATAGGCCAAGGCACACTAGCACGTTTTTCACTAGTCTCCGCACGTCATGGACGTTCCTTGATGTTTTGTATCTAAAATATCTTAAATCACTCATACACATTATTTTGGACCTTAAAACAGTGTTATAATGTTTAGAGACTCATGTGAGGCTCTATATTAGGTTTTGAACATTTGGAGAGTTACATGCTATTGGAAGAAGGTGAGTTGACCTAATTCCCTTACTAATGTAGAATTAATATTAGAGTTGCTCTTGTGTGGTATGGTCCACTTATGGTGGTAGTGTTTAATTGTCGTTCTTGATGTGATCATGGCCTTGTCAACGTTGTTATGTTAATTTTAGTAGTATCTTTTTATGATTTATGTGAAGGTATAATGTGGAGTTGGTTATATGAAGTAATGTGATCTTGTATTAGGTGGTAGGGCTTATACTAATGCATAAAGTGAAGGACTATGTGAGATATGGGTGTTATCTTGTATAATGTGGGCATGGTGTATTGACTAGTGTATTTCTCTGAAGTTAACATGTGATGATGATTGACTATGAAGGTCCCTACATGTTCAAATGGTGGCTTGCTTAGGTATAACTTGTTGTCCCTACTTGATACATAAATGTTTATAGATTATGAACTCTTGGATTTGGTATACATAGGTTCCTTATCCTTGATGTATGAAAGTCATGTGAATGTGATCTCTTGACTTGGTAGGTTTAGGCACCCTTTTCATAAATTGAAATAAGATTAACTATAGCCTCACATGGGTTTTATGAGTTAATAAACTGTTAAAATTATGAACAATGGCTTTAGATGTCAGTTTTAAAGAGTTTTGAAGTCAAACGTCAAGGGACGACCACGACATTTGAAAACTAGTCTTCTATGTATTAGTGTGTCCTGGTATGTTGTGCATGTTTTTATGTGTCGTTTGGAGTCTAAAATCGGTTGAGGTGACATTAATGTCTTTATAATCATGTTTAGGGTAAAAACATCCAGGTACAACTCCCCAACGACCAACCTATGGGTCCTTGAGAAGGACACAACCCTTGGCCAAGATGCTCCAAGGCAGCGTGCGACCAGTAGCTATGGGAGTGTATCCGCATCGGGACTTGCTCCAACCATGAGCAAAAACTGTCTCCTCATCGAAGAGACACAGCGGACCCTTTTGTCCAAAATATTACCTCAAAAAATTTTCAGGGAACACCTCCGCGACTCAAACTTGTTCCCCGATGATGATTACAAATATGAAAGTTATGTTTGACTTGTTTCACAAGGTTCAATTAATGTAGGGGTGTTTTGGGTATTTTGGGGGTGTATTATATACTGATTTTTGGTCATTATACACCCATTACCCAATTAAAAACCCCAAAACCTCAATGAGTAATCAAAATTTCAAAATCGTCAAAAACTTTTCTCTTCCAAATTTCTCCCAAGCCACCATTGAATGTCAAGGTCTTAGAGATTTCTAGGAAGGATGGTTTAAGCTAGTTAATTCTTAATTTTCATTGGGTTCTTAAAGAAGAAGGTATGGGAATCTTTATATTTGATTCATGTTTCAATCAAAGAGTCAACTCAAAGTATTTTCAAGTTCTTCAAAAATACTATTAAAAAACCCAATTTCAATTCTATGCATGGGGTTTTTTCATGAAAAGGTTTTAAATGATGATTTATGTTGATATTGATGATTTTTATAAAGCAAAAAACCATGAATCCATGTCTTCTCTAATTCTGTAAATTTCACCATAAAGTGGGTGTGTTGATTTAAATTAATGGTTATAAAATTGTGCTTGAATTCGTGTGGGTTGTTCATACACGATATTATCTATGTTGAATTGTGAAGAATTGATATTGACTGGAATGATATGATATTTAAGCCTTGAATGGGCAAATAGTGATTTGGCCATTATAATTTTTATTGACTTATGTTTAGTTTAAATGTATAGTTGAATTCAACAATTATCTATGTTGTTTAAATATGAAATTATGGAGGACTAAGGAATGGTGATGGAGTCTATTGGAAGAAGTTAATTTGACCTAATTCCCTTACTAATGTAGAATTGCTCTTTTGTGGTATGATCCACTTATGGTGGCAGTGTTTACTTATTGTTCTTAATGTTATCTCGGCATTGTCGACATTATTATATGAATTATAGTGGTATCTTGTTATTATATATGTGAAGGTACGATGTGGAGTTTATTATATGAAGTAATGTGATCTTGTGTAAGGTGGTATGGCATATATGAATGCACAAAGTAAAGGACGATGTAAGATATGGGTGTGCTCTTGTATAATGTGGGCATGATGTGTTGACTAGTGTATTTCACTAATGTTTACATGTGATGATGATGGACTATAAGGGTCCTTACATGTTGAAACGGTGACTTTCTTAGGTAGACCTTGTTGTCCCTACTTTATACATATATGCTTCTAGATTATGAACTCTTGGATTTGGTAGAGTTAGGTGCCTTCTCCTTGATGTATGAAAGTTATGTGAATATGATCTCTTGACTTCATAGACCTAGGAACCATTGTCGTATATGTATGAATTAATGTATCAATTAATGAAAGTCTAGGATCGGTAGACCTAAACTAGGTACTCTTCTATGAAAGACTAATATGAAAACCTTGACTAGTAAAAGAAGGTTATGAATGTCAAACCTTGAATTTGAAAAGAAGATTAATATAGAAGCCTTGAAGTGGTAGACCGTAATGGTGCCCCTATTTGAGTGGAATCATGGACTTAAAAGTAGGTTGGCTAGAACGTCATGAAACCATCTTTAAGAAAGTCACAAGATCTATCTGAATGAACCTTAATCGGTATCCCTTGTGTAACCCTTCTTGGTAGTGGTATTAATAGATGGCAGGACTTATTGATGGTACCTTCTAAAATACTCTTACATGAATGAACTTACTATATAAGATTCAAGGCAAAGCACCGAGCGGATATGCTTGTGGTAGTAGCTCTACTTCAGTATTCTACTAGAGTACAAAGAAGCCCTTAATATCCTTTGAAACATGTGCCTACATGGGATGTGTCCTAGTTCTACCTTTGGAAAGTAGAACACCTTCCACGGTGTGGGGTCTTAGGACACTAGATTCCATGTCTAGCTAGCTAGTATGGTCTTTGTCAGTTAATGCTTATACTTATCATGTGGGATGTGCACTCTAGTTATTGGATAGTTTCTACAACGTGTTAGATGTGCACTCTAGTTATTGGATAGTTTCTACAACGTGTTGGATGTGCACTCCAGTTATTGGATAGGTTCTACAACATGTGGGGTAGTGGATTGGGACGCTATGTACACTTGGCACGAGTAGGCTTTGAAGGTACTAAACTGAGTTCCCTTGGTTTTCCAACGACATTATTTGAAGTCCCATAGTAGTATGTTGACTTCTAAATGACTTATATTAATGTATGTTCTCCTAATGAAAGCATGTTGAATAGAAAGGATCTTATCTAGGGTGGATTTGAGGAACACTTAGGTTTTCTTGAAGAGGGTGTATGGGCGGTCTCTTAATGTCTTATAGACTAAAGTAGAGAGTCTAAATGATAAAAGGTTACTTGATGAATATGGAATTAAGTGTTAAACTTTGATGCTACTTGAAAATGAATTTATATGTGAATGTGGACTTGTGTTTTGTCTCTTAAAAAAAATTATGATGAATGTTTTTATCAAAATGTCATGAAATCATGTTTCTATACTAAATGTCCCTATTAGAATTGTTTTTGCATGGTATCCACATTTAGTTCATTAATTGCGCTAACCCCTTTCTTTCCCTTTTTGACTAAAGTGTGGGGATTGAACATGTAGTATGCTATGGAGGTTAGTAAGGTGTCTAATTGGTTGAAGATGAAGATTGGTAAGTCATTATAGATTTGAGTACAAGATCCATATGTTTCTTTTATGTATTTTTTGTCTTTCTTAAAGTTCTGTATGGGCTAAGTCCCAATGTTATACTTACAAGTATTATATGGTTTATGAGACACACTTGTCGTAAAGTTAGATGTTTTAAAAGTCTTCCGCTTGGTTATTAATGAAAGTATTCTTTGTGTGTGAAGAAAGTTTTAAATTCTTACATATTTTGAGTATCGTATGCAATGAAAAATCCATCTAGCTTGTATAAGACATCCGAGAAGTCGAATACGCAGGTTACGGTTAGGGGGTACTCTAGGTATTTACATTAGGGGAAATTCTAGGGGACTCTATGGGTGTAAGAACCGATAAATTAAAAGCTAAACATAACTTGATTCAAAGCCTTAACCAAGCTTGAATCAATGGAGGAAATATTCCCTCTTCTCTTCTCTTTTCTTCTTCTTCTTCACTTCTTGAGAGAGAATTTCTTGAGAGGATTGGGGGACTTAGATGAATGAGTTAAAATTATTTAGTTTAGGGGTATATTATGTATTTATATTTGGTTTAATACTAACTAATAGATGTACCTTAACCCCTTTATAATTACAAACTTAACCCCTAAATACTTAACTCGAAAGTAAAACACCTAAAGTTTTGTTGACCTACAGACCCCCACCCACGGACCATAGGTGTGTTCATGTCTTGTTCTGGCTAGTCGTAGATGGTTTTAAGAGGATTCATCTTGCAGGCATTTATCAGGAATTGTCCCGCGTCCCCATTTACGGGACTTGGGTCTACCTATGGCCAGTAGGTGACCAATCGTAGGTGCTGCCAGCTTTTGCAGCTTTTGGGCTGTTTTTAGGGTCTTCCCCAATGACCCCTTAGGTGGTCCTTGGGGGTCATATCTTGACTCCCTAATACTTAAAACCCTATTCTAAGTATGGGAATTGTTTTTAAAAATTTTGATCCTCCTATAACATTCCCAAAAAACTTACGAAAGACTTTAGAATTCTCTAGTTCGACTTACTAGTTTCGGAGGTGTTACATTATCTCCCCTTTGGATCATTCGTCCTTGAATGAAAATTCTAAACACTTATTAAATTCACAACTCTAAGATTATATACCATTATACATTTAAATTCACACAACCAATGGAAAGAACATCAATTCCAAGCTAAACACATTAAATGCAACACAAGGGAGTAGGAACTACTTCTACAAACCCAAAATGCATGAAATTCTATATCTATTAATTTTCAAAGAGGAACTAACATCTCCTAGATAAAACATGTTCAACACCCATTCATGAATCCTAAATGAAATTTACTCACAAAAGTCATTTTTTGTAGGAGGAATCTTTCAACTCCAAACTAGAGCATGCTCATATAATCATCTCATGAAATTTATATGCAACTCTACTCAATGCACAACAACATGAGGAAATAATGCACATAAGTCGTTTTTAATAAGACCTAAACATTTTCATGAACATGTATATGTGGAAATCATGGAAGCACATAATCACATAATAACATAATTAGGTAGGCACACTATCTCCCCCTTGGGAGTAAGCCTACGCAATTTCTACTAAACATCATGCATACTAAAACAAACTACAAAGTTCGACATAACAAGTCATCAAAGACAAGAAATCTGTAAATTACTAATGCATAAAACACATACCATAAAGGACATGAGAAGATCACTATTGATCTTCTGTAGATTTGGGAGAAAAAAACTTATTCTTCTTTCGAGGATCCACATCGCCACTACGAGAGGCGGCTTGTTTACCCTCTATTATTATAACCTTATTCTTTAGACAATCTATCATCATGTTTCCATTCTAATAACATCAAAAATAACCATCTCTATCGACTAAACTCTTACCCTCATGCCTCATACCACACCTATAGCAAGTGGTGCATAGGAACTTATTACTCATCCCTTGTAGACTAGGAGTACATACATTCTTATCCTTATGACTAGGATCATTAGACAAGCCTTGCCACTAAAACTTTTGTCGATTTTTAGAACGACCATGTCCATTAGACCCATCATGAAAAGTCTTATCATTTTCCACCCTAGTCCTATTATTCTCCCTAGACATATTATTTTCCCTAGACCTTACCTCATCAAGAATATCCATCTTAATTTATTGAGAACACACCATAAGACGTGAGATGCCCATATCATCATGGAGCATTGTCTTACAACATATGTTTACCACTAATTTAGACACACCTGTGATGTACCATAAGTTTATGGTATTTTTAATACATTTCACTTAAGAGTTTTGTGTGTCTAAGGCTATTTGTATTGGTTTTTATGTCTATTTCTCATGTTTGAAGGAAATGTGTTCAGGTGCGGAAATTTAGAGACACAGTTAGCAGAATGTAGAAAATGGCATTTACAGAGGCAATCTACAGACCATAGGTCTTGTTACGATCCGTATATGGTGGACGTAGAGGGTCATTCAAGAATTGCTGAAGATAAAAGGATTTTTGACCAAGTGTGGAACCACAAGTGCAACATACAGACAGTAGATTGAACTACGTATCGTACTGTTGCTCCATCAATTACATCTGAGCATTGGTTTTAGTGTATGACCATGAAGAGTTCAAATATGGATCTATGATGAAGATTTATGGACTGTAGGTCATTCGACGGTCTCTATTGATGAACCATCGAATGTAATAATTTTGAAGATTGAAATTTTGCCTTAGTCCTGAGCCACGAAAAAGACCTACGGACCGTAGATTAGTGTAGTATACTAAAGACGTGTTCCAAAACATTGTTTCCTTTTTAGTTAGGACTTATGTTTTTGTATTTATGGCATCTAAACACCATTTTTAGAGGTTAGATATTATTGTTCATGCTCTAGTTCTTGACAGTGGGAATTAATTTGCTTACTCTGGCGATTAATTATTTTAAAAGCATGTTTCAAAGATTTTGACTTTGCAATTCAAGTTGAAATTTTGGTTTATTGTTTTTATTAAATAAATTCATAATTCTTTCATCTAAAAATATGAATTATTTTCAAGTTAATATGGGTAACTAAATCAACAACTAGGATTGTGGGTACCATGAGCCATTAACAAAGTATGAATAGTAATTAAGCAGTTCTTGAATAGTTTTATTGCATGCATTGATAATTCTTTAGTTTAGAAGTTTTTTTAATGAGTGCACGCGTTAAAACTCGCATTGTTTCTACTTGTTGGACCAAGGAGGTAGTTATTAAGAAAAAGATTATAAACATAGATTTAGTGTGATGCTATCTAATAGTCTAATGTTAATTGGTGAGAGGGTGAAAACTAAGTCATACATTGATGTGATGTCTAAAATGAGGTAAAGTTAAGGGTTTAGTAAATTATACACACGTAGCCGGACTGAGGTGAAATTATCTAGATGCCGGACCAAGGATTTAGAGATACCTAACTTATCATTTTGCATGTAATACACTAGGAAAGGGTTGTTATTACTAGGATTACGGAGTTATGAGCTTATAGAGAGCCCATACACCCTAGTTACTTTCTTATCTTTCTAACAACTAAAGTTTGAATCTTTCTCAATGATTACTTACATAATTTCCAAATTTGTTTCACAAATCCCCCCCCCCCTTAATTAATTAATATAAGACAGCGAGTAAGGGAGTGAGTCTGTCCAAATAAGCTCTTAAGAAGCGGAGTTTCACTCGACAAAAAGGGTTTGGACTGAAAATGATCCAAAGTTTCAAGTTCTGTTAGGTAACTTACCAGATAAGGTGGATTGCAAGATGATCCTGACTTTGCCAAGAGAGTTCATGTCGCAGATATATTTTGGATAAACAAATATAATTGTCAATTCAGTTGAAGTTTAGACCATATTTCTTGTGGGATTGACCCAGCCTACAAGTTGGGTTCTTTACTTGATAACGATTGCTTATGCTTCCTTAGAGCGGTTTAATTTGAGCATATTGCTTCGCTGTCTGGAATTTGAACTTTAAATTAAGTTTAACTACTTCTTGAAATTTAGTCAAATATTTCCTAATTTTACTTTTTGTCCTTTTGTTTTTGTCTCTCTCATGTTCCAACTCTAGTGTATGTCAAGTACATGCAATCAAGTATAACCTTACTCCCTAGGATCCTGAACTTAATAGAACTTTGCGGAGAATGAATAATTAAAGAGGGGTAGTTAATCATATTTGAGGAGAATCAGGTGATGGTGCTGGGTTGCAACCTCCGAGGGTTGTGAATAAAAATAATTAGGCTCCAGCAGGAAATCGATTGGGAGATGCATTGAGGTATAGGAGCAACCAGGGCCACGACCACCTGACAACTACAGGGTCAACTTTGATATTGTTGACTTTGTTGGAGAGCTTGACCTACCTCTTCTTCCAATAGGGTATACCTTTGTTGTGACTAATAGGTTAATTCAGATGCTCACAGTGAGAGGCATATTCGAGGGTTGGCGTCGGATGACCTGTATGCTCACATAGCCATGCTAAGGGTGGTTTTCAAAAGTTGTGTAGGTTGATCGGACTAGTACATGGATGTGATTGGACTGTGAGTATTCCCCATATCATTGACAAGTTATGCAGCTACTTGGTTCAATGAGTTTCCTTACAACTCATTCTACACATGTGATAAATGGAGAGATACGCTCTTAGAAAAAATTGCTTCACGTATACAAAACAGATAAGCTAAACAATTTCGTGGAACTACTTTGAGAGTTTGTGAGTAGTTCTGGGGAAATGTTCACCGCTCTCATAAGAGGTGTTTCGAATTACCACATGGATGAAAACTTGCTGAGAGGATATTTCTACTAAGGGCAGGATGACAAATGTAAGGTAGTGATTGATACTATTACTGGGGGTTCATATGGTGATTGCACTTTTGAGCAGATTATGGAGAAACTACGGAAGATATTGCGGATAACAATGCTTGGAGCACTAGAAAAGCAGATACTGGAGGAACACATATGCAGTCCAAGTCACTGCAAATCAATCTGTAGATTATATTCCTGAATAGATAGCACATATGAGAACCAAAGTGGGGTTGGTATTAAAGCATGTGAGCAGAGGTATTGAGAAGGTAAATGTTGTGAATCATTTGACTAAGAATCCACCACAGGTTGAGAAGTGTTTACTATGAAGAGGATGCTTCTGTGGTGAATGATCAGATGGGGGGATTTTGACAAAGCACTCAAGATTCCAACATGAATAATTGGCGCCAAGGTAAAGGAAACCATGTTCAGAAATGTGGCAACTATAACCGACATGGTCAATATGTCTAGGATGGGGAATACAATTGCGATAACAACTACAATCGAAATAACTGTTCCACCTCAAAATGTGGAATCTTGTCCTAGGGATGCTAGAGGTAATATGTCATGAATTAAGGATATGATGCAAAATATGATCAGAAGGTTCGATGTGATTGATGAAAATGAAAAGGAGATGTGTAATGACTTGTCTAGTATTGGTCAAATATTTGATGTGCATGTAGTGTCAGTCAAGCATCTTGACAAGCAGATAACTATTTTCTACTACAGTGAACCCACATCAACCTGGCACTCTTCTGAGCAACATTATACAGAATCCAAAGATTGATGGGCATTGTATGGCAGTTACTACTCGGGGGGATAAGAAAACCATTGGTCCACGTATGCCTTCAGGAGGAAAAATTTAAAACTAGTAAAGATGATGATGTGGTTAAGGTGAGTGGAGAGTCAAAGAATGTGACACAGAAAGAAGAGAAAGTGTCACAACCTGGAATACACCCTATACGTATTCGGCGTCGGCGTCCTCTTTGAGGACTAAGACTAGCCTCTTAGTGTACATTCATATGTCAAATTTAGCGAAAATTTAAAACATTTTCATTACTTCAAATTGGAAGTTAACATATACCTCTTCATACATATATTATATATATATCGAGTATAGATAGACCCTCCATATAGAAAGATTACTTAGTCTTCTACTTTTATTTCACACATATATGTAAAATATAACATATACATAATAGTCCTCTCATCTCATAACCATCGAATAAGAGTGTAAGAACTTTGGAATAACCCATATATCAAGTAAGAATGCCTTACATCATCTATATAATGTTTAATAATAAATGAAAAGAAAAGAACATAATATTCTTAAACTCAGAAAAACTCCATTAGATAGATAGTGGCATCGCGCTCAGAAAGTGAGAGCCTACCTTACTTGGATGAATAAGAGATCCAAGCCTTATTCAAGTCATCTTCTAAGCACTTCAAAGACCGAAACCTAAAATGTAGGGGAAAAGGGAAGAAATGGGGTTAGTACGCCACTTGTACTAAGTATGAGACCATATGCGCACATACTTTATAATCATGCTAAGAAAAGGGACATCTCATAAAGATATGCAATTTACTTTGAAAACACTTATGCACATTCAACAATATCATACCAATCAATAGGACATGTTCATTAAGTCATAAGCATGTACTACACAATACCAACAACATCAAAACTAGTCAAGTCAACATACATATGCTATAATTGAACACATAGTCAATTAACTTTATCATCAAGTCATAATAGCAACACGCATGAATAAAAGTACATTTCATAACCAAATCAAGACAATTACCCATTACCCCTATCAAGTCAACAAGTGCAATGACTAAGCAAAGCCCCATAACCTTACTCAATCAAGTAACCCAACAAGAATCATTACTAACATCCTACTTCACATACCATAGCATTTAAGAGTACATATCATTTGACTTTAACCATATAGAACAACACATATTCATAAGTGACACCAATAAACATATAGTATCAACAATGTGCAAGTTCATAATATACATGTATTATAGAATTATAAGCATTATCATACATAAGAACATCCTCCTAAAACTCCCTTCAAGGCTAACTAGTGCAATGTTTAGGTAGAGTCACATACCCCTACCTAGACTAAGTTAAACCCCTTAGGTCATATTAGTTAGAGTTCAATACTTTAGTTCATTTTACCTTTTGGGAACATCTTTCCCTAATCGACATAGACCACATGAGCTAATGTGGAATTCGGTGTCATGGAACCCTACACCGATAAAAGGAAGACTACTTGCCAGGGTAGTACCAAAACACGAACATAGCGACTACGTGGATCCACTAAATAGTATTCATATGGTGGAAACATAGTTCAAAAACTAGGAGATATTATTGGGACCCTCTTTATGTTACATGCATTGTAGTGCCCAATATCAAGAGTACATAGTGATCCTACCTTCCCTATGTGGGAAGAGACACTCCTCACTCTAGTTCACTCGGTGCTATGATAGAGTCCCTTTTTGAAACGTCTTTAATGTCTTTATTAATCATCATAGCTTATTCTAGGAAATAGAGTCTAACCCTTGTATAAAATCATCATCATCATATCTCAATAAAAATTGTATGAGTATTATCCTTTCATTAAAATTTATATAGGTGAAGTTAGCACATTAACCTTCTCATACCATAATAAGGCACATTGGTAAATCATTCACCAACCTTATTACATTTACATCTTAAGCCAACCTCTCACAAATCGTAGTAAAGACATTCCAATTCAACATCATACCACCCTATAAATTCTAATACAAGGCATACAACAATACAACATCATGACTTAATCACAATTAACCATAATTTGAAGTAAAGGATAGGGATCACAAGACTTACCAAGTCTCTTTCATAGTTTATCATCAAGGTCTTACCACAAACCATAAATTTAACCCAATTTGGGTATATATCATCATAATTCAATAAAATTCATGGAAACAAGGCTAGAAGAATCACTATATCACAGTTCAATACTAGATCAAAGCTTAATACAAGATACTTAGGTCAATTCACAACATACTTCATAACCTAGACATCTTCTCAAGAACTAACATGAATGTACTATAAATCACACTATTTCATTCATTATTAGTGTAAAAACATCATCTAGTAGTAATTCAATCAATAATCAAGTCAATTGAACCAATACAATCTAATTCTTATCAAGATGAAAACATAGGGTTAAGGATTAAGGGTCATCTTCTACAAATTAGACCAAACCATCAAGATACATCATAATTAGGTTATAAGACATGTAAATATGTTCATAATATCCACAAGAAATCAGAAACAAATCAATTCATAACATCAATTTCGTATTGGATAAAACCTACTTGAAAACTCAACTTTTAGAAATCAATTTGATGGAACCCTTTGAGGAAAGAGGTCTCACAGGTGAATTAGATCTCATACCTTATTAGTTGATGAATTTTAAAGGATAAACCTTTGTATTTTCAGCCCTAAAACCCTCCCCTAGATTTGTCTTAAATGGAGTCTTCACTAGAGAGAGAAAGAAGAGAAAAGGAAGTGAGTTTTGTTTTTGAGAGTTGTGATTAGTCTAATAGGGTTGGGGTCTTTATATGGGGGGTTAATTAACATAAGTAGAATTGTCTTAACCCCCTACTAATGACTTAACTCCTTGATTAATTAATTTGATTCACTTAAAAACGTGCAGAAAATTGGACCCCTCACAAATGAGACCCCGATCGACGGTCCGTCTAAGGGTTGACGGCCCTTGCCCCCTTCCGTGCTGCTCATCAATAGATGAGTTTAGAGACTGGTCCAAATGTATTATTATCCAAAATTTACATTACACCAAATGGATAAGTTTTGGTCAACGTATGGCATCGACGCTCCGTCTATCCACACACATTTCATCGATAGCCTTTCGTGGGTGCACACTGCCAGGCAGTGTTTGACTCCAACGCGCAAAGGTCCTCCTCAAGGGCCCTTGCTTGGTCTTTGGGGATTCGTACCAGTAAGTTTCTACAATGAATCAACTTAAACACAAGTTAGACACCCTTCCACAATTTTCATGAATTTCTGACTCCTAAAAGCTAGTCAAATAGGCTAAGGCACGGTAGTACCTTTTTGAACTTGTTTCCGAATGTCATGGACGTTCTTGGGCGTTTTGGTTTCTAGACTTCCTAAATGACTTCTATTTATTAAAATGAACCTTAAAACAGTGTCTAAACCATTTATTAAAATGAACCTTAAAGTGTCTAAACCTTAAGACACTTATGTTAGGCTCTAGAACACGTCTTGGATTTTCGAAGAGTGATATTATCCCCCCACCCTAGGAACATTCCTCCCAAATGACACTAAAATTCTTTTGAAAGAAGGAATAGACTCAATACTATCAGACCAACCAACAAAAACACATTACAACATGAGTCACAACACAAACCATATTACTTACACAAGTCAATTCAAAAAGCTTCAATTAGCACACATAAGGCTCAACATTACATTATGTGGAATATCCTTCTCACAATAAGAAGAGCTTAACATAGCATTTATGAGTCAATTATGCAAAAGTTAAATCTATCAACATGCTACACATCATTTCATAAAGTCTCACCATATCAAAATGCACTACATGATTCAAAACAAGCAAAATTGCAAATTTCAAATCCAATGCACAATTTCACTATAGTTCACTCTAATGACATAAAAAATGCACCTTTTGCATAACTTCATCAAAAATAAAGAAACTTAAATTTTTAGTCAATATTTCATTATTAGTAAAAACTACTAACTTTAGTTAAAAATAGATGAGGGTAACGGGACTTCATGTCGGTCTCGACCTTCCATGTTGCAACCTCAAGTAGGTGATTCTTCCATAACACCTTTACGGAAGCCACTTATTTATTTCTTAACTTATTTACTTGTCTATAATGGATTTGAACCGGAATTTCCTCGTAAGAGAGGTTATCCTTCACATCAAGACCCTCTATAGGGAGAATACACTCGGGATCACCGATACACTTCTTATGCTTGGAAACATGGAAAACCGGATGAACCAAAGCCAATTATCTACGAAGCTTCAATTCATATGCAACTTTACCAACTCCTTGAAAGATTTTGATAGGGATCCACATAACGAAGACTCAACTTCCCCTTCTTGCCAAATCTAACCACCCCTTTCATAGGCAAAATTTTCAAATACACCTTATCATCTTCTTCAAACTCTAAAACCCTTCTCCTATGATTGGCATAAGACATTTGCCGACTATAGGCCTTTAGCAACCGGTTCCTTATGATATGAACTTTCTCCGAAGTCTTATAAATAAAATCGGGACCAAGAACCATCCAATAAGAGACCTACACCTCCTACCATATAAGGCTTCATAAGGATCCATGGATATGGACGAATGGAAACTATTATTGTAACAAAACTCCACCAAAGGCAAATGCTTTTTCCAATTTCCCTTAAAATCAATAATACAATCCCTAAGCATATATTAAAGGGTTTAAATAGTACGCTCTTCTTGACCATCCATTTATGGATGAAAAACGGTACTTAACTTTACCTTAGTATCCAACCCTTTTTGGAATGACCTCCAAAACCTAGATGTAAATTGTGCACCCCTATCTTATATGATTGATAAAGGAATACCATGGTGACACACAATCTCATCTATGAATATCATTGCATAATTTTCCGCTGAATAAGTAGACTTGACGGGAATAAAATGAGCGGACTTGGTCAATCTGTCCACAACCACCCACATAGAGTCATATTGCTTTTGAGTCAGAGGCACACCGACTACAAAATCCATATTGATGTCTTCCCACTTCCAAGTAGGAACTTGGATTTCTTGTACCAAGCCACTCGGCTTTTGATGCTCGATTTTAAGTTATTAGCAATTTGGACACTTATCAACAAACTTCATTATGTATTTTTTCAAACCTTCCCACCAAAATACTTTCCTAAAGTCATGGCACATTTTTGTCCAACCCGGATGAATGGAGTAAAAGGACCCATCGACTTCCTCAAGGATCCGGTTTATCAACCCATCCACATCGGGAACACATAACCTACCTTGATACCTCAAGACACCATCCCCTCTAAAGAAAATGTCTCATTAAGCTTGCTAAAAACCGATTCCTTCAACTCCATCAATGATTGATCAAGGTATTGTTTAGACTTCACCTCAATTACTAACTATGACTGTGAGTTATGATAGACCATGAAACCACCATTCGGAGAATCTTCCAACCTCACTCCCAATCTAGCCAACCTATGAACACCTCTCACTAGGACTTTCTTGGCTTAATCTATGTGAGACATACTACCCTTAGATAAATCAATTAGAGCATCCTCAACCACATTTTCATTTCTGGGGTGATGGAGAACACTCATGTTGTAATATTTCAATAATTCTAACCACCTTCTTTGTATGAGATTTTACTCCTTTTAGGTAAACACATATTGGAGACTTTTATGATCAGTATGCTCATCAACATGGACTCCATACAAGTAATTCCTCCATAGTTTTAAGGTAAATACCATGGCCACTAACTCACGATCATGAGTTGTATAGTTTCTCTCTTGCACCTTAAGTTACCTAGAAGCATAGGCTATTACCTTCCCAGGTTGCGTAAGCACACATCATAAGCCTACTCGAGATGCATAATAGTACACAACGAAACCCTTTGTACCCTTTGATAAAGTCAACACCAGAGCGGAAGTTAGCCTATCTTTCAGGATTTGGAAGCTCTTTTCACATGCCTTCGACCACTCAAATTTCTTACACTTTTGGGTTAAAGTAGTCAAGGGAGATGCAATGGACGCTAAACCTTCCACAAACCTTCAATAATAACCCGTTAGACCCACAAAACTCCTAATGTCGATTGGAGTTTATGGTCTAGGTCAATTCTTCACCGCCTCAGTTTTCCTTAGATCAACCTCAACTCCCTCCAAGATATGATATGACCAAGAAATGCTACCGACCTTAACCAAAACTCACATTTACTATACTTGACAAACAATTGATTCTTCTTAAGCACTTGTAACACCACTTTTAAATGGTTCAGGTGATCACCTTCATTTTTTTGAATATACCAAGATGTCGTCAATAAAGACAATGACAAATGAATATAGGTAACTTTGAAACACCCTATTCAAGAGATCAAAAAACATTGTCGCGGCATTCGTGTGACCAAAGTACATCACTAAGAAATCATAGTGACCATATCTAGTCCGAAATATCATCTTTGGTACATCCTCACCTCTTACCTTAAGTTGGTGATACCCCGACCTCAAGTCGATCTTAGAAAAGTAGTTTGCCCCTTGGAGTTGAACAAACAAGTCGTCAATCCGAAGGAGAGGATACTTGTTCTGAATAGATAGTTTATTGAGTTGGCGGTAATCACTGCACATCCTAAAGGGCGTATCCTTTTTCTTTACAAACATAACCGAAGTACCCCATGATGAAATACTAGGTTGAATGAAACCCTAGTCTAGTAAATCATTCAGCTGAGCCTTCAACTTTTTCAATTCGGCCACAGCCATCCGAAAAGGAGGAATTGAAATGGGATTTGTATCCGGAAGATCATTAGGAAAGACCTACAAAAAATACCTCGCTATGGGGACCGACACAATGGGAGGAATTTTAGAGTCTAAATCTTGGACTCTTACTATATGGTATAAACACCCTTTAGAGATCATTTTACAAGCTTTCAAGCAAGAGATGTTACGGCCTCTAGTGATATAATTTCCCCCCTTCCACTCTAAAATGGGCTCATTTGGAAAGTTAAACTTCACCACCCACTTTATACAATCTATAGAGGCAAAATAAGCATGCAACCAATCCATACTCAAAATGACATCAAAATACAACATATCAAGTTATACTAGCTCAATATAATAAACTCTATTGGGAAACATTATAGGACAATTTCTATACACCTTTTTGAAACAACCGACTCCCCCACCGGGGTAGACACTTTAAAAGGTTCATGCAATATATCAGGAAAAATGTCAAACTATTTAGCTACTAGAGGTGTAACAAATGATAAGGTAGCCCCGAGATCAAGTAAAGCATATACATAAATAGAGAAGACTTTCAACATACACGTCACCACGTCGGGACAAGTCTCTAGCTCACCCTTAGAGCGGAGAGCATAGAAATGGTTCTTGTTTGGAGACTCATTTGAACCACTTGCTTGAGATTGAACATTACCCTTCTATTGACCCCTCACATTAGGGAAATCCTATCCTTGTGCCCACTTTTACAACAACCCAATTTATTATCTGTTCCCTTAAGAAAATCACCATAATGTTTTTTGCCTCACTTTCCACAAGTTAGCTTCTAGGTTGGTGAACTAGTACCCTTTACCTTTTTAGGCTTAGGGTTAGACACCCTATCATCCCTAGATTTAGGGAACTTTGAAGGAACTTGATCAGAAACCTTCTTCTTAAACCTAGGCTTGTCTTGTATCTCAAGTCTATTCTTTGAGGAACCTCTATCAATAGATATTGCCCTCTTATCATCTCTACTATTCCTCCTAAGTGTTGCCTCTTGTACATGTTCGGCATTAACCATAAGATGAGAAATGTTCATGTTGTCATGTAGCATAGCCGAATGACACTTCTCTTGCAAATCATCCGACACCCCGTCACAAAATGACTCATTTCATCTCTAAGATCGGAAACCAAAGATGGAGCATATTTTGACAATTTAGTAAATTTCAAAGAGTTTTCATGAACACTCATACCTCCTTGCCGAAGGTTGATGAACTCCACCACTGTATCTTTCCTTTTCTCCCTAGGAAATAAACGATCAAGAAAAGCCTTCTTGAACACTTCCCAAGTCACCGGTCCACCTCTTAAAAGCCTATTGTCCCTCCATTGGATGTACCATGCTTGAGCCATATCCTTGAATTAATAGGTGGCTAACTCGGCCTTCTCACTAGTAGACAACCCCATAGCAAAGAGGATCTTGTAGATTTCATCAATGAACTCTTGGGGGTCTTATTCAATATTGGACCCATAGAAAGTAGGAGGATTCATCCTAGTGAAGTCCCTTAGACGAGAGGCCATAGTAGAAACTTTTAAATTTGCCCTTTGTACAACCTTCCAATTAGCTTGGACCGTCATGGCTTGAGCTTGAGTAGTGGCATCTTGTGCTTGGGTAGTAATGGCTTGGGCCATTTGAAAGAGAGCGGCCCTTATGTTCTCATCCGCCAAAGGAGAAGGATTCACCTAGGCATTCACATCTTTTTCAAGAGGAGGAACTTGATCACCATGGGGAGGTTCTCCCGCATTGGCAATCTCTTCTTCAAGTCTTTGTGCCGCATTCCTTAGAGTATTCATTTCCTATAATCACAATAATAGGATTAGATTCAAAAAAAATAGAGCTAACACTCCAAAGGTATGATATTGGACTTCCAAGAAAGTGAGAGTTTCCTAGGCATCACAAAGGTTCCTATCCATAAGTGTGGCGCGCTTCACAATTATTAATACCAACTTACATATACTGGTTGAGAGAAAATTGACTCAGAGATAACTCAACCTCATGCTTTGGTACCGAGTTTGTCACATCGGGGAATATACCCTAGACGTAACTGGCGGCGGTGGCCTCTTTGAGGACTAAGACTAGCCTCTTAGATTACATCATTACATGCATAGATCAAATTTAGCAGAAATTTAAAAAAATTTCATTACTTCAAATTGGAGGTTTACATACACCTCTACATAAACCATATTATATCTATATATATCGAGTATACATAGACCCTTCGTATAGGAAGATTACTTAGTCTTCTACTTTTATTGCACACATATATATAAAATATGACATTGTCATAATAGGTGTCTCATCTCATAACAATCTAAAAACAGTGTAAGAACTTCGTCATAACCCACATATCAAGTAAGAATGTCTCACATAGGCTATACAATGTTTCATACTAAATGACAAGAAAACAACCTAATAGTCTTAAACTCAAAACAAAATTCTTTAACTAGATAGAGGCATCTCCCTCGGAAAGTGAGAGCCTACCCTACTTGGATGAATAAGAGATCCAAGCTTTCTTCAAGAAGTCTTCTAAGCACTTCAAAGACTGGAACCTAAAATGTAGAGGGAAAAGGAAGAAATGGGGTTAGTACGCCACTTGTACTAAGTATGAGACCATATGCGCACATAATTTAAAATCGTGCTAAGAAAAGGGACATCTCATAAAGATATTCAATTTACTTTGAAAACACTTATGCACATTCAAAAAGATCATACCAATCAATAGGACATGTTCATTAAGTCATAAGCATGTACATCACAATACCAACAACATCAAAACTAGACAATTCCACATACATATGCTATAATTGAACACATAGTCAAGTAACTCTATCATCAAGTCATAATAGCAACAAGCATGAATAAGAGTAAATTTCAACATAACCTAAGCAAGACAATTACCCATTACCCCTATCAAGTCAACAACTGCAATGACTAAGCAAATTCCCATAACCTTACTCAATCAAGTAACCCAACAACAATCATCACTAACATCCTACTTCACATACCATAGCATTTAAAAGTACATATCATTTTACTTTAACCATATAGACCAACACATATTCATAAATGACACCAATAAACATATAGTATCAACAATGTGCAAGTTCATAATATACATGTCTTATAGCATTATAAGCATTCTCATACATAAGAACATCCTCCTAAAACTCCCTTCAAGGCTAACTAGTGCAATGTTTAGGTATACCCCTACCTAGACTAAGTTAAACCCCGTAACTCATCTTAGTTAGAGTTCAATACTTTAGTTCATTTCACCTTTTGGGAACATCTTTCCCTAATCGACATAGAGCATATGAGCTAATGTGGAATTCGGTATTATGGAACCCTACACCGATAAATGGCAGACTACTTGCCAAGGTAGTACAAAAACACGAACATAGCAACTACGTGGATCCACTAGCTAGTATTCATATGGTGGAAACATAGTTCAAGAACTAGAAGATATTATTGGGACCCTCTTTATGATACATGCATTGTAGTCTCCATTATCAAGAGTAAATAGTGATCCTACCTTCCCTGTGTGAGAAGGGACACTTATCACTGTAGTTCACTCGGTGGTAAGATAGAGTCCCTTTTTTAAACGTCTTTATGTCTTTATTAATCATCATAGCTTATTCTAGGAAATAGAGTCTAACCCTTTTATAAAATCATCGTAATCATAGATCAATAAGAATTGTATGAGTGTTATCCTTTAATTACAATTTATATAGGTGAAGATAGGACATTAAATTCTCATACCATACTAAGGCACATTGGTAAATCATTCACCATTTTTATAACATTTACATCTTAAGATAAGACCTATGAATCACAGTTAGACATTCCAATTCAACATCATACTACCCTATCAATACTAAAACAAGGCATACTACAATACAACATCATGACTTAATCATAAGTTACCATAATTTGAGGTAAAGGATAGGGATCACAAGACTTACCAAGTCTCCTTCATAGTTCATCGTCAAGGTCTTACCACAAACCCTCAATTCAACTTAATTTGTATATACACAATCATAAGTTAATAACCATAATTACAACAAGGCTAGAAGAATCACTACATCACAATTCTACGCTAGATCAAAGCCTAGGACAGGATGCTTAGGTCAATTCACAACACACTTCATAACCTAAATCATCTTATCAAGAACTGGCATGAAGGACTATATATCACCCTAATTCATTCAGGATAGTGTAAAAACATCATGTAGTGGTAATTCAACCAATAACCAAGTCAACTGAACAAATACAATCTAATTCATATCAAAATGAAAACCCAGAGTTAAGGGTTAAGGGTCATATTCTACAAATTAGACCAAACCATCAAGATACTTCATAATAAGGTTAGAATACATGTTAATATAATCATAATATCAAAAATAAATCATTAAAAAATCAATTCATAACATTAATTTCGTAATGGATGAAAACCCACTTGAAAACTCAATTTTTAGAAATCAAATTGATGGAAACCTTTGAGGAAAGAGGTCTAAAATGTGAGTTAGATCTCGTAATTTGTTAATTGATAAAGATTTATGGAGAAACCTTGGTATTTCCTACCCTAAAACCTCCCCTATCTTGGTCTTAAATGGAGTCTTCACTTGAGAGAGAAAGAAGAGAGAAGGAAGAGAGTTTTGTTTTTGAGAGGTGTGAGGAGTCTAATGGAGTTGGGATCTTTATATAGGGGGTTAATTAACATAATAAGACTTACCTTAACCCCCAAATACTGAATTAACCCCTTAATTAATTAATTTGAATCACTTAAAAACATGCAAAAAATTGGACCCCTCACATACAAACCCCGATCGATGGTCCGTCTGTGAGTCAATGGTCCGTGGCCCCCTTTCATTCTGCTCATTTGTCAATTATTTCAGATACTAGTCCAAATAGAATATTATCAAAATTGGCTAAGTGTTTGTCAATGGATGGTATTGACGCCTCGTTGATCCACACACGTTTCGTCGATGGCCTTTCGTGGTTGCACACTATCCAGGCAGTGATTGACTCCAACGTGCAAGGGTCCTCCTCAAGGGCCCTTGCTTGGTCCTTGGGGAGTCGTACTGGACGTTTCGATCATGAATAAACTTACACAAATGTTATACACCTTCCATCAAATTTCATGAATTTTCGATTCCTAAAGCTAGTAAAATAGGCTAAGGTACGCTAGTACCTCTTTGAACTAGTTTCTGAACGTCATGGACATTCTTGGATGTTTTGGTTTATATACTTCCTAAATGATTTATATTAATTAAAATTGACCTTAAACATTGTCTAAACCTTAAGACGCTTATGTTAGGCTCTAGAACACGTCTTAGATTTTCGAAGTGTTACAGAAAGTAATCGAGAATGTTTTTCCCATACCTAGACCTCCACCTCCCTTCCCATAGAGGCTAGTAAAGAACATCAAATAAGTAAAATACCTTGCGTTTATTACTATGTTGAAACAACTTTCCTTCAATGTTCTGTCGATAAAAGCTTTAGAGCAAACACCTAGGTATGCTAAGTTCATTAAGTAAATGGAGACAAAGGAAAGGTCTTTGAGTTTCTAAGATGATTATAGGTTACATTATTGTAGTGTCATTGCTACAAGGTCCCTTGTGCAAAAGAAGGAAGATCTTGGTGCCTTCATTATCCCATGTACCATTGGGTTATTGGACTTTGGTATGGCATTGTGTGATATTGATCTAGAATAAATATCATGTCGTTGTCCATATATAATAAGTTGGTATAAGAAGATCCAAAACCAATTATGTTGCGGTTATTCATGGCCGACAAGACTATGAAGATACCCATCTATTACTCCATAACGGGCTGGTATGTAAGACCCCAAAATGATATAGAGTGTCTAGAGCCTAACATATTTGTATTAAGGTTCTAAGGTCATAAAATGCCTTATAATATATTTTATAGACAATATGTAAAGTTTGAAGTGATTTGGAAGTCTAACGTCAAGGGACGACCAAAACGTTCGACGACTAGTCACCTATGTGTCTCATGTGTCTATGCATGCTTATATTTTTTTACATGAGTTTTTGAAGACTATAAATGATTTATAATAATTCTTAATGATGGTACATAGAGTTTTGAGAAGTTAAGAGGTCAGACGACCAAGAACGTCCAAGGCGTTCAAAATATAGCCCTTATGATGCTCAATGTGTGTCTTGATGGGGCCTAGCCTGTTTGGACGACTTGACGGTATTAGTTTTGGGTAAAATTTATGTGGAAGGTCTAAAACTTGTTAATGTTTGTATTTACATTGTAAACGTCTGGGTATGACCTCTAAAGGGCCCCACAATAGGCCCCAAAAGAAAGGCCCAAGGCTTGTCGAGACACTGCCTTGGCAGTGTCAATCGACGGACTAACCGACGACCAGTTGGTCAACCAACAGCCCGTTGGTAAGTTATCATCGACTGGAACTTACCTTGGGCATCTATAAAGCCAATAATTGGATAATTACCAATCGATGGAAGCCTAGCACGGTCCGTTTACTGACCAATGCCCTGTAGGTTCCTCCGTCGATTGTGGCCTGTAACCTGCAGGATGCGTCTGTTTTAATTAAAGGGGTGATGGAAAATTCACCCCATTTCCTAACATGAACCTAATAGGTTTATTTAGCTTTTTTTTGGTGTATATAAGTCATCAGAAACGTGATCACCCTATTCTAGAATCCTCTCACATGATTGAAGCCTTTCCCTCCAAAAATATTTCCCTTCAAACCTCCAATGTTGGTGAAGCTCAAGAACTGCTTCGAGATGGGTTTTATATGGATGAATAATCAAGGTTCAACGGTTTTCAACTATAATAAAGGTATGGTGATCTTTGATCTCTAGTTATCCTTCCATCTAGAGAGTTAATCTCAAAGTTTTCAGAGAGAAAAAGATTATCAAGTGCTTCTTCTTCATTCTAGCCATGGATTCATGCTTAAATTGATTTCAAAAGCATAATATGAACGTTTTGATGATTATCTACTGATTTCAAAGTGATTTCAATCCTATTGCATGACAAAACCATGCTCTTTCACAAACTCAATTTTAGCCTATGTACGGCTTTATGATCTTATTTTGTTATCGATTGAATTATGATTCTATTACGTTGAGGTGGCTATATCTAATGTTATTTAAATGAATTGATCGTGATTTAATAATGAAGGATCCATGTATGAAGAGTTGAGCATGCCTAGCATAGTATTCTAGAAATTCATCCATGTATAAAGAATTGAACATGCCTAGCTTAGTAATATAGAAATTCATTGTAGCATGGCCCTTTTTATTATTAAATGTTGTACTTTATTATGTTGTGGTTCTTGTAGATACTATTTTAGGTCAATATTATGGTGTAATTGTGGATATAAATCATGTATGATAAAAATAATGAAGGCTTGGTCTAAAAATCTAGGTTCTTCTAGTCTATGGAGTTGTAACTTGTGATCTTGACGTTAGGTTAGTTGCTATATGAATTGTTCATGGTTAATGTCTATAGCTGCTGCCTATAACGAAATATGAGGATAATTATATGTAATGAACACAATATGGGTCAATTCATGATAGTTTGAATAGGATTAACCTATGTAAACTTACCTTCCATGAACTCCTTATATAAAGCATGCTTGTGTCGACCTTAATGGAAATTGTAGTAGTGTCTCATCTAGACTATGATTTCATTAGCTACTGCCTAGAATTTAATTCATTGGTAAAATATGATTTATGATCAATACTTTTGTAAAATTGATAAGATGGCCTATTCTCTCTACACTACATTGAATTGATTGTTAAATTGCCTACGATAGTATCTTAATCTTCAAGTGCTTAAGAATGTTTTCATTGTGACTAAGTGTAGGATTATATACTGCCTTATATTTATATGATTTATGAAATGTGATATATAATCCATATAAAATAAATTGGCTAATGGTCTATGTTGTTCTACTTTCTAGTACATGTGATATGACTTGTATTATGTTATAATATGATCTTGTAGCTACTTGTACATGGTTTCTTCTATTGTTAAAGTACATTTATCTACTTACCTATATATTATTTGTTAATGAACAAGGTGTATTGATCAATGATGATCAAAGGGTGAGAAACTAGTAAGAATGTTTATCTCTTCTGCTTTTCGTATTGTATTGTAGTTGATAAAGCCTTGTATGGAATTGTGTGTTATGGTCCACTTATGGTGGCAGTGTTTAATTTATTGTCTTTATATATGTGTTGACCATGGCCATGAAGACAAATTGATTAATATATTAACATATGGTTATGATGCTACTATATGAAGATTATGCCTACTTTCCTATTCTAGTTGTGATCTAGGGTGTATGGCTATTGCATTAGAATGTGTATATACATGTTAGGGTAGAGTATAGGTGCTGTCATTGATGATTTAAACTGGTTAATAATCTCTTACCTATGTACCCCTATGTGAATGCATGAATAGCACAAGTTAGGAGTCCTAAGTGTAATATGAAGTTGGTTTGTCTCCTATGCTATTGTGTGTTGTGTGGTCTATACTTGAAAGTGTAATGTGGTATAAGAGGGTGGCTGCCTCGATATGTTATTGATAGACATTATGTGATCATGTTGACCAATGTACACACACACTCACTCACATGCATTTTACAAGTAGTATAGGTCATGGTGTCTAAATGAAAGGTTGTTCTCATATTCACTAATGTCTACTACTATGCATGTAAAGTATATGTATGTGAAGTATGTTATGTATTCCTTAATAGGATGACTTGATATGTGTACTACAATGGGCAAGGGTATGGGACTTTGCCTATGCATTGCACATATATACCTTCATAGGATAGTTCTGGTTTTGGTTTCGATATGTATGAATATGTATGTATCTTGTCTGACTTATTGTGTTATGTGAAAGGTTTTCTCACATATATGTATATACAAACACATGTATGAAGATATAGTCAAGAGAGGGGCCTTGAAAGATGTATTATGTGTACCCTAAACTAGATGATGATTTACATATGCTATGTTCATGTGAATGGATTCTTTACATGATTTAGATTGATGAACTTCCATCTATGACCTTTTAGTTAAGCATATGAGGGGATGATTCTCCTAAACCTATGTTTTATAAAGTACAAATATAATAAAGGATTTCAAGGAAGGGAACTTAGCTTAGCACCGAGTGAACTTGAATATGTGTGTGTCTCCCTTCCTATGGTGTAGGTCACCATAAATCTCATGAGGTGAATAACCACAATGCCTCAATGGGCATAAATAGGGTTTCCATACTTGAATAACTAAAATGCCTAATATTGGCATAAAGAGGGTTTTCACATGTACCTCCAAGTTCCATAACTATATCTCCACTATAGGATACTAGATAGTGGATCCACATAGAAAGCTATGTGACATTTGGTTCTACATTGGCCGGTACACCACCTCCTTTCGGTCTGGGGTTCTATGACTCCGGATTCCATGTTTAGCATCACATGATCTATGTCAGTTAAGGCTATAATTTCTCTAAAGTAAAATGTACAATGGAAGTAAATGACTAGGACCCTAAATAGAATGACTTAAGTGTGGTTACTTAGGATAGGTGGAAGTAATGAACCCATCTAGACATTGCACAAGTAGCTCCTTAGAAAGTTCTAGGAAGGTGTTCTAATGCATTTCACTATGTATGTATTCCTTATGCATGACATTGTAATATTTGTCTACTTGTTATGAAGATATGCATGATATGAGTCTTTACGCATGATCATTGATCTTGTTGACTATATGATGAAGGTCTTGACTTAACCATGTCTATGTTGTATTATACTTCTATAATGGTATGTGTTGTCTTGCGTAGATGATATGTAGGGTATTCCTTGTGATCCTAAGGTGATACACTGCACCATGTATCCCTAAAGGGTTACTTGTGAGGCTAATGAATTAAAAGAAAGAGTTCACGCTTAAAAAGATTGAGCTCACTGTTAAGTGACATCAAATTGGACTTAAATTCTATATGTGTTTTTCTATGATGTTTGGCCTTTGATTTTGTTCCTATGAAGTATGAAAATGATGTAAATGCTATTTTTTAAAGATTTTATAAAGATTTACTCAAAAAGGCATGAAGTATGATTTCAAGAAAATGTCCCTTTTTAGATGTATGTTTTTACATGGTTGTCATACTTAGTGCATTCTTGTACTAATCCCATTCTTCTCTACTTTTTACACAAACTGTAGGTTATGATGCTTAAAGGATGTCTTGAATGGTTAAGATCTTGATAGATGATTCTCAAGCTGAAGGAAAGGAATTTTTAAGTCCAAGGATTTCCAATGTTATAGTTTATTGTAAAGTCTATTAAATATTGTATGGTTTTGTAATATGTCTTAAGGGTCGTGTCCCTAATGTATTCTAATGTTGTTGAGTCTAAGATGTCAAAGAGACTTAGAGTCTATATATTTATTATGACTTATACTTTATATGTATATGAGCTAAAGTTTCTAGCATATGAGGTGCTATGAAAAAGTTTTAAATATTCTGCTAAATTTACTATGTCAATGCGATAAATGATAACTATGGGCTTGTATAAGACATCTGAGAGGTCAAGTACGCCATGTTACTTATAGGAGGTGCTCCCCGGTTGAGCATGGTAAAAGTAGAGTCGTTCATCTTTCCAACATATTTTGTTATTCTTTACTGTGAGGTTCACTTTGAGGTTCCTATCAGTCTTGGGAAACCATTCCTTGCTACTAGGCATGCTTTAGATGATATGGAGAAAGGGAACATAAAGTTTAGACTCAACAATGAATAAGAAAATTTCAATATTTGTAGGTCCATCAAGCATAGTGGTAAGCTCCAATGGTTATCTGCTATAACATATAGAGTTATCATTAGAGTTGAGAATGAATCTCAGGTGCAGATTGACAAGAGACTAGGTGTTGAGGCACAAGCATCAAACACAATGAACTTTTAAAGTGAGTGTATCGAAGAGTATGATGAGTTGGTAGCACACTTGATTGGTGCGAATATCGTTCATATCCCAAAAAGTTGGAGTTAGATATGAAAAAACGTGAGTCCACTCGAGAGACCATCTATTAAGGAGGCGCCTAAATTGGACCTCAATGATCTTCAACCACATTTAAGTTTGTATTCTTAGGCATAGATGAGACTCTACCGGTCATCATTGCAGCAGATTTAAATTGGCAACAAGTAGAGTGTTTGACGTCTATGTTGCAAAGGTTCAAGCGAGCTATTTGGTGGACTATTGCAGACATTATTGGGATCCCTCCTTGTACTTTTTTCTCATAAAATCCAACTCATGCAATATCACAAGCCTAGTATTATGCACCATAGAAAAGAAAATCCACCTATGAAAAAGGTAGTTATAAAGGATATCATCAAGTGGTTGGATGCTGGAGTTATTTATCCCATTGCAAATAGTAGTTGAGTGTTTCATGCTAGGTGTGTGCCTAATAAAGGTGGTATTATTATGGTGCAAAATGAAATAAATGAGTTTGTTCATATCGAGCCCTGACCGGATGGAGAGCCTGCATAGATTACCAGAAGTTGAACGCTTGGATTGAAAAGGGTCATTGTCCTATGCCATTCATGGATCAGATGTTGTATAGACTTGATAATAAGGGTTGGCACTATTTCCTTGGTGGTTATTCAGGCTACAATCAAATTTCTATAGCTTTGGATGACTAACAGTAGACCACCTTCACTTGCCCTTATGGTACTTTCACTTTTAAAGCATGTCATTTGGGTTGTGAATGCTCCAGCGACCTTACAGTTGTATGATATCTATATTTTCTAATACAGTGGAGCACACTATTGAGGTGTTCATGGATGATTTCTTTGTGGTAGGTGACTCTTTTTATCGATGTTTGGATAATTTGGCCTAGGTACTTAAAGGTGTGAAGATTGCAATTTAGTGCTAAATTGGGAGAAGTGTCACTTTATAGTGGAAAAAGGTATAGTGTTGGGACATCGAATCTATGAGAAAGGTATTGAGGTTGATAGAGCTAAAGTTGAGGAACTAAAAATGTTTCCCCCACCTATCTCTATTAAAGGTGTGAGAAGTTTCTTGGCCATGCTAGATCCTATAGAAGGTTCAGAAAAGATTTCTCAAAAACCGCACATCCGTTGTGCAACTTCTTGAAAAGGAAAATTTGATTTTGATAATGTTTGTCTGAGAGCATTTGGAGAGTTGAAGAAAAAGCTAGTCTCTACCCCTATCATTATTGCACCAGATTTTGGAGGCAGTTTGAAGTCATGTGTGACATAAGTGGGGTAGCACTTGGTGTAGTATTGGGATAAAGGCATGAAAATATATTTCACCCAATTTACTATTCAAGCAAAGCCCTAAACACGGCCCAAAAGAATTATCCGACGATCAAGCAGGAGCTTCTTACAGTGGTGTTTCCATTCGAGAAATTTCGATCCTACTTGCTTGGTACTGAGGTCATAGTGAATACTGACCATTCTGCATTGAGATATTTTATGGATAAGAAGGATTCAATACAAAGATTGAATACATGTGAATTGTTGTTGCAAGAGTTTGATTTTGTGGTGAAGGATAGAGAGGGGACATAGAATCAAGTTTTCGATCACTTGTCTAGGTTGGAGGATGAAGCTTTTCTCGAGCTTGGTGATAAGGCTGAAATTATTAATGCTTTTCAAGATGAACATGTATTGGCTGCCTCCCAAGACTGTATTCCTTTCTCGCAAATTTCGCTAATTATTTAGAAAGTGATTTTGTGCCTCCGGATTTTTCACCAAAGAGAGAAGTTTATGCATGATGTGAAGAAGTTCTTTAAGGATAAGCCTAACTTGTATCGTAGTTGTGCTGATGGGATTATTCGTTGTTGTGTGCTCGTATTTAAGATGTTAAGTGTACTTGATAAGTGTCATTCATCACTCGTTGGTTGGTACGATAGTGGTATTTGGACTGCGCATAAGATCTTGAAGTGTGGATACTACTGCCTAACATCCACCAAGATGATGATGACTTTTCCAAGTCTTGCGACCATTGCCAAAGACAAGGTTGTATTTAAAAGAGGCAAGAGGTTCCTATGAATCCAATATTTGTGATTGAGTTATTGGATATATGGGGCATTGATTTTATAGGGCCATTTGTGAGTACACATGGGATGAAGTATATGTTCTTATGGTTGATTATGTATCATAATGGGTGGAGGCAATTGTTCTCCCCAACAATGAATGTAAGAGTGTCACCGCATTCTTGAAAAGAATATATATTCTAGATTTGGTACCCCCAAGATCAAAGATGGAGGCTCCCACTTTTGCAATAAGTTGTTCAAGGTACTGCTTGAGAAATATGGTGTCCATCACAATGTAACCACTCGTTACCATTCGAGGACTAGTGGAGAATTCGAGGTGTTCAATAGAAAGATCAAGCAAATTTTGGCAAAGACTGTGAATGCCAATAGAACGGATTGGTCCAGGAAGCATAATGATGCTCTATGGGCCTGTCGCTCTACACACAAAACTCTCATAGGTATGTCTACATACCAACTTGTATATGGTAAGTCTTGGCATTTTCTGATAAAGCTAGAGCTTAAGGATACCTGGGAAATGAAAAATATAAATATGGATTGGGGCGCCGCTCCTAATCAACGAGTGAATGACTTAATCATACTTGATAAGTTTTTCCTAAAATCCTATACAAGTGCAACCTTGTACAAAGAAAAGATGAAGAAGTACCATGATCAAAGGATTGAAAAGTGAAATTTTGTTGTTGGAGATATTGTACTTCTATTCAACTCTAGGTTGCTCTTGTTTCCGGGAAAACCCAAGTACAAATGGACAGGGACATTCTTACTCAAGCAAATGTTTCCATATGGAGCGGTGGAGCTTGAGAACACAGAGGATAAAACTCTATCTGGAAACTTGGATAGAGTGCAAGAAGTCATAAGTCCTACTATCTTGATGAAGTCCGAGCAATCAAGAGGCTTGTGTCGTGCTACAACTTTAAATCAAGAACTTCTTGGGAGGCAACCTAAGATGTAAAATCTAGCCGACAATAGGTTTCTTCTTTATGTTTAATAGTTTTTTATGTTTATTGGATTATTTTTATTCAGTTAGATAGGTCCTTTATTTTTGTTTTAGTGTTGGCTAGACATAGCATAAGGTTCGTGCCTAGACAGTGTCCAAAAAAAAGCAAAAAGACTATCCTAATGATTACTACAGTGCAGGTGCGCAATGCAAAATTAACAAAAAAATTATGTTACAGAGGTCTACAGACCACATCAATGGTCTGTAGTTCATTTTACATAGCGTAAATGGTGTATGTAGATGCCAAATGAGTCTTTAAATTTTTCTAAGTCAACAAGTGATCTCCAATCCACATTTACGGACCATAGGAGGGGTCTCGTGTATCTAAGCCCTAGTTCCCAACCCGACCCGGACTCATCCTATTTAAAAATCCCCCAATTCAAATTATTCCACTTCCCTAAATTTTTCTCCCAAACCGTTTCTACTATTTCAAATCCCCTAAATCACTCCCCAAATCATCCCGTCCCCCACATATCATTCCATTCTTTCATCCACAATCCTAAATGTGGTTTTCCTTCCACATTCAATTCATCCCCAATTTGAGTTTTGATTCATTGATTTATTATACAAAGTCAGGAGTTGGGTATTGACCTTGGGTAATTAGTTGTATGTAAATACTTGCTAAATTTGACTTATAAATACCCTTGCGACGATGGATAGTGATTGTGTGTCATTATAGTGAAACAAATAGTGCAAAAATAGTTTACGTGTAAGTTTTGACTTAAGGTTACGAATGTTTTATAAAATAATTGTAAAACTGAGTGAAATGGAATCCTAAGAATGACGAACTAGCATAATTTATGTTAAAAGGCATTATTAGACTAGTAGATAGTTGAAAATGTTGAAATATTGGCTTCGAATTAAAGTTTGTTTGATACCTAGCACAGACAACCTACAAGACCTCATCTATGGATCATAGATCGAGTCCGTGCATGGAAGCACTTGGTAAATTTAACAATGTGTGAAAACACGGATGTCGACTATGGTCCATAGTTCAATCTACAGACTTTTTGCTGCCACATCCATGGGGTTCAACGGACCATATATCTATCTACGGGTCGTAGGTCTCCACCGTAGATAACAACTATAGCTACAATCAAAAAAATTCTTATTTTGTTTTAGTTCGTTCCTAGTTCAAAAATTATTTTGAGTATGCTTTTGGGTTATTTTGAGTACTAACAACTCCTCCACAGGTACAATGGATCCAAATAGAGCCACAACTACTAAGGCGAGGACCAAGTCAAAGGCACCCTCCCATAAATTTATCTGTGTGGACCTAAAGGTAGACAGAGACCCAGAGTATGTCCCTACTTATAGGAGGACTCCAACCGCAAAACCCCAATCTAATCTGAAACAGCCCATGAAGGTGAACACTAACGTAGTCATATCCTTCCAATCTGATGAGGATGATAAACTGATCGGGTTAAAATAAGGTCTACTTTTAGTTCTATGTCTAACTCTACTTTGGGTCAACTTCAAGATTCTCTACTGGCTCAAGTTCCATAAACAAGTTGCCACATCTAATAAGACCACTAGCTTTGGAGAAGTCCCGATTAAACCTACCACTAATCCTGCTCGAGTTGTTGGCGAGACGAATAGGTGGTGTGTCGAGGGACAATGGCAAATCTACCGAGATGCCAAAATGTTGCATGACAAAAAAATGTTGCCCAACTTATTATAGAGGAGTGTCAAGTCCTCACTGGTACTCTACATACTGTACTAAACATCCACCAGCTATTTAAACTTCACAAGTGTGATTGGATGGCTAGAGACCCTAGGACGTATAGTGAGGAAATTATGCAAGAGTTTTATGTCTCCTATGATGCCACTCTCTGAGGTTCGATCAATAAGAGGTCAAAGACTAAAGACTAGGACCCTATCACCTCTACCATTGTCTGAGATTTCTTGATAGACATATTACATACCACTATCAGCAGGTTTCTCTATGGCCTGGGCCCTGATTAGACTTCGGAACTCAACACGGCCGAGTTTTACTATAGGTGGGATATAATGCATAGTGAAGCCTTCACCCAAAATGTCGAGAATATGGAAGGTGTGTTACTATATTGCTCCAGATGGAAAGAGTGCAGAATGGGTCTCCATACCACGATTGCCCATTCAAAAGGCCACCTTGAAATTTGTGGCCAAGTTATTTTAATTACTAGTGCAGAATAAATGCCACCAACCAAGGCTGATAATTTGGTTACATGGGATAGAGTAGTTATGGTTGCAGCGTTTGTGGCAGGGCTGGATATTGACTTTGCCCGCATATTATTAGCAGAAATTCATGAGCAGGCTTTGAAGACCTTCACTACTTACCTGTTTTCGTGTCATTATGCAGGGATGCTACAGTGTCGATCTAACATTGTGATAAATTGGTGCAAGCTACTGGAACACTAGACAATGGCCTGATTCAGGTCAATGCAAATGTAGCAGCACTGCGGAGAGGGTCACGGGTCAATTTTCCATTGGGCAATGATTTCTTTCATGCAGTGGAGCAGATGCAGGGCGAGGATCCTACCTCTCTGGCTCACACAGATGATGTCACATCCTCCTCTTCTTAGGATGCTAGACGGACCCCTAGATAATTTTGACCACCCCTCTTATAAAGCATCTTTAGTTCCCCTGGCCCGAGATTAGAAGTTAGAAGTTCAGATGGCCATATTGCTTCACCATGTGAAGCCCTAGATGATGAATTCCATTGAATCAGAGACGAGGATGGATCAGTGGATGGCAACTATGGTAGATCAAAAGGACCAAGTTGTCCATAAACTCATGGATGCCTTCGAGTTGATAGTACTTGTATAGACAACCCCCATCACATATGTTTCCTCCATCCATTCTAAGTTGGTCTGTCTTCGGGTAGATATTGAATCCATTCTTTCTACGCCTGCAAAAGATAAAGAGTTTGCACCACTAATGTTGGTTGAGTATTCAGTACTTGATGCTTTATTGAGTAAGGATACGCAGCCCAAGCCTATATGTGCTACAGGTAAGAGGCACCGATCTAGACGTATTGTGAAGGCCACTGAGGAAGAGAGACATGAAAAGAGGGACAGGAAGTAGGAGAAGCACGCGAAGAAAGACTCCATCACACATAGTTGAGGTTGTAAAGGGACCGAGAGTTTGTTTGTGGATAATTAAGTTTATGCTTGTGACTGAGGTTACCGTGGAAGAATGTCAGCACCATTGATGGTGCGCTAAAACTGGAAGATAGCGCTGCTGAGGGTTTTGTGACAAAAGATACGAGAACTACTAAGGGTGTCCCCAATGTTGTTGTAGTAGAGTCCGAGAAACTGGACCCACACACTTATTTATGACTCTTCATGCTATGCGCTACAAGTCTGCTTCACACAAATCCATTACTTTGTACTACTTTTATGTGCATTAGGGACAATTGCACCTACTTTTGTCAGAGGTGGGGTAAATGGATTGTGATTGATAGGGTGAATTCTGAGTAACCCAACTCATAATCTTCTCTTGGGATTTTCATGCATGTGTTCTTTTTACCCAAGAGACTTCTTAATTTCTATTGAACTTGAATGTGTTAGGATTGTATTTGTAGAAGCATGAGAAAGAATAACGCATTTGCATGAATTTCTTTTAAAAAAATGATACCCGTCCAAAAATTGAGATATGTGCAAAAATATGTAGGCTATAATGAGTGGAATGTGTTGGCTCTTACTATGACATAATAATGAACCAATTTGTTTTCATTACTTAATCCCTGACTTGAACTAAGTAATCTGATAATGGAACTATGTGGTAAAAGTGTGGGAGAATAATTGATTGTTCAAATAGCTTTTGTGCCAATCCAAAACCTGCACAGTTATTCCTTCTATGGTAATCTACTCTAGAGGCTAGGAAATGATCATAGGCCCTTTTTTCTAAATTGTCCACTAAATTCCTAAAAGAATCCAACCAAATGAAATAAATGTTCACATTGATCAAAATGCTTTGGACCTAAATGAGACAAATTATATCTAAATCCTTAACTTACCTTCCCATAATCTATTGTGTTGGCCGCGGTCCGTCCTTGGGCATATGCACCTCGACTTAGGCCAAAAGCCTAAGTTGAGAGTGGCTAATGCAAAAGTGACCTCCATCTTGGCCCTGAACTGGCATTGGGTATTGTACACCTTAACTAATAAAAAATCCATAAGTTGAGGGTGGCTATGACAGAGGAAATCAAAATAAAATGAGTATGAAAAGAGTTTGGTATTGAAAAAAAAAGCAAGAAGAGGATAATTTGTGTGAAAGAAATTAAGAAAAATTGTTAAAAAGTGAAAGAAAAGAACAAAATGCATGAAATAGAAGAGAAGGATGAAAAACAAAGAGCTACAAAGTCTAAAAGTCACATCCATGGTTGAAAAGAATCAAGGAAAGAAGAGAAAAAGGTGAGATGACAAAAATAGGGCAAAAAGAGGTAGAAAAGCGTAATGTAATTTCAAGGAGGGAAGAAAGTCGCTAAAAGTACCAAAAGTACCATATCTAACCCTGAGCCCATGCTACAACCCAAGAAAGTCCTATAGTGATCCTAGAACCTAGTTTGGAGAGTCTAAGCAGTGAAAATAAAGGCAAGCATGTGGTATTGAGCACTAACTTTAATTGAAGTTACATATGAGCGTGACTGTTTAATGAACCCCTATACTCAAAATCATATTTATTGAGTGAAAAAGGATTCTGTTTGAAGTATGGGCACTAGTTACATTGTCAAAAAGTTGGTACCTTTGTGATAGTAAAACAATGAATGTTGTGTGTTGATTAGTCGATCTTTGTCGTATTTTAATCTGCAGAAATTAGCTTGTTGAGTATAAATCTACACACAACAAGAGATTCGGGAGAGAGATTTATGTTACTGTTTGTGCTTGAATTGCTTGCTTCTATGCAAGTGTCGTTTAAAGTCTTAGTGCGTCGTTTGAGGAAAAATAACAATTTTAAGTTGAGGGTTTTTATGTACCATGATTTTATGGTATTTTTAATGTATTTCACTTAAGAGTTATGTGTGTATAGGGACATTTTGTATTTGTTTTTATGTGTTTTTCATGTTCAAATGCGGAAATTTAGAGACACAATTGACAGAAGGGCAAAATAATGGCATCTACAAAGGCAACCTATGGTCCGTAGGTCCAGTTATGCTCCGTAGATTGTGGGCATAGAGAAGCAAGTAAGGCATTGTTGAAGATTATGAATTCTTGACTAAGTGTGGAACCACGGTTGCAACCTACGGACTGTAGATTGATGGGTGGATAGTACTTTTGCTCCGTCAATTGCATTTGAGAGTTGGTTCCAGTACCTGATCCTGAAGAATTTTAAACATGAAGCTACAAAGAGGAGTTACGGACTCTAGATCATTGTTCGGTCCATATTGATGAATCATAAAATATGATAGAGATTTTTAAGATTGAAAATTTGCCAAAGTCTTGAGCCGCGGAAAGGAACTATAGATCATAGGCCTGCGTCGTAGAGTAAAGACGCGTTTTCAAACTTCATTTCCTTATTTTGTGTCCTTTTTAGTTAGGACTTAAATATATATATATATATAATATATATATATATATATATATATATATATATTATATATAATATATATATATATGTGTGTGTGTGTGTGTGTGTGTGTGTGTAATTTGCAAAATTTGGAAATTATTGAATTGAAAGCATGTTTCAAAGATTTTGACATCGCAATTCAAGTTGAAATTTTGGGTTTACTCTTCTTATTATGTAAGTTCATAATTCTTTCATCTAAAAATATGAATTGTGTTCTATCTAATATGGGTAACTAAATCCACAACTAGGGTTGTAGGAATCATGATCTATTATTACTTTCTCATCTTGATAACAACTCAAGTTTGAATCTTGCTCACAAATTACTTGCATAATTTTCTTAATTTGTTTCACAAACCACTCCCCTTTAATTACTTGTTTTTGGATATATTTTTTCTAAACAAATATAATAGTCAGTTAAGTTTTACTTTAGAACATATTCCTCGTGGGACACCAACCTACAAGTTGGGTTCTTTACTTGATAGCAATCGCTTATGCTTCTTTAGAGTGGTGTAATTTGAGCGTATTAACCTTTCACAAACCTATTCATCATATCCCTCGAACTTTCTACCATAAATGGGCATACTTAGACAAATGTGTGAAATTTTAAGAGTATTCTTCAACACTTATATTGCCCTGCTTAAGGTTGATGAATTCCCCCACCTTGGCTTCCCTTAACTCTCGGGGAAAGAACCTATATAAAATTGTTGATTTAAAAGCTTCCCACTATATAAGACAAGGATTTACCAGCCTACTTTCCTTCCATTTCTCATACCTTATTTGGAAACATACTTCAATTGCTAAGCGGCTAGTTCTTCTTTCTCTATAGAAGTTACCCCCATGGCAGTAATTGTCTTATAAACCTCTTCTATGAACCATTTGGATCCTTTTCCACCTTCGAGCCACTAAACTCCGAAGGGATCATTATTAAAAAGACATTTATCCTAAAATCACCCATCCCCCTTATTTGATTTGTCGGAGCCACCACCTCTCTATTGGCTTGAGTCGTCAAGGCTTGTGTCACGATCCAAAAGTAACCCTTAGAAGAAGGGAGCAACCTTAGGTCAGAAAATTACGTACTTGACCTTTTGGAGGTCTTGTACTAGCCATTTGCTATCATTCATCAGATAAGACATGAAAAGTAGTGCAAATGTTAAAATTGTCACAACATTTATAACAATAATAAAATATACTTCATAAATACAAAAAAGTGATCTCGTCTTCACAAGTCATCTTAAAGATACAACTTAAATATGTTAGGGACACGGCCCTTTACATCAAATGAAAATACTTAATAAGTTTTAATAATATAAACTAAGAAATATGACTATGCCCTCAAAAATATAAGGACATACTTAGTTTTGAGAGAGTCGATTCCCAAGCTTTGAATCCTAGACTTTCTCTTGCCTCCAACCTATAATTATAGAGTACAGAAAGTATGGGGTTAGTACAAAACAATGTGCTAAGTATGGCATATGCAAAAACATACAAAAAAAGGGACATTTTAGTATAAATATAACTTTCATGCCAAATAAGTGAACCTTCATGAATATACATTTAAAATAGTAAAAGAATCATCATTTTATCACATAAAATAGAACTCTCATAATTTTAGAACCAAGATATAACTTTCAATAAACACAATAACATTACAATGAACACAGTGACATTACACTGAGCACAATCATACCAAACACAGTGAACTCATTTCTTTTGAGATTTTCCTAACCAAGTTATCCTAAAACTCACTAAGGTAAGACATGAAGAAACCGCCCACACACCTGCTTCAATACACACCTAAGTGATCCTTAAGACTACCAACCAAAGGCTTACCTTGCACAGGAAACAAGTCCACTCTCTAGACAAAACATTAGAACAACATTCATACATTAAGGACTTCATGTAAGTGCTCTACTCCAATGGGACTTGTAAGTTACACTAAGTTCAATGTGAGAGTATCAACCCATACTACTACTCCCACTTAGTGCTCCTTGAGGAATCCCTTGGATCAAGCACACTACATTAGTCATTCATAACTTCATTATATAAAACTTAACGTTAACATGCTTCCTGAACATTAGACCTTAAGTCATCTAACTTCATTTGCAACACATGATATCTCATTCATACACTTCATATAAAATACACTAAGATTCCCCTTTCAGATTATCCACTTCGTGTAATAGATAGATAGCGTCCCATACCACCGCCTACCCTAAGTAGTACATTATTTTAGGAAACTTAGTTCATTCATTCTTTTGTGGGGGCTATCTTAACCGACATAGACCATGAGAGCTAGACATGGAATCCCGATATTAGCCCATATCGGATTAGGGATCCCCATTTGCCTAGGGTAGAGTCGTTCTCTTAGCTTTTACATGGGTTTCCCAATAGCTACACCTATGTGGGCGCATAGTTAAGGGATAAGGAGATTGATACTAAGTAACTCATTCTCTACTAACGAGGAGTAATCATCTCAAGAGGCATATTGGAATACAAGATCTCAACTCACGAAGTGTAACCACCCCTTCTTCATATCCTCTCGGTGCTAAGAATAACTCCCCATGGAGTCTCAACATTTTATACTATGGGTTAAGGTTAACTAGTGGACACCACATCTTAAATCACGAAGGGAATCCATCCTTCTACCTATCATATAAAGATCTTGGAATATAGTGAGGATGCTACTAAACACTTTATCTCAATTCACGAAGAGTGTTCACCCCAAAACTTCCATTAATCACATTAACTTAGTTCATTCATTCACTCAAGTGTGAGTGTGTGATTGTACATATGAGAACACCTTTCACCTAATCACCATTTCACAACCTTGAATTCTAAACGTGCTTAAACCTTTCTTCATCATATTACACACTTAAACATGCTTCACATAATCATATAGTTCCTTTGGACATTATCTCTAGCATACTTCACATAACAAGCTTCATAAAGCACATTTCACAAGAATAACATCATTATAATCATATTTCACATAATATGCATACATGGACTTATTAACAATACACAAGTAGATTTACCTTCATATATTACAAGTAAACACCGCCATCAAAGGTGGGTCATACCACTCAAGAGCATTTCATAATAAGAGATAAACAATGAGACCAACTTACCATTCATCCAAGATTTCAACAATTATTCACAATTTACTCAAAAATTCATCATAAAATATCCCAAAGGTCAGTAGCTAAACCATAATATCAACATGAAGAAACCAAAGCTCAAACACTATACAATCATATTCATTAAACCCATTTCTCAATTTAGAAGTTGGAAATATGGATTAGCAATGTTAAAATCACCAAATAACACTAGAAACAACACATTTGAATCATTAAAACATTTTTATATGAAGACCTATGCTTAGACTCAAAGATAGGAGAAGATAGAGTTTGAAACCCCTTTTTCAAATCTTTTAGAAATGACTCCTTGAATGGAAGAGAGTTCAAGGATGACTACTATACCTCAATGAGAAGGAAACCCACTAATCTTTTATGAAGAACACGTCCACCACCAGCTCTTCAAGCCTTTCCTAAAGTACAAGCTTCTATGGGGTTTAGGGAGAGTCGTTCTTTAAAGAGAGAGTTTGAATTTTTAAATGAGGGTTCTTGTCTAGGTTTAGGATTAAAATCAATTAAATATACCTTAAAGGCCCTAAAATAATCATCTTAGGTTCATAAAAGACTTGGGGAATTTAAAAAAACACCCCAAGGATGGCATAAAAATGTGACAGCTTTAATAGGTGTCAATCGACGACCCCAAGCTATTGGCCGTTGTCTGATCAACGGCCCATCCTGCTGGGGCGTCGATGGCTTCATAGGATGTTTCACTGGGGTCTAAGCTCCCACTAAGTTTTGGGACTACGTCCCCCAAACGATGGGGCGTCTTTATGCATACGACCAGTAGGTTGATGGGCGTCGATTGCCTAGCTTTTGGCAGTTGTGGTTGCCAAGTCTTGGGTCCTCTTCTAGGACCCCTTGTGGGTCCTAGGTGGAGACGTACCGGATGTTGGACCCACAAACATGGTAATCTAGTTATTAGGAAAATCCAACCTCAATTTCAATTAAAACAAACACGTAAAACTCAGCTAAAACACATGAGAACACACAAGCACTTTTTAAGGCAAACCTTTGGAACGTCTTGGATGTTTAACTTCCAAATGTCACCAAAATTCATACACTTCCTATTAACATAATTATAAATCATTTTAACACAAAATTAACTCATGAATCATTTAGGAAGCTCTAATTCTTCTTGGTTCATTTTAGGTATTACATTGTCCCCCACTTGGAACAACATTTGTCCTCGAATGACACTAAACACTTTTAAGAACATCGAAGACTTACTAGAAGAATATAACACACAAAATCAGGGGTCAAACATTCATAGTCAATGCACCAAACTTACACGGAACACCAACTACACATTTATAAACCTTTGCTAGGCAACAAAGGAAGGCACCTTTTTAAAAGGAATTTCCAAATTCAAGCACATACTTAATTCTTCATTTAGGGAGGAACTACCTTCTACAACATTAGACATGCTCATTAATGTCATTTTTAAACACATTGAAACCATTATTCATGAAAAAGAAGTATTTTTTCAAACCTTGAAATTTTTACAGTGAGCATCAACTCTCACACAGTGAAACATGCATGAAATTTCAAAAATTTCCCTTTTAAGCAATTTATCAAGAAAGCTTGATCATAAGAAAGACAAAACATAATGAAATGATCTTATAACACAAAAACAACAACCATAAAGGGTTAATACTTACCGGGAATATCAAATCCGGATTAGTTCTCTCTCCTAGCCCCCATCCCATAAGGAGGGTTCCTCTTTGGAGCATTAGGATCTACACCACCTTGAGGATCTTGATTGACCTCTTTCCCTTTGGCCTTGATGTTAGGCAGACCCTCATCTTGTGATTCTTACTAGCACATGCAAAATAACCATCCGTTCTGGCAAGACAAAGTCACATCCAGAGAGCACCCCCAAATGTGACTGCATCCTCGTCCTCTCCGAGGACTCACACAAGCCCTTAGCATTCGTCATAACATGTCATCAATTAAAAATGCATAAAAATTTAAAACTTTTAATGCAATACGAAGTGTACTTAGAGTTCATACTTAACATATATTGAGGTATACATAAACCTCTCACATAAAATCTTATTTAGGCTTCTTTTATAACAACATGAATAAATAATAAGTAGCGATAGCCTAAAAGTTGTCTCACATTAAAACCATCTAAAGAGTACGAGTTGGACTTAGCCAATAAAATTTTAATAAGTCATATAGGCCTTAATGAAATAGAATCCAAAGAACATAAAACGGAATAAAGATTATTCCTAAAGCTACTAAAGTCTTCATAAGCTAGAATAATGAAAAGATAGCATCCCCGAACATGAGGACTTATCATACTTGGAGAAAGAGTTCCACGCTTCTTTAATCAACCTTCTTCAAATTCAATGGCCATATCCTACATTTGTAGTAATATAAAGTAAGGGGTTAGTACGCCACATGTACTAAGTATGGGTATCTACACATAAATATTTAATAACATGCAATAACCATTTCCTTAGAGAGCATGCTAAGTCATTTGAAAACCTTTAACGCACATACAGAGCGCATATACAAGATAAGGATCACAACAACATAAAACATGATCACAACCAAAGTCATATCATCATAAAGTAATATTAACCTTTCATGTTCATTACATCATTTAACATTACATACAAAACAATTACCAATAATTTCATCCCAAGCTTACAAGTACAATGATCATGTGAAGCCCCATTACCCCACATAATAAAGTAAACAATATAGGAGACCATAAGTAATTATTTGATTCATACATCTTACATCATAAGTAGTCACCATCACACATAACAACATAGATTATTTCATGTTCATTAACATAGTCAACATCATATAAGAGCAACATCATATATTATAAACATTATACATTTCATATTCATATTTCATGAGAACAATATCCTAGAAATTCCTTTTGATTCAACTTGTTCAATGTCTAGGTAGAGTCTCATACCCCTACCTATACTAAGTAGACTCCTTAAGTCATCCGAGTCAATGTACATTTACTTTGTCTTTCATTTTACTTGAGGGAACAATCGCCTTAAATAACATTAGACCATGTGAGCCAAATATAGTTATTGGTGCCATAAAACCCCACACCGAAAGAAGGTGGTCTACCGTTCAAAGTAGAACCAAAACATGAACATAGCATTCTAGGTGGATCTACTAGCTAGTATTCCTATGGTGGAAACATAGTTTAAGAACTGAGAGATATAATAGAGAACCATAGTTTCACATTACACGGCAGCCTCTATCTCAAGAGATTCATTGTGAACCTACCTTCCAACTAGGGAAGGGACACCTCACATATCTATTTCATCGGTGCTAAGCTAAAGTCCCTTCGTGAATAACCTTTAAGTCATCTTTTATAATCTTATCATAGATCATAGGAGATTAAAATCCTTGTATAAAGATGATCATAAGATCTTAAGGTTTAGGTGAGAATTTCCTTTCATTAGAATCTTCATTTTGTGGGATTAACATATCATAATCACAGTGTATAAGGCATAAAAGATAGACATCATCAACCTGCATTATAATATCCTTACCATGATCTCACAAATAACATATGCACAGCCCAACATATATACATAGCAACATCATACATACTTCAATTGCATAGCAATATCATTTATAGGCTAGCATACACATAATAGAGTACTCACGAACTTAGAAGACTTACCTACTACTTCCAAGAACCTTCATCAAGAACTTACGTTCAATTTATAATAATCATCCAACAACATAGTGAAATACTTAAAACATATCCAATACCAACCCTTAAAGTCATATACAAGACCAATTCATAGTTAAGGATAAGGGAAAGGGTCATCAAAGAATTCATTCAAGCTATAGTTCCAATTCAAACGCTTACATGTTATCAAGTAATAGATATAACCCAATCAAAACCATTATTCAGAGAAGGAACATGCCTCACATGCAAATCAAACATTACAAACCAATTACCCAACCATACATACTTAATTAACCATAGAAAATTGTTGTTTTTCATCATTAGTCATAAATCTTGAGGTAGGAAGAAAACCCGTTTGGTAGAGTAAAAACCCTAGGAGTTTAATTCTTGAAAATCATCTTTGAAAGGACTTATTGTGGAAAGGAATCCCAAAAGTGAAGAATTCATACCTTATTGACGAATATTCCATGAATTTCGCATGAAAATTTTGAAGTCTTCGTCTTCTTCCTTAAGCTTTTCTTGTTTTTCAATGGAGTTTGAAAAGAGAAAGTCCTTGAGAGATATGAAGGGATTTTTTTAATATGATTTGAAGTGCGTGAAAGTGGTATAAAGATGGCCAAAAATCATTATAAACTCGTCCCCTAAAATACCCAAAATACCCCTCACTTAAATGGTTCTTTTTGTGAAGTTAAATTGAGTTTAAAACAACGCGGACGAATCTCAAAAATTGTTGCACGTCGCGGGTCAACTTCACATTTATTTTTAAAAGTACGAGTTGATATAAAGATCCTCGTGGAGGCTCTGCATCGCGAGGCAACTTTTGAGCCTTTACGTGTTGGCTTCGCGCCGTGCAGCAGCCATCATTTTCTTGTTTCGCGCAGGCTGCTTTGGCAGCCTACTCGCCCATGTTTAGGTCCACCTCAAGGACCCTTCAGGCAGTTCTTGGGGAGTTTTTAGTGAACGTTTGAACCCTTTGTACTACATAATTACTACTTAAAGTATTTTTACAAGTCTTGGACTTCATTTGACACTCTTAAACTTTCATCAAACATAGGGACGTATACTAGTTCAAATTAGCTAGTTTTCGGACGTCAAGGTCTTTCTTTATAGTTTTGGCTCTAAGCAATTCTAATTAAATTTATTACATCAATATAGGTTTGGAAACATCATTTAAATCATTTTTCAATAGCTAAGCTCTAAGTCATGGAACTTCCAGAGCGTTACAGATACTTACCCAAATGTTACTTTCTAAAAGTAGCACATAGCATACCTAAACCTCTCGAAAGTACGGCCCTCCTCAAGAATTTTGGTTGGAAACTATGTCCTTGTTCTCCATCGAAGACTCTTGGTGATAGAACCTCTTATTAGGACTAGATTCATCAAACCTGGGCCTCTTTCCCTCTTGCCTTATGTCCCTAATTTTGGACTCCTCAATTTGTTGTGCATACACCATGAGTCTAGAGATATCCATGTAATTAAGGAGAACTGCAATACGACAATCCTTTTCCACCAAGATAGACTCCCATCACAAATTTGTTCATTCTAACCCTAGGGTTGTGTACTATGGTCGGGGCATACTTAGAGAGTTGAATGAATTTGAGAGAGTACTATTTTACACTCATTCCCCCTTGATGAAGATTCATGAAAGCAACCATATTTTTCTCCATCCACTCTAAGGAAAAGAACCTATCTATAAATGCCTATTTGAACATCTCCCAATCTACCAAACCATCCCTTAAGAGTCTCTCATCCCTCCATTGCTCAAACCACACTTCAGCCACATCCTTGAGTTGGTAAGCGGCTAGCTCGACTCTCTCCTTAGGGGTCACACCCATAGCATCCACCACCTCGAATATCTCATTTATGAAGCTTTGTGGGTCTTCATCCACCTTAGTGCCTTGAAAAGTAGGAGGGTTCATCCTTATGAAATCCCTAATTCTAGAAACGGGAGTACTCATATTAGGTTGAGTTCCACCCCCTTGGTTAACTTGAACAACCAAATGATAAGTGAGGACTTGAGCTTGAGCCGTCATGAGTTGGGTCAAATTCATAAGGGCAGCCCTTAACTCCGTGTTAGTCATATTCCCTTCAAAAAGGGAGCTTGAGGAGTTTTAGGCATAGGGGGAAATTGAGGTCCTTGAGGTTCCAGAGGAAGAATCGCCTCATTCACATTCTCTAGGCCAAATATACGGAGTTGGTCAACACGAGGAGGGATCATCTCATTAGCTACACCTTCCTCCTCCCTCATTCTCCCTCCTAGCGATTTCTCTCCTTGTATTGATGTCCTATAAACACAAAGAGATGAGGTTGATAAAAGACATCTTATAGAACTCAACTCTAAGTCACGATATTAGAATAATGAAGAAAGTGAAACTTCTATCATGTTATAGCCTCTCATTCATGGATGTGTCGCCACTCAAATCGATAAACAAGACTCTACTAGATGTGACTTGTGAGACTTTAGACCCTAAAATATTACCCATAAACATATGCTCTGATACCAAGTTTTTCACGACCCAAAAGTACCTTCTAGAAAAAGGGAGCAACCCTTAAGTCGGACAAATGCGTACTTGACCTTTCGGAGGTCTTGTACTAGCCATTTGTTGTCATTCATCACATAAGAAATGAAAAGTAGTGCGGAATTAAGACTTTTCACGATATTTATAATAATAAAATATCTTTCATAAATACTAAAGAGTTATATCATTTCACAAGACATCTTAAAGACACAACTTAAATATCTTAGGGACACGGCCCTTAACATCAAATGAAAATACTTTATATGTCTTAATAATAGAAACTAGGAAATAGACTATGCCCTCGAATATATGAGGACCTACTTAGTCTTGAGATAGTCGATTCCCATGTTTTACCTTCTAGACTTCTCCTTTCCTTCAACATATAGTTATAGAGTATAGAAAAGTATGGGGTTAGCACAAAGCAATGTACTAAGTATGGCATATGCAAAAACATGCAAAAAAGGACATTTTAGTATAAATATAACTTTCATGCCAAATAAGTAAACCTTCATGAATATCGATTTAAATAGTATAAGAATCATCATTAATAACATAAAATAGAATTCTCATAATTTTATAACCAAGACATAACTTTACAGTAAACTCAGTAACATTACAGTGAACACAGTGACATTACAATGAGTACAATCATACCAAACATAGTGAACTCATTTCCTTTGAGGTTTCCCTAACCAAGTTATCCTAAGACTCTAAGGCAAGACATGAAGGAACTGCCCGTACACCCCCTTCAATACACACCTATGTGATCCTTAAGACTACCAACCATAGGTTTACCTCATATGGGAAATAAGTACACACTCTAGACTAAACATTAGAAGAACATTCATACATTAAGGACTTCATGTAAGTGCCCTACTCCATGTAAGCACACTACATTACTCATTCATAACTTCATCATATAAAACTTCACATTAACATGCTTCCTTAACATTATACCTTAAGTCATCTAACTTCATTTGCATAACACGAAATCTCATTCATACACTTCATATAAAACACACCAAGAATCCCATTTCAAATTGTCTGCTTAGTGCAATGTATAGATAGTATCTCATACAACTACCTACCCTAAGTAGTACATTCTTTTAGGAGACTTAGTTCATTCATTCTTTTGTGGGGGCTAGCTTAACCGACATAGACTATAAGAGCTATACATGGAATCCCGATATTAGCTCTTATCGTAGAGGGATCCCCACTTGCCTAGGGTAGGGTCGTCCTTTTAGTTTTTACTTGGCTTTCCCAACAGCTACACCTATGAGGGCGCATAGTTAATGGATAAGGAGATCTCTACTAAGAAATCATTCTAAACATGCTTAAACCTTCCTTCATTATATTACACACTTAAACATTCTTCACATAATCATATAGTTCCATTAGACATTATCTCTAGAATACTTCATATAACAAGCTTCATAAAGCACATCACAAGAAAAACATCATTATCATCATATTTTACATAATATTTGTTCATGGCCTTATTCACAATATACAAGTAGATTCACATTCATATATTCGAAGTAAACACCTCCCCCAAAGGTTGACCCTACCACTCAAGAACATTTGAAAATAAGAGTTAAACAATGAGACCAACTTACCATTCATCCAAGATTTCAAAACCTATTCAAAATTTACTAAACATTCATTATAAAATGACCCTTAGGCAGTAGCTAAACCATAATATCAACATGAAGAAATCAAAGCTCAAACACTACATAATCATATTCATTTAACTCATTTCTCAAGCTAGAAGTTTGAAATATGCATAAGCATGGGTTAATTAAGGTTTTGATATTAAAATAACCAAATACCACTAAAAATAACACATTTGAATCATTCAAACATTTTTATATGAAGAACCATGCTTAGAGTCAAAGATAGGAGAAGACTTTGAAAATCCTTTTTGAAATATTTTAGAATTGACTCCTTGAAAGGAGGAGAGTTCAAGGATGAATACCGTACCTCAATGAGAAGGAAATCCAATAATTTTTTATTAATAACATGTCCACCACCATCCTCCAAGCCCTTCCTTGAGTCCAAGCATCGATGGGGTTTTGGGATAGTCTTTCTTTAGACAGAGAATTTGAATATTTGAAATGAGGGGTCTTGTCTAGGTCTAGGACTTAAAACCAATTTAATATACTTTATAAACCCTAAAATAATCATCCTAGATTCACAAAGACTTGGGGTGAATTTACAAAACACCCCAAGCTTTGCAGCAAACGTGATAGCTTTAACAGGTGCCAATCGACGACCCCAATCTACCGTGCATAGTCTGATCGACGGCCCATCCTGCTAGGGAGTCGAGGGCTTCAGAGGCATCTTCTTTGGGGTCTAATCTCCCATTAAGTTGTTAATACGCCCCCCAAATGATGGGGTGTCGTTATGCCTACGAACAGTAGTTTGATAGGCATTTATTGCCCATCTTTTGGTAGCTTGGCTGCCAAGTCTTGGGTCCTCTTCTCGGACCCCTTTTCGGTAGGTAGAGTCGTACTCGTATGTTGAACCCCTAAACATGGTCATATAGGTATAAGGAACATCCCACCTCAATTTCAATTAAAACAAACACGCAAAACTCGCTAAAACACATTAGAACACATAAGAACTTTCTAAGGCAAACATTCCGAAAGTCTTGGACGTTTGACCTCCAAACGTCACCAAACTTCATACATGCCAAAGGATATAATTATAATTATTTTTAACACAAAATTAACTCATGAAACATTTAAGAATCTCTAGTTCACCTTAGTTTGTTAGGGTATTACAGCTTCAGCCAATAATTGCATAGGATCCCTAAACTCCGCAAAAGTGGAATTCTCAATTGAAGGATAATTTAGAACTTGAGGAAGATCATGATGTGGAACTTGGGGAGGAATCTTTTGTTCCACATTGAATTAGTCTTCTCTTCTATCATTTTCCCTTGCATTAGCCATACCCTGAAAATTAATGGGCACGGATTAGAAGAAGGACCTCATACACCTAAACTCTATGGCACAACTAAGAGAATGGAGAAATGAGATTTCCTAAGCATCCAATATCCTCTTTCTTATAAATGTGACGCACTTCAAATTTATGAGTAAGACTCTAATAGACGTGGTTTGAGACAATCCTAGACTAAATCTAAACCTTGTGCTCAAATTACCAAGACTGGCATGACCCTGGGTATACGCTAGGTGTAACATGTCGTACTTTACCAAAGGGGTCTCATACAAGCCCTTAGAACAATCATAACATAAGATAATAGAAAAGTATGGAAAATTTAAAACTTATTTAAAACAATACAATCGAAAACATTTTCATAAGCAAGCAAAAGTCTTCACTACATTTTTGTCTCAAACTATCTATTTAAGTCATGAATAAAATCCTGGGACACAAACGATAAAAAGTCTAAAACATAAGAAATGAAATAAAGGAAATATGGATTCATCCTTGAAGCTATGAGGACTCACCAAATCTTCAAGTCTTGTTTCTTCTTAGAAACCTAGCCTCCAAAGCAACTCAATCTCCAAAACCCTACATTTGATAAGAATGTAGGCAATATGTGTTTGTACAAAATGTATCAAGTATGAAATCTAGGACAACATCATATGATCATCTCAAAATGGTTAGACAATAACATAATCATAACATAATCTCAAATATAAGAATCATCTCATCACAAATCAACATAAGATATAGTTAATGAGCATACAAGAAAAATCATATTCATAGCATAGCCTTTACTTAGAATTTCATAACTTCATTCTTCAACGTTTAGTCTTTCATATTACAATAAACTACTTCACAAACCACCTCAAAGAATACTCTAGCAAAACAAGAATATCATCCCATAATACTATCCAAGCTAAGTACCTCTTTTTGGTCATTCATTGTAATAGTCCACATTCATAGTCAAAAACTAGTTTTTTATGTCATAAGAGAACTATACTCCTAAGTAACCTCAAGGCATAATTGTGCAATGCATGTGGGGCATCCCATAATACCACACACACTAAGCATATCCTTGAAGTCACCATATTCATATTTGCTATTTTTAGGTATCACTATTGCCCTACTTCATATTGACAATGAACTAATGACTTGAGTCAATCATATCATGGAGAGAAACTATAGAAATAATCCACTCTAAGCATACATTCAATAAGAGGACACTTCAAAAGTAGCTTCAAGTCATACTAGTGTCATGTATGAATGGCATCCCATACCACCACTCAAACTGAGTACTTCTTTAGGCTAGCTTACTCAATGCTAAATATTTATCATTTTAGACTATTAAAGAATAGCATAGGACTAGGCAAGACTTGAGTACCACTCTACCATACAATCCAAGCTATCCAAGGGAGAATACAAGTATTCCAACCTATCTACCATGTAAACATTTAATATGATGCAAGCTACCTTTACGAGAGTATGAATCCTCAACCATAAGTTATCCTTAGAATAGTATGGTGTCTCAATCCTAACATATCCTTAGGAGGTTTTGAATCCTCTGTCCTAAGCTATCATGGAGTGGTCTTGTCACACCCAAGTCATGCTACCATGGAGGCATTCTAATCATTTTAGTCAAAGCTACCCTTAGGAGAGTGTAGATTCTAAATCCTAGGCAAGCATTGTTATACTAATGCAATCTACCATGAAAATCATCCTTCAAATGTAAATTCAATTTAATCTTACGAGATTATAATTTCTCAATCCCAAGCTACCACGATAACTACCAACTCATGCTACCTAAACAAGTTATCCATGAAGTGCTCATAAGTCACAAATTTAGTCTATTCTATGCTAACATGCTTTGATTAATTTTAGGTGATTAGCCTTTCAATCTAGAATAATTCTATGTAAGAAGATCTTTCACATTCTGCATACATGCATTCATATAGTTCTAGGTAGGTCATGTGGGTAAAATCATTCCACCACAACACTATCTATCTTGTATACCAATTTTATGCAAGCTATATTATTATTTTTAGACTTACTCTATAAGCGTAGTGATCAATCTTATGACTTCAAGCCTTACATTTAATCTTTGCTCCACAATCAACATACTAGTCAAGGTCACAAGACATATTTAACCATAAGTCTTACTCATGGGGAATTCTAAGCATAATTTAACATAACGTTCCAATTTCAATCACTACAATTCATGTTCTAGCATACATTCATAAATATATTTAAATTCATGATTTCATATTTCTATTCTTGAATGAGTTCCATACATGATAACAATTCTAGGAGAATCTAGCAAGAATCATCAGTTTCTATCCATAAGACATAAACCTACATACTTTGATTTCTAGGGTTAACCAAGGAATTCACAATTCTTCATAATATCATGAATCAACACCAAATTAACCATAAATAAGTATTATTCTAATCAATTGGAATCATACCCAACTAAAACCACACATTGGAAGTAAAACCTAACTTAGATTGGGGTTCTTCATCACAAATTAGGAGAAATTAAATGGTACTCTATGGGTGGAAGAACCCATATATGAAAACATAAATGTTGACACCCAATTTTGACCCACGTTGGTATTACATAATTGTGTATATAGCCGGTATATCCTGTGTATATTCGAAACCAACCCAATTCTCAAGCCCAATCCCTTTATTCCTTCCATCAGCCCATTCTATTTAATAATCCTCAACCCAACACATTAACCCCCAGGCCCAATCCCTCAAGCCCAAATTCCCATTCCAACCCAAATTCCCAGCCCATTCGATATGCCCAGGCGACCCACTAAACTTAAAAATCTAACCCAACCCGTCCTACCCACCCAAACCCTTCGACCCGACCCAGACCCCCCTTTCTTCCTCCCCTCACTCACGCTGTTCCCAGACAGAAAAAAAAAATTCCCAGAAAATGCAGCCACGCGTTTTCCAGAAACCTCACACCCACGCTCGCTCTCTCCTCTCCTTTCCCTCTCGACAGAAACCCAGAAACACAGACGCGGCATACGCCAACAACCCCCAGTCGCGTTTCTCTCTCCCCACACTCTTCTCCCTCCCCCCTCCATTTCGCGTGAACAAGACGGAATGGCAGAGACCCATACCCTGCCGTTTCCACGCAGGTCTGCAACACGAAAGGCGTCACTGTCATCCCCCCAACACGCATCGTTCCTTGAGGTTTGACCCAAAGGGATTTCAAATTTCGAATTCAAAATGGGCCGAAACCGACCTCAAATCGAAGCCCTAACGTTTTCTATATAAACCCCCACCCTAGACTGAAAGCGGGGGGCAATCCTTGGTTGGAAAAATTTTCAGAAAGATTTGGCTTCCCTTTACTTTGGTTGGCGATTCTGAAGCAATCGGAATTTTCAACAAGAGGAAGTTGTTCCGTCAAGGGTTGGTGTGACGCCTCTTGTTCAAACTTGCGAAGTAGAGGCGTGGTTTCGCGTGGAAGTCGCTCGTCATCTGCTGCTCACGCCGTCCCTGTCGCTGCTCCTCAACAGGTAAGCTTCCCCTTCGCCTTCTACCATCTCTTTGTTCTCTTCTGTTTCGGAGTGGTTCTTCATTGCTTTGACGTTTAGTGAGTTGTTGTAAATCGATTGCTGGTCTATCGCTCTTGCCCTGGGTCGAATATGTTGGAATATGCTAATGTTGAGTATACGTGGTTTGTTCGTATGTGAATATAGTAGATTGTATTTGTTGGTTTGTTGAGTTCGAATCACATCGCATATCGTGGTTGGTTTAGTTACACTTGTCGTTTGTGTCGTTTCGTCTGAATCTCAACTGAAAGGGTCGCTTATAGTAGTATTGCGAGCTGCATTTTACTTATTGATTAGCTGAAGTTAAAATGATGAAATCTATTTTCAAGTCCATGTTCTCCGGCTGCTACTTCTTTTGTTCTTTTGTTTGAAGGTTCTTGACGTTTCTCATCCCAAATTCATGATCCCGTTTCAGTGATATCCCCATCGACAGGCTAGGAAAGTCATAGTTCAGTCGTGAAGCTGGAAATCTTTTTCCATAGACCTTTTTACTACTAATCTGACCTATGATTTGTTTATTACTTTCATCATTTGAAATTGAAATATCATGATGTATTTGTTGTTTACGCGCATAGTTGGTGGCTTTTACTTAATAAAATTAGTCGTTTGGTTACATAGGCGGACTCATCTTCCCTGGATGATGGAATGTCCGTTTATGATGGCTACGTTATTCTCTTCTTCTTCTGTATGTATCGTGTTCCTGATTGCTTTCTAGTTCGATTGTCGAACATCCGAATGGCCGTAGTTTTGTTAATTTATTCGGAATTTGTAATGTTGAGTAGATATCACCTTCTTAGCTCTTTCATCACCAGTTTATAGACCTAAGCAAGCTATCAGTGTCTCAAACTTACCTATCGATGCATTTTGCTATTATGAAAGTGTAGTGGAGGCGTACATCTATGCATATGATGGTTGTTTCAGTGTATATCTGCATCGCATGTCCCTGTTGTTGTTTATTGGTTGCGATTTCTCTTTCACGTCTTAGTTCTGAGAATTGAATTGGAGTCTCTTGTTTCCTCTAACTTAATTCCACATACTTCTGCTTTATTCCCGTTTTATTCAAGATGATTGTTAATGGTTCTTTATGCATATGCTAATCCATCGTCATCTTATTGCATGTGAAATCATTCGCGATTCCCTATGGACTTCATTTCTAGCTTGCACATCCTTGTTGAGCCGTAAAGGCTCAAAATTCCATCGAGTCAACCCGTCAAAAGCTAAGGATCGCGAAGATTGAGGAAATTCGAAGAAGAGGATTAGAAGATGTTTTTACTTTATTCTTATATCTTTGTATTTTATTTTGTAATGGGCATAAGCCCTTGTTGTCTTATTTTCTTGAAATTTATTTTGTATGTTAGACTAGGATAGGTACGAAAGAGAAATGGGTCGAAACCCGAAAAACAGGTGGGTCCAAGTCTCGGCCAAGGCGAACAGCATCCGAAACTTGGACCCGAATCTCTCTTTCTCTCTCTCTCTCTTTATTATTTGCTTACGTTTTTTACTTGAATATCTTAGATTAGGATTGGAAACTCCAAATCCCCTTCGAAACACCTTTCTATTTTATCAAAACTAAAACGGAAGCTTAAAGCGATAAATAATTTCAACTTGTAATTTTGTCTAAATTGCTAAAATTTCGAAATCTACAAGTTTGTTTGAATAAAGTGCTTTAACCTTAAAAAATGAAAAAATGGATAAACTAAGTATTTCAAAACTTGTAAATGTGTCCAAGTGAAATTCCAATAAGTTCAAAATTGCAAAAGTTAAATAAGATAGTCAAATAAGTTAATCGCCGGAAAACCGTAAGTTAGCTGAGCGTCTTAGGTGCTTTTTTTCAAAACCTTCCTAAGACGCTAATAGGAATCCCGAACCCCTTAAAAAAGTTTCAAAACAATTTTTCTGTTTAAGTTGTTTAGAAACAAGTTTTCTTGATTTTTCCTTAAAAAATTAAGTGGCGTCTCCGTAAAGTCGAAAATAAAGTCAAAAATAAACTTCTTTTCGAAATAATACAATTTTTCGATAAAACAGAAATGGCGACTCCGCTGGGGAATATTTGGAGGATTCTAACCCTAAGACTAACCTATTTGACAACTTGTAATTAATTGTTTAGTTGTTTAAATACTTAGTTTTCTAGAAATTGCATTTCATGGCATAAATTCCGCCAAACGGCAACTAGTTGCATTAGGAAACGGAAGTTACGCGGCTTACCGCGACTTCTCTCAGAAATACCCCAAGAACTTATTTCGGAGTATCGAATAAATAGTCGGAATATGGTCATCCGACGTTATTCGATAGCTCCACCCCGATGTTTGTCCGACTCGGGTAACCGTCTATTTGAAAACAATTCTAGAAAAGCCTAAGTTAGAGCGAAACCAAAACCAAAATTAGGCATCAACCTAGGACGACTTAATACCCAAGGCGTATTAAGTCCATTTTAGTAGAAAACCACCAAAATCGCGTCTAAGGTCTTCGACCTCACGACGCATCATGTTATTTGACATTCGAAAGTGTATGTGTGAAAAACCAACTTGGGGGTAGGGGAAAGTCTAACGGGTTTCTGTTTTACAGATATGGACCGCTTCCAGAAATTCAACATGGTCATTTCCGCGCCACCCCAACTTACAATGTGGCACAACGACCTTGACGGAGATCATAAGCGAACTCTCAACAAATATGTAGGGGGCTTGACCGAGCTAATCAATATGGACGGTTGGCCAGAGTTGATCGAGGTACTTACAGTTTACTGGGACAGCCAAAGAATGGTCTTCCGTTTCGGAATAGCCGAAATCACCCCTACATTAGAAGAAATAAGAGATTGCATAGACACCGTGGGCACAGGCCTAGAGAGAAGAGCCCAAAAACAGGAGGACGTGTTTATCCCCAACAAACCTTCCGTTGAGAACATCGCAGATTGGTTAGGGCTAAGAAAAGACTTCACTTATTGGTGTGAAAATTCCCACATAATGTTCAGGGACTTGTACGTCAGATTTGGACACGCGAGTTTCTATGCCGCGTATAATCAGGAATTTAGAATTTCCTACAGGGAGTGGAACGAGCTCAGCCCGTTGGCGTTTGCGATAGCCTTGTTGGGAACAATGGTCTTCCTACACGGCCCGAGCCTGAGCATCAACACCAGAGTCGTAACACTCGTCCAGACGCTGTTCAAAGGGTACGAGAATCAAGGAACGACAAAGTACTACTCCGTAGCTCCGGTCATATTGTCGGACATATATCGCGCTTTGGGTAAGTGCAAAGAGGGACATCGGTACTTCCAGGGGTGTAATCTGCTCCTCCAATGGTGGATTCTCAGCCACTTAGCGAAAGGTGCTGGAACTCGAGAACTGCACACTCTCGACAACAAGAAAACTCTCAAAAACCTGAACGACTTACTATTCTGGGCCAACCTGAACAATCGGAGAACAAGAGGGAGATGGGCTCAAATTTTCTCCGAGTTGAGAGAAGAGGACCTCCGATGGATGCTCGACCGCTTCATATCCAAGGAAGTTATCGTGGAGGGTCGTAGATGTGTTGTGCTCCCTCTACCCGGCATTCGAGGAATTCGCCCTTACGCGCCATTCCGAGTCTTGCGACAGTTCGGAAGAAGGCAGACTGTGCCTAGAGAAGCATATTATGGCGTTTATGTGTACGATATTGGAGACGACAGGGTGGACGACGCTACAGAGATGCTCAGAGAATAGAAGAATGCCAAGCGTATGGGTAAAGACATTATCGCTCCTGACCAATTCAACGCTGGATACGACGAAGGTTACAAAGCATGGTTGAAAAGAGATATACAAAATATCTCCTTTCAAATTCCACGTAGCTTTCGCAGTGTGACAGACAAAGAAGCCAAAGCAGTGGCCGAATTGCGAGAGTTAAAGGAAGAGGCTAATGAGGTCTACGCAAGTTCGTGGAGAATCAGGATGCACTCGAGAGGGAAACTCGAGAGATCGAGAGACTGAAGCAAGGGTATGACGAGTTCGACAGCTGGATCCAGCAGAAAATCGAGAGAATGCGATATGAAAGTCTGGAAGACAAAGGTCGTCTTGGTGAGGGGTTCTTGCTGATGCTGAGGTACATGTTCCAACAGCACAAAATCCGGAAAGACGACGACGAAGCGGGACCATCCGGAGCAACATAGTGGACATCGCCCCTGCGCGGGTTTTTCTCTGTTTGTACTCGCATTATTTTAGCCCCTGCGTGGGCCTGATATTATCTCATTTTCTAAATAGCCCCTGCGTGGGTTTGTTTATTTCCCTTTTCAAACATTTCAATCATTATTAAATATTATTTTGGGGGGAATCTTTTAATTGGTTTAACTCGCACGTACATCATTCGAATGCGTTAGGCCTACCCTTGGCACAAAAGGGTCCCCATGCATGATTAGGACACGCTATCTATGTGTATTTAAATGCTTATGTGTTACGTTGCTTTGAATGAGGATATCGTAAACCCACTCCTAGCCAAAATCCCAAAGAGTATATAGAAGCCACCATTACAAATGTCCGACCAAAATTCCCAAGTCTCAAGTTTCTCACCCAAAAATTCATCTTCCATACCACAAATCCTGAATACCGCTCTATCGTCTCAAGAAAGGTGAATCACCGCTATGGACGAAGGCAAGAACGTCCAGACGGAGCTCACTGAGGAGGAAGTGCAAAGGAAAATCGAGCGAGTCACTCGAGAAATTTAGAAGATTAAAGAGGAAGGGCTTAAGGTAGACATGACCACGACAATCTACAAAGCTGCGGTCACGACTTTGGATGAAGATCTGGTGTCGCAGATGAAAAGAAAGAAGGAGGTTGAGATGGAAACCGAAAGCCTAAGGAAAAGGTTGAACTTGCTTCGTTTGGAGATACACGAAAGAAAGGCGAGAGAAGCGAAGACAGAAATTGAGACTGCCGTGTTGTCGACCAGAAGTGCGGCACTCGACAAAGAATTGGCGACCCATAGCAACTTAAAGGGCGGAAAATACCTCGCCCGTGAACAGGGAGCAGACGAAAGTGGTCCCGGCTATGAAGTAATTGAGGAGGACGATGAAGAAAAGATCGTCTACAAGCCTCCATTTCCGACTGTCTGAAAGGAAAGGAATGACGCAGCCACAAGACAAGAAGCGCCAATGTTGTCTTTTAGAGATTTCAATGTTGTTTTTAAATTCCCTTGTAATCGCAAGGAAAGAATGAATGGAAATTTTTCATCCTTTTGTCCAAACTACGTTGGGCCTGAATTCTCCTTATGAGATACGTAGGCAGCCTTCCCGGCCCGGCCCCTATCACAGAAAATTTTCATTCTCCTCCGTATTACAAAGATACGAAGATAAGATCAACGGACATCGAAAAGTAGCTGCAAGAAGACCATAGCTCAACGTGATTCGGTCTTTCCGAGATAGCGTTAAACAAACAAATTACTGTTTGTCCAAATATATATTTCCCTCCTCATTCGTGGGTTAAAATATCCTCAAACAAAGCGACTTATCTGCCGTCTATGTGATATTATGTATTTTGTACTCTGAACGCGCACTAACAAATCTGCATTTGAGTTATTTTACCTATCAGGTACCTTTAACTGATCTGTGTCGATAAAAGCTGGCAGATCACCTCTACTTCACCAGATCAAAAGGTCCCGCAGATTCCTGCCCCGGACCAAACGCAAATATAGCCATGGGAAACAACAATGAGGAAGTCAGCCTTACAGATTTTGTGGTGGCTCAGCCCACCGCGGCAGATCAAAATGAGTTAATTATGCAGCTGATGCAACAGATTGCCGAAATGAGGGTCGAAATGCAAAGAATGCGAGATTTGTCTAATCGAGTGTCATCCTTCAACCCTCCAAGAGATAGAAGACCTCCACTCCACTATCCTCCCTCAAGCACGGAACAAGTTCAGAACCTTCTCTCTAACCCCATTCAAAATCCTCCAACCATTGACTTAACTACCCTCAATCCCCATCACGCCACCACATCGTGTCAAGCACCACATCATTCTCACAATACCAATCAAATCCTTCATCTCCCTAAAAACCAAAATACCGATCCTCAAAATTTCCCCCAAAATTATCAAGCCAATCAAAATACCCAGAATCCCTCCATTATCCCACTCATACCCCAAAAGACTACTTTCCAAATCCCAACTTCAAATGAACCTCAGGCCGATTGTTCCGAGCTTGATCACTGTGAGGAACAGGAGAGAGAGTCAAGAAGAGGTACTCAAGGCGAAAGAAGAGATCAGGAAAAACATGAAGGAGTTACACTATTTTTCCGAAGTCGATGGATTAAGCTATGAGGATGTATACATCCATCCGAATCTCGACCTCCCAGAAGGGTTCAAGGTGCCAAAGTTTGTCACTTTTAACGGGACATGAAATCCTCTAACACATCTGAAAGCTTATTGTGATCAACTCGGGGGAGTTGACAAAAACGAAGCATTATTAATGCGTCTCTTCAGTCGAAGTCTAAGTGGAGAAGCTCTGGAATGGCTTACATCACAGGAGTTGAAACAATGGAAAAGTTGGAATGCACTTGCAAAGGATTTCACAGAAAGATTTGGACATAACATAGAAGATGCCCCAGATCGCTACTACTTGGAGAAGATCAGACAGAAGTCTACAGAAAATTATCGAGAGTACGCTCTTCGTTGGAGAAAAGAGGCCGCAGAAGTTCAACCTCCAATGTCCGAACGTGATATCATTGAAATGTTTATTCGTACTCAAGATCCTGAGTACTACGAAAGAATGTTGTGTATGATGGGACAAAAGTTTGTCGAGATTGTCAAAGTGGGAGAAGCTTTGGAAGATGGTTTCAAGACTGGAAAGCTCACCAAACTCACCGCATTGCGATCTAATGGAAAATTTGCCAGAATCAGTGATATGGATAAATCAAAAGGAAAATTGAAGGAGGTAAGTATGATCACGGCTACTCATAGGAGGTTAGCTTCTAAAAGGAAATACCAAAACCATAATGTCAATCATGAAAAATTTCCTCGCCCAAAATTTAGGAAAGATCCTAAAGTATGTACACCATTGAGGGAATCTCAAACTCAACTTTATGAAAGGTTGAAAGCAATGGGTAAGCTCTATCCTATAGAAGGAAGACCAGCCAATCCTTTGGGAAAATTTTACAGAGCTGACCACAGATGCTCTTATCATTCAGGAGCCGTTGGACATGACACAAAGAATTGTTCAACTCTGAAGCACAAGATACAAAACATGAGCAACAACAACTTGATCAATATTGAGGAAACCACCTGAATGGAGGACAGGTTGGATGCTCAAGAGTGAGTACAAGACATTTCTGAACTGAATCATTTGGAGATATTCATTCGCGAAGAAGAATGCCCAACATTGGCCAAATTTTGCGTATGAAGTTTTGTTACCTTTCCTTTGAAAATGTATCACACATTTCTAACGAACTACGTCTGACCTGAATTCTCGAGAACGAGATACGTAGGCGGCCTATGTCGGCTTCGGTCACCCCATTTACCCCCTTAATTATTTCTTTGCATTGGAACTATGTTCGACCTGAATTCTCAAGAATGAGATACGTAGGCGGCCTATGTCGGCCTCGGTCGTTTCTTTATCAAAACTTCCTATTTTGGTTAACCCTTGAGAGGGGAACTACGTTTGACCTGATTCCTGCCTCAACGGGATACGTAGGCGCCACAAGGGCTCGGTCATATATCTCGTAAGTTCTATTTCCCCTTTTTACAATAGAAACCGGGACAGAATTTTTGAGAGGGACTCAAAAATTCTCCAGAAGAAGCCTTATCTTCAGCAAGCCAAACTAGAGCCATTTCGAATTTGCGACTGGGACAGAATTTTTGAGAAGATCTCAAAAATTCCGCGATCTGTTCGGTTACAATGGAAAGATGAGCAAGATACTAAACTGGGACAGAAAATTTAAGGATGGCCTCAAAATTTCGTCATGGGTCTTCCCTACAAGTCCGGAATGCCTCTGAAATTCATTCAACAAGCGTCGGACTCAAAGAAGCTCGTTAAGCCTGACATGACATGACTTGGCAGTGACCTTTTCAAGATACTATTTCTTAAAAGATTTCTTGTTCGTCTTAAAAATTTCCCTTTTATATTTCATCTGTTTTGGCATAAGATATTTTCTTATCTATCAAGAGTCGGGAAATCGGGAAATCAGCCGGAGATATCAAGACAAGGAGCAAACAACCGAAGGGATCGACACAGATCAGTATGTTTAAAACTGACAATTTTTCTGCGGATGCAGGTTTATAGCTTCGCTTCGAAATCGGCCGAGTTCTTCCGACTGATGAATACGGAGAATGAGAAAACTATCTTCAAAACCAGTGATTTTATTGAAAGCAGGAATATCGTTTGTGTCAGGGTGCCTATGAATGTGTTTGTTTATTTCAAACCATTCTCGACAATGGGAAATTTACAAAGTATCCAGCCAGATTCAAAGGTGAATCAAACAGGAATCTCAGCGAAGATTTCACGATTTCTATAGAAGGCGCTATTTGCATTGCGTTATCAAAGCAAAATGATTATTGTCGATCAAGACTATGCATCTCTCCTTATTTAGAAGAGGGAGTTGTGAAGGACTAACACAGCTTCAAAAGGTTGTTCCCAAAGTGATTTAAGTTGTACTATGTTAGGCCCACCTTATAAACCAGTATTTTTTTAGGTTCCCATGTGTTTTTGTTTCGGGGTCCCCACATGTCTTTGTTTTATTGTATATATATTTTACTTTACTTAAAAAGGATAATTATGTAATTTTGTCATTAAATTGAGGTGATTTTTAGTGGATGAACAAGGACACATGGGTAATTTTGCAATTACTCTGTATGTTTGTTGCTCTTTCATTGTTTACATCGATTTCTCCTCCACAATTACTCTGAGACTACTTTGATCAATAATCTGGCATATTCATCGCCATTAATCTCCGGTTCTCCTCAAATTTCTCTTCGTTGTTGGTGCATTCATTAGCTACAGTAAGTTTTCTTTCTCCCCTTTTTCCAATTTTTCTTCCTATGTTGTCTAAGTAATATAGATTTTGTCGACCGGTAAACTAGAGGTTTTATTTCAAAGTGAAAATGATTTGAGAAAAAATTGTAGATAGCTGGACATAGTGGACAGAAATTGGTTGGCTTTCAGTCTCACCTTGGGCCAATTTTGAATAACATTAGTGTTAAGGCATGGGTGCCTATAGATTTTAAGTTTGAAGAAAACTTTTGTTTAAAGATTTGTAGTTAGGGTTTTAGGGAGAAGAAGAAGAAAATGAAGAAAGGGTAAGAGGTGTTTGCATAATAGTCGCACAAACACAACGCTTCCATCAACTCAGCAGCATCTGCATGTCCTTCAATTTAAGTTTTAAGAATAATTTGTTTCTTATCTTGAAGTTACTTTACTTTTTCCAGACGTTCCACAGTCAGGTTTGTCTACCTCAGAAACCATACCAGGAAGTACAACCTTTATCAACAGACGTAAGTCGTCTTGTTTCATTCTTCTGTATGTTTGGTTGTATATATAATTTCTTCACATCATTATTTCCTAAAACCCCTTAACAGCAACATGAAAAGGGAAAATGGAATGTAAGATTTTAAGATTTTTACAAATTTCAGTAGGAACAAATTGTACTGCATTCTTTCCTACCTCTTACTCTGCCCCGTTACATAAGAACTACCAACCCTTCTGAATATTTTCCCGCCCATTAATGCATAGCACTTCCTTGGTTTCAATTTGTTTGTTCATTGTTGTTTGGCTGTTGCGAAAAGAGTGTATTTTCCCTTTTTCCCAGTCCAGCAAAATACTGGATCCTTTTGATATTTGTTGTGTACTTCAAGCTCTCGACGAATTATCCAACAATCCAGCCAAATATAGATAAAGACAGAGAACTAGCCATAGTAATTTTATTACTTTAAAAGACAAATGAATGTATTCTACAAAGGAAAATGTCAAAAAACAAATGAATCGACTGATAGAATTTTGCAAGTTAGGTGTGTAGTTCTTCTGTTGGATTACCTCTTGGTAGAATGTAGTGGACTAGAAACCTTCGTCTTAACCAGATTTGAACTTCTTTCGTTTTCATTCGCAACATTTCCTATGTTTCATATGACATCTTTTTGTTTAATGTCAAAAAACAACTGAATGGATTGATAGAATTTTGTTAGCTGAGTGTCTACTTCTTCCGTTTTCTTTCGCAACATATCCTATGTTTCCTATGACTTCTTTTGTTTAACAAGCTTGCAGTTTCTCACCCTTCATAAGGTAGGCTTACCTTCTTCTGTTAGCAGGAAAACACTTTGCTAATAATAAAGCCATTGTCAAGCTCATTTGAAATATGTTTTTATATGTAGGAATTGGATCGACATACAATTAGCTTAACATTTTGACTCCGCAAAATTAATGTGATTAGTTAAACAAATTGTGCTTGTTTGTCTTATTTTCATTCTAATTTTTCTTTTCCTGAATGCTACATTAATATTTCTCAAATGTATGTCATTTTTACCCAATGGTTGTACCACATTTATCTATGTATTTTTTCCAGATTACATAAAGTTATAAATTAGTTTAACAAATCATGAACTACTCGAAATAGGAATTAAAGAAAATATAGATAATGTGTCTACCTAAGAAACAACTTCTGACAGAAATTTTCGTCATCGTACGAGATATGCACAGATGTCACTGGAGAGAAAACAATTATTTTTATCCGAGCTAAGAGAAAAAAGGGCTGAGTCGAAAAAACAAAAACTCCTTCATCAATCAAATACTACTGGAGCTCTTACAATCAGCACTTCTTCATTATCTCCTCAGGAAGGTTAGCTGACCATATTGTTATCTGCATTCCATTTATATATTTTTGCTCGTAACTGTTCTTTTTCCTGATTTGTGTTTACCTTTCTTGTCTTTATTATGCATTTTGTAGTTGCTGAGACTTGGGATTCCCACATTAATAGATACTGCTTTTGTGTTTTATATCCAATTCAGTTATATATTCTTGCTCATGAAGGAGAGCATACATAGAGTGGATAACATTATCATAGAAAGAAAATGACTCTCAGTACTCATGGAATTTCACACTGTAAATGTTTGATAATATGCCTAAGACAACTAATATTAGTTTTATGATACTCTTGTGTGAATTTTAAGAATATTTTGATATATTGTGCAATCATTCCAAAGGTACGTTATCATGAGTGGAAATCTATAAAGTTACATTCTTTCGCAAATATTATGCAATAGAACTTCTATATGTACGCTAACAATTGTTCCAGATTACTACAGGCATTATGTATTTTTCATGAATTATGGGTTTGTTACCAACTAATTTGAGGCAGAGACTAAAATCTCTTCTCTTTAGTTTCATGTAGTTAGGGAACTTGCCTCCTAAATTGCTTTCACTCAACTCAAATTTGAAAAATTCTCTTTCATCTTGATCATGGCGTCTCTATCAATAAATAATAATACTATGTTGTTCGAACTCTTCAAACGTTATTATTTTCTAATAAATATTGTTCTTTTCTTTTTACTCATGTTGATTAGTTATTTGATCACATTTTCGCTTTTAATTTTTCTATTGATATTAATGGAGTTCATTTTTGTGTGTTCATATGAAGTGGAAGATCCATCTCTTGGTAAGAAAGCCTTAAGTTAGGTCATAGTTAACAATATTATCATGAGACTATAAGTTCCTATAATGTTGACTCTCATTGCTTTATTCAATATGTTTGGACTCCCATATTTTTCCTTTGGGTAGTATGGTTCTTACTTGCTACACACCAATTAGGAACTTAACAGAGGATAAAATTAAGAAGTCATTATACGAGTTGCTTATATATCCCTGCTTGACTAGAGTGTGATGCTTCCCCAACTTTCTCCTCTATGATAATTGATTCTCATTCCTTTAATCCGTATTTACATAGTCAGCTTTACTAGAGTGTGATGCTTCCCCATTTTTCATCTGTGTGTGGTCAAAATTATAGAATTTTTTGTTTAAATCTACTCTAAGAAAAGTCTTGAAGTCTCCAAAAATGTTGTTGTTATCTTTGTTGGATCCTCCAAGAATATATTACTTTTGAAGAATCGGACACACACCCAATAACAGTTTTGAAGAGTCCGAGCAACATGGATTTTACCCATCATAAATAAAAGATAATGAAGATTCCCATCATACTGCCAAATTGGTGTTAAATATTGATCTTGATATATTACGTGCTGAATTGTAAGACTCCATAAGAAAAAACATGTGAGACGATCATTATAATTGGAACACCTTCAATGGTGGTAGTTGGACATGTTATGACACTTCATGGTCGCGTTGCCTCAATATTAATTGAGCTTGGCATGTCATTGAGGAGTACGTGAAGAGGTTCTGCAGGAGCGGAAACAAGTCCAAGGAAGAGGCTATTATGAAGCGCACCTAGAAATATGAGGTTGATGAATAAAGAAGATATTCATGCACAGTTGAAGAAACTGAACAAAGAATGCTTGTGTTATTCATGTGCTGGTTCAAGATTGTTTTTGGCTGACATATTACAGTAGATTGGCTTTTGATTTATAAAAATAAAATACATCCCTGCTTGACTTTGTGGTACCTTCTTTATGCAAAGTTTTTCCTGATGATGAGGTTGTAATGTTCATTAATCTTCCTTCTTCGGTTGATTTATTTTTATGTGAAATATTTCTTGATGAGAAGATATTCGTTAATCTACAGTTGACAGACTAATCAGGATATAGAATAGAATGCATAGCTTTACTGGGTTGAAGAAGAAGGAATAAGCTCAGTAAAATTTCCAACTTGACTAAATGAGACTTCGACTGCACAACTTCACTTAACTTTCATGTTGTCTGTTGGAGAAGAGAGAATATTATTCTATTTCTAAGTCCTTCAAGTACATTCCAAATTATTTTTCGCACCTTTTAAATTTTGTGTCCCGATAACACATTTTCTGTGGAAAAAGAATTGTGGAATTGTAGTTTGTATATTAATAATGATTGCTAACTGATTTTCTGTGTTAATTGAGCTCTTCTAAAGGGCCCTAAGAGAACATAAGTATACTTCTACTATGAGAAGACTGCTTTAACTTCTTTTTATCTGTTGCTTATTTTATTTTTTTGTATAGAACATACAAAGTTTATTATGTTTGTGTAGTTTATACGTCATGATTGAGAAAGAACTAATAGCACATAAATGGTTATGAGATGAATATGAAAGCAAAAGTTAATAGCATAATATATGCTATGTGATTTTTTATGATTTTGTAATTTGTGTTTCATTGTTTCTTCTAGCTTTCTTTTGCATGAGTTTCTTAATGGTTTGTTATTTGTCTTATGATATATGATTTATTTATCACGTTATTACGAATTAATTTTTTATCAGCTATGTTGTCTCCATATTCCCTTTATAGGTTGTGATTGCATACACAATTTTTCTTCATGTTTCATCCACAGGGAATATTCAATTGTTACTAGATCAAAAGCTAATTTCTACCGGTAGAAGGTGAATTTGATTCCGCGGGGCTTCTTTCATTTGGCGTTTTCTTCCTTTTGTGTAAAGAGATAAAATAATGTACTGTTTGTCTTGAACTTGACTGTCTAAGTTCAAATTTATTAGCCATTATTGGTGTAGTTTTGTTTTGGATATATACAATGCATATATTACTCGGGAAGGCATTCTCCCGTGTATATTAAATACGTATACGACCAACTTTTGCATTAAAGTTTTAACAACTTCACCCTTTTTTACATCAAATGACTGCAAAGCAAACATTACTTTAAAATATTAAATATTGGGCCCGTGTTTGGCACGGGCCATACCCCTCTAGTTACCTCAGAAGAGACAGTTATGCAATTATTATTTTATCATTATCGATCAAGTCGATATATTATTTGGAGATCGTCTTACCGTTACTATTCACGGAGGTGATATAAATATTCATGCATCGCGGAATTTATACACTGAAGAATCATGCATCGCGGAATCATGCATAGCGGAATCATGCATCGCGGAAATCATACATCGCGGAATCATGCATCGCGGAAATCATGCATCGCGAGTCATTAATTATGCACGATGAGAAGATCTCATGCCTCGTCAAAATTTATGCATCGCGAGAAGACTTCATACCTCGCTGGAATTTATACATCGCGAGAAGAATTTATGCCTCGCTGGAATTCATGCATAGCGAAAATCATGCATCGCGGAAATCATGCATCGCGAGTCATTAATTATGCACGACGAGAAGATTTCATGGCTCGTCAAAATTTATGCATCGCGAGAAGACTTCATACCTCGCAGGAATTTATACATCGCGAGAAGAATTTATGCCTCGCTGGAATCATGCATAGCGAAAATCATGCATCGCGAGTCGCTAATTATGCACGACGAGAAGATTTCATGCCTCGTCAAAATTTATGCATCGCGAGAAGACTTCATACCTCGCTGGAATTTATACATCGCGAGAAGAATTTATGCCTCGCTGGAATTCATGCATAGCGGAATCATGCATCGCGGAAATCATGCATCGCGAGTCATTATTATGCACGACGAGAAGATTTCATGCCTCGTCAAAATTTATGCATCGCGAGAAGACTTCATACCTCGCTGGAATTTATACATCGCGAGAAGAATTTATGCCTCGCTGGAATTCATGCATAGCGAAAATCATGCATCGCGGAAATCATGCATCGCGAGTCGCTAATTATGCATGACGAGAAGATTTCATGCCTCGTCAAAATTTATGCATCGCGAGAAGACTTCATACCTCGCTGGAATTTATACATCGCGAGAAGAATTTATGCCTCGCTGGAATTCATGCATAGCGAAAATCATGCATCGCGGAAATCATGCATCGCGAGTCGCTAATTATGCATGACGAGAAGATTTCATGCCTCGTCAAAATTTATGCATCGCGAGAAGACTTCATACCTAGCTGGAATTTATACATCGCGAGAAGAATTTATGCCTCGCTGGAATTCATGCATAGCGAAAATCATGCATCGCGGAAATCATGCATCGCGAGTCATTAATTATGCACGACGAGAAGATTTCATGCCTCGTCAAAATTTATGCATTGCGAGAAGACTTCATACCTCGCTGGAATTTATACATCGAGAGAAGAATTTATGCCTCGCTGGAATTCATGCATAGCGAAAATCATGCATCGCGAGAAGATTCATATCTCGCGGGAATTTACATATCGCGGGAAGATATTCATGCCCCGCAAGAGGACGTACTTGGATAAAGAAAGAGCAATGCTTATCCATTGGCCTCGACTGCATTCTGTTATTTCTTATAAAAGTAAACCTCAAGGAGAACATCGAAGATGACAACAAAAGAAACATCAATATCGCATCAACATTTATTTATTTATTTTAGCATCAAATGAAGAATACACTGAAGATTTTATTTACAAAGCACAAGGCATAAGCTTTATTTGCTGGACGTCAGACCGATCGAGTCGACGTCAAGTATGGAGGAGAACAATGAAGTGTCGACACGGTAAAAAGACACTGTCTCCCATCCTAATTGCATTTTTAAGCTGACGAGTTTTATCTCAGTCTTTGTCAAGAGCATCCGAAAAGGATGAATTCTCCAAAAACCTTAGGTGCGGACGACATCAAAAAGGATGCAGCACAACGTGGAACTTTTGCTTAGCAGCGAACTGGGACATAGTCCGGAGAGGAATGTCAAACTCTTAGGACGCGAGCAGAGGAGCGACTTCCACCACAATCGAACCACCGTCTCGAGGCATGTAGGTCTCTCTTCAATTCTGTCAGTTTCAGTCTCGCATCCGGAATTCTCGATTCACCGGAAGCAAGTTTCCAATCTGGGTGACAAATGCACCAAGAGCTTTGGAAATTATGTCCGTCTAAGTTCTTAATTGTGGGTGTGAAGTGCGCCACATTCATGGCTAAGAGGTTACAAGCCTCCTTTTCATACTCGTTAACATGTCATTTGTCCAAAACCAAAGGTTATCTAGCATAATAGATTTCCTTTTCCACCGATCGAGTCGAACTACACACAGCCTGATTCCGAAGGCTTTAAGGATATGTAGGCGGATTCGATTTTTAAAACTCAACTGTATTCCAACATTTGCTCTCGAATTCTATTCTCGAGCATTTTGATGCCTTCATAATTCGGTGTCGAGGTGGCTTTGATTCTTTCAAATCATGCGGTAAATCAAGCTTATCGAACTACAAGTGGCCTGAGTTCTCATATAGCCTGAGATATGTAGGAAACCCATTTGCAAGGGTTCGGCCATAATTCCTAAACTCTTTGTCGAATTCTCCCTTTAGAAAATGAATGGGGTTGGTCAAAATTGGTTCGGTCAATTTCATTTTCCTCGAGTTGCTTGCATCAACCCAAGTAAAATGAGGGACAGTTGTTGACACCCAATTTTGACCCACGTTGGTATTACATAATTGTGTATATAGCCGGTATATCCAGTGTATATTCGAAACTAACCCAATTCTCAAGCCCAATCCCTTTACTCCTTCCATCAGCCCATTCTATTTAATAATCCTCAACCCAACACATTAACCCCCCAGGCCCAATCCCTCAAGCCCAAATTCCTGTTCCAACCCAAATTCCCAGCCCATTTGATATGCCTAGGTGACCCACTAAACTTAAAAATCTAACCCAACCCGTCCTACCCGACCCAAACCCTTCGACCCGACCCAGACCCCCCTTTCTTCCTCCCCTCACTCACGCTGTTCCCAGACAGAAAAAAAAAATTCCCAGAAAACGCAGCCACGCGTTTTCCAGAAACCTCACGCCCACGCTCGCTCTCTCCTCTCCTTCCCCTCTCGACAGAAACCCAGAAACACAGACGCGACGTACGCCAACAACCTCTAGTCGCGTTTCTCTCTCCCCACACTCTTCTCCCTCCCCCCCTCCATTTCGCGTGAACAAGATGGAATGGCAGAGACCCATACCCTACCGTTGCCACGCAGGTCTGCAACACGAAAGGCGTCACTGTCATCCCCCCAACATGCATCGTTCCTTGAGGTTTGACCCAAAGGGATTTCAAATTTCAAATTCAAAATGGGCCGAAACCGACCTCAAATCGAAGCCCTAACGTTTTCTATATAAACCCCCACCCTAGACTGAAAGCGGGGGGCAATCCTTGGTTGGAAAAATTTTCAGAAAGATTTGGCTTCCCTTTACTTTGGTTGGCGATTCTGAAGCAATCGGAATTTTCAACAAGAGGAAGTCGTTCCGTCAAGGGTTGGTGTGACGCCTCTTGTTCAAACTTGCAAAGTAGAGTCGTGGTTTCGCATGGAAGTCGCTCGTCGTCTGCTGCTCACGCCGTCCCTGTCGCTGCTCCTCAACAGGTAAGCTTCCCCTTCGCCTTCTACCATCTCTTTGTTCTCTTCTGTTTCGGAGTGGTTCTTCATTGCTTTGATGTTTAGTGAGTTGTTGTAAATCGATTGCTGGTCTGTCGCTCTTGCCCTGGGTCGAATATGTTGGAATACGCTAATGTTGAGTATACGTGGTTTGTTCATATGTGAATATAGTAGATTGTATTTGTTGGTTTGTTGAGTTCGAATCACATCGCATATCGTGGTTGGTTTAGTTACACTTATCGTTTGTGTCGTTTCGTCTGAATCTCAACTGAAAGGGTCGCTTATAGTAGTATTGCGAGCTGCATTTTACTTATTGATTAGCTGAAGTTAAAATGATGAAATCTGTTTTCAAGTCCATGTTCTCCGGCTGCTACTTCTTTTGTTCTTTTGTTTGAAGGTTCTTGACGTTTCTCATCCCAAATTCATGATCCCGTTTCAGTGATATCCCTAACGACAGGCTAGGAAAGTCATAGTTCAGTCGTGAAGGATCAAAATTCCATCGAGTCAACCCGTCAAAAGCTAAGGATCGCGAAGATTGAGGAAATTCGAAGAAGAGGATTAGAAGATGTTTTTACTTCATTCTTATATCTTTGTATTTTATTTTGTAATGGGCATAAGCCCTTGTTGTCTTATTTTCTTGAAATTTATTTTGTATGTTAGACTAGGACAGGTACGAAAGAGAAATGGGTCGAAACCCGAAAAACAGGTGGGTCCAAGTCTCGGCCAAGGCGAACAACATCCGAAACTTGGACCCGAATCTCTCTCTCTCTCTCTCTCTTTATTATTTGCTTACGTTTTTTACTTGAATATCGTTAGATTAGGATTGGAAACTCCAAATCCCCTTCGAAACACCTTTCTATTTTATCAAAACTAAAACGGAAGCTTAAAGCGATAAATAATTTCAACTTGTAATTTTGTCTAAATTGCTAAAATTTCGAAATCTACAAGTTTGTTTGAATAAAGTGCTTTAACCTTAAAAAATGAAAAAATGGATAAACTAAGTATTTCAAAACTTGTAAATGTGTCCAAGTAAAATTCCAATAAGTTCAAAATTGCAAAAGTTAAATAAGATAGTCAAATAAGTTAATCGCCGGAAAACCGTAAGTTAGCGGAGCGTCTTAGGTGCTTTTTTTCAAAACCTTCCTAAGACGCTAATAGGAATCCCGAACCCCTTAAAAAAGTTTCAAAATAATTTTTCTGTTTAAGTTGTTTAGAAACAAGTTTTCTTGATTTTTCCTTAAAAAATTAAGTGGCGACTCCCAAAAGTCGAAAATAAAGTCAAAAATAAACTTCTTTTCGAAATAATACAATTTTTCGATAAAACGATAAACATATATTGATTCAAAGACCTTACCAATCTTGAATCAATGGAGTAAATCTGCAACCTTCTCTCCTCGTCTTCTTCTTCACTTCTAAAGAGAGAATTTCTTGAGATGATTTATGGTTTTAAATTAATGAGTTAAATGATTTAGTTTAGGGGTATATTAGGTATTTATAGGTGTTTTAATACTAAATAATCTACCCACCTTAAGACATAAATAATTACTAACTTAAACCCTAAACACTTAACTAAAAACTAAAACACCTAAAATTTTGTTGACCTAAGGACCCCCACCCACGGAGCGTGTGTGGGTTCACGGCTTGTGCTAGCTAAACCTACATGGTTTATGGGGCTTTATATTTCATTCCTTACTCAGGACTTTACTCATGACCCCCACCTACAGAGCGTTTATCCACCTACGACCAGTAGGTGACCATTCGTAGGTACTACCAAATTTTGCAATTTTTGGGTTGTTTTGAAGGTCCTCCCCAAGGACACCAACCTAAAATTTTGTTGACCTAAGGACCCCCACCCACAGAGCGTGTGTGGGTTCACGGCTTGTGCTAGCTAGTCGTACATGGTTTATGGGGCTTTATATTTCATTCCTTACTCAGGACTTTACTCATGACCCCCACCTACAGAGCGTTTTCCACCTACGACCAGTAGGTGACCATTCGTAGGTACTAACGAATTTTGCAATTTTTGGGTTGTTTTGAAGGTCCTCCCCAAGGACACCTTGGGTGGTCCTTGGGGGTCATACCTTGATGCCCTAACCCTTAAACCCCTATTCTAATTACGAAAATCAATACGACTTTTAACCCTTACACAACACTTCAAAACTCTTACAAAGGGCTCAAGAACTCTCTAAGTCAACATACTAGTTTTTGAGGTGTTACAATCAACACGGTCCCAAAGCACCAAAAGTGCAACCCCATGGAGAGGTCACTAATTTTTATTTTTGGGATTCCATACAGATGATAATTCAAATGGTGACCAACCAAGCTGGAAAACAGAGAGAAAATTGACTGGATATGGTTGATATATCCAGGATTCGTGAGGTATCAGGATGAATCCTCAAGATTTCATCGGTTCAAGTGTCACTGAGGATTTGAAAAACATTTTGGAGGAAATATAAATGGTTTTTGAGGTTATTCATGTTTTTTATGTTGAGCGAGTGGAACTAACTGCATATCAAATGAACGTGTTGCTAGGGTACAGTTCGACCATTAGAAGAAGAGTAGAGTTGATGGTGCACCGATTGTGAGTTGGGTTGTGTTCAAGGGTGCCTTCATGGGGAGTTTCTTTCTAGGTGAAATAAGAGAGGCGAAGGTAAGATAATTCCAAACACTTAAGCAGGAATCATGAGTGTGCATGAGTATAGCCTCAAGTTCACCCAACTTTACCTCTATGCTCCGCAGATAAATGTTTATATGAAAAGCAAGATGAGTTTTTTTGTTTCTGGGCTGTCTCACCTGTCAAGCAAAGAGGGTAAGGCAACTATCTTGATAGGATACATGAACATAAAAAGACTTATGATCCATGTTCAGCAGGTTGATGAAGATAAGTTGAGAGATAAAAAAGAGTTCCAAAACAAGAAAGCTAAGACAACTGGGAACAAGTCCGGAAAATGGAATATTATGTGAACCGATCGTCTTTCCAAAAAAGAAAAAATGGACCTACTAAATCATATTCTAGTTCATCTGCACCAATGAACATAGGTAAGTTCAAGAATTAGAATTTGCAGAATTTTAGGCCTAGACCTGCACAATCTCAAGGTTGTATGGCACAAAAACGTAATGGGACTCTTACATGTGATAAATGTGTTGTAATGACTCCACTAGTTGCTTCAAGTGTGGATAGAATGGTCACTTCACGAGAGAGTGCCTAAAGAACAGGCAAGGTAATGGAAATGGGTGCAATAGAGCCTAATCTTTTCTTCAGTTGCTCTGCCAGATAGATTTTCACCTAGAAGAGCTACTTCAAGGGAAGGCGGGGGAGAGAACTGTCCATATTTTATCACTAGTCATCAAGAGTAAGACAATCCACTAGATGTTTTCACTTGTATAATTAAAGTTTTTACTTTTGATGTATATGCTTTTCTAAATCCAATACCGAGTCTATATTTTTTGACTCCTTATGAATAATGATACTTTCTGAGCAACTTCTTGATCCCTTCAGTGCTTCTACTACTATAGGTGAATCTATTCTAGATAAAGAGTTTATCGTGATTGTACCATTCTTGTCAATCACAAGGACACCGTGGCTGACTTAGTTGAGCTAGACATGGTAGATTTTGATGTTATTTTTAGGTATGGACAGGCTTTATGTCTATTATGCCTCAGTTGATTGTAGAACTCGAATAGTTAAGTTCCAGTTTCCTAATGAGATAATTGTAGAGTGGAGTAGTAGTTCAACAGTGCCTAAGGATCATTTTGTAATGTGCCTTAAGGTGAGAAAGTTAGTTTCCAAAGGGTGCATCTATCACTTAGTCCAAGTTAATTGCTCTAGTGTTGAGACACCACTAATTCAGTCACCTCCAGTTGTAAGTGAGTACTAGAGGTATTTCCATATGATCTTTATAAAGTCCATTCTGAGAAAGAAATACACCTATGTATAAATATTCTTCCTAATACTCATCATGTTTCTATTTCGGCATGTAGAATGGATCCAATTGAGTTGAAAGAGCATTTGAAAGACCTTCTTGAGAAAGGTTTCATTCAACCAAGTGTCCCACCTCGGGGCGCTATAGTCCTATTTGTGGGAAGAAATATGGTTCTCTTAGAATGTGCATAGATTATTGTAATATTAATAAGGTTAACATCAAGAATAAGTATCATCTTTCAAGAATCTATGAATTTTCTTATCAACTTCAGGGTGCCACTTATTTTTCTAAGATGCACCTCAGATTAGACTATCATCAGTTGAGAGTAAGAGAGAGTGATAGAGACATCTTTCAGGATCCCCTGTGGTCATTATGACTTTCTAATCATTTCATTTGGTTCACTATTTCTCCTTCAACGCTCATGGACCTTCTGAACATAGCATGTAAGTCTTATATTTATAGGTTTGTTATTGTCTTCATTAATAACAATCTAATCTATTTGAGGAATGAGGAAGATCATGTTAGTCATCTCAGAGTAGTTCTTCAATCTCCCAAAGATAGAGAGTTGTATGTTAAATTATCTTAGTGTGAGTTTTGGTTTGAGTCAGTGGAATTCTTAGGTTGCATTGTGTCTGGTGATGGAATTAAAGTTGAGACTCAAACTATTGAGGCAGTGCAGAACTATCCTAGACTTCGACTCACTTTCAGTATGCTTATGTGCTTTCTTTCATATTCGCTTTGACCTTTGTTTATGCCTAGATTCTATTTTTTCATATTGTTTTTACCTTGTTTTGCTCAATCGGTGTATGTTTCCTACTAAGTACCCTTGTTTTGGTACTTATGCTACACTTTGCATCTATTTCGTGATACATGACCTAGTACTTGCTGCCAACAGTGATTGTACATGCCATCTTCAACAAATTTTGGGATTAGAGACGTGGGTGAGCACTTGGCGACATGTCTCTTTCTATACATATTTAGCTAGTCTTTTGCTTTTGATACAACTTTAACTTTGGTCCACTTTTGGGACCTGTACAACTTATTCTTAGACAACTCTTACAGGGTCAATGAAATATTCTCTTGTATATAATTTTTGGGTTTGCTCCCGCTTCTGTTTCATATGTTGTCATAATTTAATTTCTTGTGTTGTTATAATTTAATTTCTGTTTCTGCCATCCTTATACTCTTGTTGTTTTGGGTTACACGTTGACTTACGTACTGGCGGGTTATAGTAGGTGAATTATTGGTTGACTTACCTACTTGTGGGTTATCATAGGTGGATTACAAGTTCACTTACCTACTGATGGGTTATAGTAGGTGGATTAGAGGTTGACTTACCTAGTGTTGAGTTATTGTAGGTGTCTCTATGACTCGAGGATTCGATTTGTGACATATCATTAATAATACACATAAAAATGTATAAGATTATACTCAAAACTTAGCTGAAATATAGGCAAAATATTGTGGTTAAATGCATATATACACCCCAATAAGTCGCATTGTCATAAAACTAAACTTTAGAGGTTGGAAACCACCTTAGCTTTGCAACGGGGCTCACAGGGCAACCCCTAAGGTCCGTGACAAGCCTCACAGCGCACCCTCTTTGTCTAGGTGTTTTATGGCATGGTTCGATATATGACAACCTTCCTAAGTCTTATGAGATTATAAATTCGACAATATGAGCTCAAATATTATATTATTGTTAAAAAAAAACTTTCCTACTAAAAGTACTTATTATTTTCCTATGCTTGATTTATCATCTTGAGTTCTCAAAACAAAAATCCAAATAAAATTTCAAAAAAAGTTCTTCCTAAGATCCTTGTGCAAACACTAGCAAAAAACAATTTATTTTCAAGAATAATTTTTTTTATTTAATTCAATAATCACGATCCACAAATAGAGTAATCGCACAGTCCATGTCACAAATTAGCTGAAACGTGCAAAAATGCAGAGTTCTTTGGACACTGAAAAACCCATTTCAAGTGGATCCATATCAGGGTCAGACTCGGTCGGGTTTCTAATTGGTCAAAGGGTCCATTTCGTTGGAGATACCCGCCGGATCGGAACTGTGAAGTACGTCGGAGCAGTAGAAGGCTATGGGGGAATCTGGGTCGGTGTTGATTGGGACAATGGTGACGGTAAGCATGATGGGTCACATAACGGGGTTCGCTATTTCGAAGCCCAAGGTCCAAAATCTGCTTCATTCGTACGACCGCACAATCTTAGCTCCGGATTCCCACTCCTGAAGGCCCTTGAGTTAAGGTATCATGGAGAATCCACTAAAGAAGAAGAAGGTAAAATTAACTTGATAATTGCTGTCATTGATTCGACATTACTCTTTTTCTTTACTCTAGTATTGCCATTTTCTTTTGTGCTTACTTCTGGCATGCCCAAGACTTTTCCTCTCGCTAGTGGCTGATTTTTGTGGTGTTTTTTTTAATTTTTTTTAATAACAGTGGTGACTAATTTCTTAGGGTACAAAGTAATCACCGTGTGTTCTTTTTTCTTCTGGATCTGAGAGAAATTGTAGTAGTATGCTAAGCTTAGTTTCTTCTTTCTTCTCAATGTGTTTTGCATTTGTAATTTTTTACTTTTTTTTTTATGTCCTTGGTGTCTGGGCTACCTTTAGCGCAACTCGATTAATTCAATAGGATTCCTCCCACCAGGTAGTTGAGACCTTAGGTTCTCAACCACTCTATGACCACTAGGCCATATCTTGGGTGCACATGCGTATTTTATTTTGTTTTCCCATTTATTCTTAGAAAATAAAATGTTTTTTTCTTATCAAAATAAAATTAAATGTTTTAAGAGTTGCCTTTTAGATTCTGTTGGCAAAATAGAATTGCGCTAAAAGATATGTGATTTAACCACATCAAAAACAAAAAAAAAAGATGTGATTAAACTCTGTTAAGGAAAGATTACATGTATCTGAATCAACAATTACAGTCAAGTGAACAAGCCAGCCAATCTCACTGTGTAGTTTCTGAAAGCATAGGAGCTAGGAAGTCACTCTCCCAGTATCTTAACTATACCTACTAAATGAAGCAAGAATAGTTAGTTACTTGGGATCGGAAGCTATGTTTTTCAGTGACGGTTTCTATTTGACTCCACCTTTTACCTTAATTTCTTTATCATTTCATATCTTGTTGAACAAAGACATCGTTCTTTGAGCAGTTATGTACTTTAATTTTTTCTTCTGCATTATGCTCCAGATGAGATGTATGTTCTTTCTGCGTCAAACAAAAGGGTTACTATTGAGCTGCTGGGTAAAGATAAGATTCAAAACAAGCTGAGTCAATTTGAGGAGTTGACTAGTGCATCACTTGCTTATTTAGGGGTTAGCTCAGCTGGACCCCCGGGTCATATCAATACGACTATACCAAGTAATTATGTGCTTCTCCACGTGCCTACTTTTTCCTAATTGTACATGATTGTTCCTTCATATTTTAAAGCTTCGATTTGTCATTTGCAACTTATGTGATATATGCATTTCTTGTTAACTGAAGTCCAAGACTTTAATTATGAGGAGCTCGATTATGAAATTTCTTATCCTCTACTGTAGCATACTGATTACTGATTTATTATGGTTTGGCCAGGAAGGGAGATATGAGTTTTTAGTCTTTTATTTTTGAGAGTTGTTTATCTTGTCAACTTCACATTTATAGTCGACTGTCCATCTTTTCAAAAGCTTCTTGCTTACAGTTATTCCAATCGAGTTTCCATGTGGGACTTGATACAATCATAAAAAAGAAGAGTTCCCTGCAAAGTATGTTGTGTCAATATGAATATCCATATGGGATACATCAGCTGGATTGCACGGATAGTACAAACTCAATACTGATGGAGCCGCCAAAAATAATCCATGTGGAGAAGTTTTGAGTGGTATTATCAGGGATAGAAATGCGAATTGGGAAGTTGGATTGTCCAAATGTATCCCATCTCCTCAAATACCTTTGGTATCATATTCACCACAAATATCACTGCAACAATCAGTTTTGTCTTGGTAGGCCTCCAAATAACCCTTCAATATGGGTTGCACCAATTGATTATTGGAATTGATTCTCAAGAAGCTATAAAATTATCACTCAAGACAATGTGTATACTCTAATATTGTAGATGACTACAGATCTATCTTGGATAAGCCCTTGGCCTCCTTTACAACACGTCTACCGTGAAGCTAACCAACAACCAGGTGGCTAATGCTTTGTCAAAGGAGGCTGCAAGTTGGATAGCCGAACCAGCTTCCATCCACATATACTGATCCATCAGGAGCCTGCTACCACGTCCAAGCCTACTAAATGTACAAACACAGATGTTGAGTAAACCCATGCACCAATGTAGGAGAAGGTGTGTTCAAACTGAGTGTTGTAGATGGGATTTGAGCTTTGGATCTCGAGGTTGTTGCTTATATGCCTCAATAACTCAAACCATACCATTGAGGATGATAGTATTTGTGTTCTTATCTGGATAGAAAGCTTGTTTTTTTCGGGTAAATAAAAGAATGTTATTCCCAAAAGTAATAGTTACAGCATTAGACATTGTTGACCAATTGTCTCTCAAGCAAACAAACTATCTGGAGTAGGACTCACTCTAACATGCCTAAGGAGTCACTACTCATAATGAGGATTTAAAAACAAAATACAAACTCAGTAAGTACAACAATCTATATAAACGAATCTATAGGGAAGCAAGTTAACTACTATAAGGAGATCACAAAAAGACAACTTCATGGCATGGTAGCTAACTTCTGAAGCTGTGAATACCATTTCTTTTGATTCCTTCCTCTGACATGGATATGAATAGCTATCTCCATACTAATTCTGTGAACTTGGTAAACCTGATCATATTCCTCACTCCAAATGACAGTGATCACCATTGCAAAGACACATCATATGATGCACCTTTTTTTGCTCTCTTTTTGGCCCAGTTGATGACCCAATCTACCTCCCAATCTACCTCATGTTGCCCGGTTCCTATAGGTCTCATAAAGCCCATGCACTTCAGCATCCTGCACCACAAAATCCTTGTGTAAGGCAGTCAAAGAATAGATGATCCTGTGTTTCCATATCATTGTTGCAAAACACGCATGATGAGTCCACTTCAACCCCATATTTGACAAGTCTATCAACAGTAGTTAGCCTCTTTAGCAAGGCCAACCACAAGATGAAATTATGTCTAGGATGAATGCTAGCCTGAAGAGTAGGGATGACAATGGGGTGGGGCGGGTTGAGCTTAACCCGCATAATTTTTAATCCGCCCCTCCCCGCATAATCACTTCTTTTCATTTTCAACCAGCCCACCCCGCCCCGCATGAACCTGCCCCGCGTAGACCCACCCCCCATGAACTCGCGCCACTTACTTTTTTAATATTTTCTTTTTTGTTAAAGTTTGATAGTAAAAATGAAATTCATTTAAAAAAAATTATTTTTCAATTAAGTTGTATTAGTTTAGTAGGATAGTGACTTGAAATTTTATTTTTTTAGAGGTCTGGAAACATGTAAGAAATTGTATTATTTTTTATTGAACCATTTTCATTTACTATCTTGAATATTTTAGTTGTTTTAAATAAATTATTTTAATAAATAATGTTCTATCTTATAACATGTAAGATGTTAAAATTAAGTTTGAATCCATGTGAAATCACATGTACCCACAACCCGCCACACCTGCCATTATTAATTTTAATACAACCCACTTCAACCCGCCCCACACAACCTTAAACCTGCCCTCCCCGTATAGCCTTAAATCCACCCCGCTCCACATCTTCCCGCCCCATTGCCATCCCTACCGAAGAGTGATGCACTTCCATGGTACTTTTGGGAGTTGTGACAAAGCTACATACAGTTTTTGATGGAACATTTAGCCCCTACTGTCAACAACTCTAGTCTTGCAAAGAGATTAACCTGAAGTCCTGGTGCCTGCATGACAATTTTCCTGGAGTCTATTATCTTCCTAATCACCCAGGTAGCATTCCTAGGGGTGTTGCATGTTTCCACAGTCTCCCCTTTCATATAGTAAATATTCACCTATTTGATCCATACATTGTCCTCCTTTGTAGCTAAAGCCATACTTGTTTAGTTAATGCAGACCTGTTTCAATTAGATATATTCAAAACATGTTGCCCCCCCACTACTTTGGGCATTCAAACACTACCCAAGAGACCAATGCTCTTTTGGATGGACATATAGAACCTGTCCATAAGAAAATCGCGCAGTGTCTATGAAAAGTTTCATGATCCTCTTTGGGAGGATGAAGATCTGCCCAATATGTTTGGATACCAAACACTAAAGATTTATCAATCAAAGCCTACTAGAGTAAGCTAGTAGTTTTGCTGACCAGCATCTCATATAGCAAGGATTTTATCAACTAGGGGTAAACATTGGTCTACACTCAGTTTCTTGGAGGAAAGAGGCACTCCAAGGTATTTACAAGGCAGAGTCCTTTAGCCAAGTTGCTGTAGTAACTGATGTTTTGTTGAGTCTTTTACCTCAAATATAAAGATGGACTTCTCGTCTATATTTTCATGTAAACTGGAAGCTGCAGAGAACTTTTGAAAGGCCCCTTGTATCAACTCAATAGATGTACTATCAGCCTTGTAGAACAATAATAAGTCTCTAGCAAAACATATGTGTTGTATACCAAGCTTCTTACATCTGGATGGAACTGGAATTACTGGTTCATTGTAAGCATACTTAGTTCCCTGTGGAGTTACGCCATTGCAGTTACAAAGAGGTAAGGTGACATGGGGTCATCTTGTCTAATTAAACATTTGTGAACCCAGACTCCAGTTGTGGGATTACATTGGGTATGTTGTATACTAAATACTTGTGAAGTTGAAGGATGACCGAGTGGATCAAAAGCAATCAAGTAGTCCATTGAGTTACTTTTGTCCACATTAGTCGTAAAAGATTTATGCTTCTCCCGTTTGTTATTTGTTAGAATAGTAATAGGTATATTCAAATCCTACTTAGAATAGGAATAAGAATAGTAGTAGTAATATGAATAGTATATAGTGTCCTACTTTGAAAGGATTGTATTGTAGTGTCCTAGTTGGAAAATGTGTCTATTGTAGTGTCTATAAATAGGGTCTCTCTGTAACAATGTAGAGACAACATTTCAATAGTGTTCTCTCATATATTTCTCACATGGTATTAGAGCCTCTACGATCTTGGTAGAAAATCAAAGAGCTTGTGTTGCCAGCAAGTGGCTATTACTCATATATGTTGCTCGTCTGGCCAATGATTATGTTAGCAAAAGTTGGGTCATCGTGTATCTAATGTGACTATTTTCTCATATATAATTAGTGTTGCACCGTGCCATCATTCCGGTGACTACCATTTTTATATCTAATTTGTGTTGCATTCGGTGACTACTTTTTCATATTTAATTTATGTAGCACTGTGTCATCCTCCCGGTGACTACCTCTTTTGCGTATCTTATTTGTGTAGCACCGGGCATCTCTTCAAACAACTTTTCATATTTAATTTGCATAGTATCGTGAATTTTTCCGAATTACTTTCTCATATCTTAGTTGCATAGCACCGTGTTTATTTTCGGTGACTCTTCAGATTTGATTTGCATAGCTCCATTCGTCTTTTCGGTGACTCCTCAAATCTGATTGGCGTAGGGTTGTGCCATCATTATGATCCTACCTATATAATTTCTCTTTTTTGATAGGGTTGTGCCATCATTCTAACCCTACCCATATAATTTCTCCTTTTCAATAGGATTGTGTCGTCAATCAAACCTTTTCTGAATAATTTCTTTTTTTCAGTTTGGTCGTGCCATCATTCCGACCCTACCCATATGATATTATTTGTTAGATTGTACCACTTTTAGCAATCAAATCTAATACTCCGGCATATGAGCATGTTCTGGCCAATTTATTGGTGACTTTCTTGTTTGATATTGACTCGTCTATTGATTCCAACATGATCCATACACTTTATAGTTTATACTAAATTTTGAGCACTTTCTGGCGATCATTTCATTATGAAGAAGTCTATATTGAGCAACCACCTAATTTTGTTGCTCTGGTGGAATTTAGTAGTCTTGTATGTCGATTGTGTAAGTTACTCTATGGTCTGAAATAATCTATGCAAGCTTTGTTTGGGAAGTTCAACACTGTAATTTATCACTTTGTCTTTTATCGACATTATCTATCAAATCTAGTATTTCATGAGAAGACTAAGCACATTGAGATTGACTGTCAATTTTATTATGTCGAGTGACCAACTTTTAGATATCTCGCCAAGCTTCTCATCGGTCCTCATATTAATTATATATGTAACAAGCTCTCTCTCTCTCTCTCTCTATATATATATATATATATAATATATATATATATATATAATATATATATATATATAATATATATATATATATATATGAAAGGGAAAGGCTAGTTTTGGAAATAAATTAAAAGGAAATCCTGATCTGTTGTGGCGGCACACAAGCAGGCCTAAGGTTATGCCGCCACAACAGATCAGGATTTCCTTTTAATTTATTTCCAAAACTAGCCTTTCCCTTTTATGAAAAGTTGTGACTTTTATGAAAGGTTATGACCTTTCCGAAGGGTTGTGATTTTTCCAAAGAGTTGTGACATTTTCGATAAGGCGCAATAAACATTTGTTCACACTACCCTTTGTTGTCTATTATATATAGAAGAATTTCCTCTCATTTCAAAACAACAAAAATTCTGAACTTCTTTCTTCTGCACAATTAGATATTCGTGAACTTTGCTCCAGTTGAGTGGCTTACTGACACTATTATTTTTGTATCAATATGTTGGTGAATAAAATGGTTCCATCCTATGAGGATTTAATTATTTAAACCTCATGTATTAGAGGGGAATAATTTTCTTAAGGGGATATTGTGCATTCAGTGAACTCGATTTTTTCCTTTCTGATTTCATTCTATTTTTACATACCTTTTATTTTTTTACGGTCATAATTTATGCTTATGATGTCAATTATTGTCTTTGAGTTTATGTTTTAAAAAAATCGGTTGTTTATGTTTATGCAAAGTTATTGTCTCCAGTTATATTGAACATATACATATAGTAGGTATATTCATTGTGCAGAAAATAATTATCGTACTCAATTCCAAGAATTCATGTTTTGATATTCTATATGAAATTTAATAACTTAAAAGTACTATATATAAGCTTAAATAATATCTATTTTAACATAGATATGAAATTTCTCACTTATCAATTGAAGAAATTCATTATGCAAGTTTAAAAGTTATAATTGCTTTCATGTTCAAGCGTAATTTCTATTTTGAACCTGTAAACAAATTTTTGAATTTTTCTAGTAGGCATATCACAATTGTATAATCTATGCAACTTAAATGTGTTCTTTTTCTTACAAAATGCCTTTGTATATATATTCTTATTTTCTTCTTTATTTTCCTTTTAATGTTGATTAAAGAATCAATTAATTATTATATCCTGTACAATTAATTTCATTTCACATTATTTGTACTAGTATTTTCATCCTAAGAGTCAAAAGGCCTACAATCTCTAAATTCCACGGGGTCTTAAGAAGACCATAGCACAATGAAACAAAAGATGCATATATGTGACACCAACTGATCGGGATTAAGGCTAGCATGTTGGTACACTTAAAATTAGGTGATGTGTTGTCAGGAGTGTTTAGATTACACTTAAAATTAGGTGATGTGCTGTCAGGAGTGTTTAGATGTATATATCAGTAAAAAGTAATGAGAATTTCTAGTGGTAGAGATCCCTTAATTTGTCCTAAACTACAAGCTTTTGACTGTGAATGCAATACGCGCAAATGGATGTTGAGGATTCATAGCTGACCTTAACTAGTTAGAGATTGAGGTGCATGCTTTTTTGTTGCCTTTACATATTTGTTGTTCAGTTTCATGTTTCAGCCCCATGAGCTTTCCTAACAGGAAACAAATTTTTACCTGAACTTTACATGCTTCTGTTGCAGGACTAAAGGAGCTTGATTTGACTGGAAACCTGCTTTCTGATTGGAAGGTAATGCATTGCTTCTCTGAGTGAAGTTGGATCCTATTCTGTTTTGTTGTGTAATTTCAGCAGATTGCTGATTGTAACCAGATTCTTCTCGGATGCACTCTCTACCTGTTGATGACTGATTATGCGATGTGATGATTTTTACTTGTCCAATTTTGGGTATAGATTAAGAAGTTAATTTTGACCACATGATATGCTCTTCAAAGAAAAACTTCTTTTGTAAGTAGTAAAGAAGGTTAACTAGCTACTAGGAAAACATTAGATCATGGTTCAAATCTGAAATGGTTAATTGCATGTTAAAGCTTAATAGTTTCAAGGGTCTGTTGGATTGTAAGTGTCTTGAACATTAGACTGAAAACTTGTCATGTGAACTGGTTAAAACTTAGATATCAAATGGGAAGGAGATGGGAAAAATTGTGTTCATGCTGATTTCCTTTTCCATCATACTTTACTCAAAGTTTACTTTCTTAGATATAATATATTGGATTTTCAACTCTAAAAGGGGCAATTAAACTCTGACCTTGTCTCAAGAAAGCATGAGTCCAACTTTTTGGTTGTAATGTTTAGTAGTACTGCAGGATGTAGAGAATCAAAGTCAAAAGAAAACTCATATAATTAATTGCAGGATTCTTTGTATTCAATCATTTTTGTGCATTGTTGTAATACAGAACTGTGGTACCAGTGCTTTTGCTCTCTCTCTATTAAAAAAATACTGTTAAGCTGAGCAAGTATATCTTCACAGGAAATTGCTGCAATCTGTAAAGAGTTACCAGCTATTGTAACTCTGAACTTATCATACAACAGCATGTCTCACGATATAAGTGGGATGCCCCTGCTAAATCACATCAAAGTTGTTGTTTTGAACCACACCGGTATAGGCTGGAAACAGGTGAGAGCAGCCTTTTGCTGTCTTCTTCCATTTAACTTAATCGTTGATTGAGTTAGAGGTACTTGATTTGGCAGGTCGAAATGCTTAAAGACTCTATCCCTCTTATTGAAGAGCTCCATCTGATGGGGAATAAGCTGAGAGGAATAACGGTGTGTTTTCCCTTATTAGAGTTATTGTCAGTTAAATCTCAATTTTCTGCTGTTAATTGTTAATATCCACAAGTTTTATGAGTTCTTCCTTACTGAAGATAAATAGCTGTCTTATGCCATTATCTTTTCATCTTTTTTGTTTCTTTTTGTGATCTCTCTCTTAGACGGGGAAAATTGTCATATAACAAAACAAACAAGTGTTAACTCACTGTCTAGTAAAAATCCTTCCAATTTCACTGATATATGCTTAAGCGTGCTAGGAGCTAGTGAAAATAACGTTGTGATTTGAACCCATGAGTTTGCACGATGATTCATCTGTTATCTAGCATAAACTTCATTGTGACTCCAACATTTACTTTTATTCCTGGAGCATCATCATTTTCTTATGACGGAATAGATCATCTGCGAGATAAGAGGATGATGAGGATTTTTGGAGGTGCTCTCAGCTATGGTTGCAAGATGATTGTGGGATACACAACCAAATATTCCAGATAGAATGCCAAATTTAGTTGTCTTGCCATTTCTTATAGTTTAACAGGAATATCCACATATCTTGACTCTCATATTGACCACTCAGGTTTTAATGAGATTCGGCGTGGTAATAACAAGTATTTGCTTAATTTTGTTTGCCACATGAAAATTGGGGTATAAAGTTTGCTACTGCATTCTGTCGTTAGTTGGGAGAACATTTAACCGGGTCGAAATCAATTTAACAGATTATGTCCAGACAAATGCCGGTTCCAGAATTACCAGAGCAGAACTTTTAAATTTTCAGATGGAAGGCATATATACTGTTTGAAAGTTCCTACTAAGTCTATCCTTTGAGTAAAGTGCTTTTCAATGATCATATTCATTTCCTCGTAACTGACATCAAGTACAATTACTATTCTACTACTCACGTCTGTAACCAATAGAGTACTAAATGAACTTATATATGAAGTACAAGGATAAATCTCTACATATATGTAAATTAGATAGAGGTCTCATGGTTAATGAAGTTCATTGAGGACCATGAGGTCTCTTGTTCAAATCCCAGCGGAGGTAAAAACTCTTGGTAATTTGTTTCGTTTGTCCAATCCTTGGTAGATAGAGTTACCCCCTACTTGTGTTGGTGGGATGTAGCAGGTACCTTGTGGAATTAGTCGAGGTACACGCAAGCTGGTCCACACACTACAATTATAAAAAAATGATCTAAATTATTCACTGATTTGCTTAAAGTTTTTTTTTTCTCTTCCAGCCATTATCTTCAGATATTGTTCATGGATTTGATTCTCTCCGTCTTCTCAATTTGGAGAATAATTTAATAGCTGCCTGGGATGAAATCTTGAAGCTGTCACAGTTAAAAAGGTGATGCAAATTAATGTCCTTGTCTAACACATTACTGTTATGTTGCATGTCAATGAGATTCTAGTTTGCCTTCTTACATTCAGATTGGAACAGCTCTTTTTGAATAACAACTGTATCAGTCATATCTGGTACCCTGATCATAATCCATTATCTGAACCACCCAACAGTCTTGAACTTCTTCGGGAAAGCTTTAGGCCTTTCCAGAATCTTCGTTGCCTTCTTGTGGGTAATGCTGCAACTCTTTCTTGAATTAGTATTACTCCTGATATTTAATTGAGATTTAACTGGTAGGGTTACTTGTTGCATTTACAGGAGGGAACAAAATTGAAGACTTTTCTTCTATTGATACACTTAATCTTTTTCCTAATTTGTTGGTAAGATTTTTTAAAGCATTTTGTCATGAGTTATTTGGATAATGATTTGTTACTATAAGTTAAACTCTTATCTGGAAAACGAATGTAATAAACCGTGTTTGTATCAAAATTCTTGTGGTGGAGCTTCATATCAAGTGATCTAAATATTTTGGTGTTACACATTAGATACATATCTTGAGATTATGCAGGCACTTCATGCGTGTCGTTTTCTTTATCCTTCACTATCTTCCATAATACGTTGCTGGTATGATAATTATGACATAATGTGGTTGTTTCCATTGGATCTCACTTCGTATCCAAATGGTTCTTGCAATTTACAACTTTGCATTTTACTCGAGGGGGATAACCTGTTCTCTTTGCATTTCTTATGGGTTTATGAGAACTATAAATTATGATGTTTTTTTATTGTATTAGCAGCTGACTTTTACTTGTATACAATAAAAAGTTTTATCCATCAATAAGTCTCAACGAGCTAAGTGTAAGCTAGCTTTTAAAGCTATAGCCATGTTTAAGCTGTACGTGTTGTCACTAATTTGAGCTATGTTCTGTCATTCACATTGTAGTTTTTGCTACTTTTGGTTTCACCTCCTTCAACATTCAAGGTTCTTCTTGAAGCTTTCGAACTATAGTCGAACAAATAAATAAAGAAATTTTAAAAGAATATCACTGTTGAGTAACAACTATTCTAGACATACTTATTCTTCTCAAGGAAAGCTACTATAGAGATACTACAGTTGTCAAAAAATGTTCAAAAATTTCTAAGTGCTTAAAACCTTGCAATGGTCTATTTGGTATAACACAATGGAAAGAGCTAAACTGACATGTCAAAGGTTGTGTGTATGTGCAACTCTTATTGCTGTAAGGAAGAAATGAAGTCCCATTATTCTCTTCCGTTGTCGAAGTTCTTTCATCATTAAAGACCAAAGGTTGCTAATTGCAGTGAACCGCAATTTACTTGCTTGCTATCTATACAAGTGTAGCTCCTAGAAAGTTTAACTCTCTACAAGCCTTGGGATCTTGTTTCAAATTCATGTTATTGGTCAAATTTTTGTAGGATATAAGGCTTTCTGAGAATCCAATAGCAGATCCAAGGAAAGGTGGTGTCCCCCGGTTTGTTTTGATTGCTCGTCTTGCAAAAGTTGAAATTTTAAATGGAAGCCAGGTAAATCCTCATATTCTATTAACTCATTTTTGCAAGCATTTGAAGTTGCTCAACTCTTTCGTTCCTTCTATCTCTTTCAGGTTAGTCCTCGAGAGAGGAAAGACTCTGAAATTCGGTATGTTCTCTTTCTTATGTATCATGTGCTAATAAATTCAGAGTGATTACATCTGGATCATTATTATTTACCTCTGCATCTAGAAATGTTTTTTTGGTAAATTAATTAAATGATATCATAAAAACATCAAGAAGATGCGAAGTTACAAAGGAACAAATGAAGCTTCTCCAAACAGAATTTTTGAAGCATGCTTTGTAGAAGACCTGTAAAAAAAGCGAAAAGAGAAATCCCTACATCTCTACTGAACTAGAGATAGGGAACTTATGGTAATGAATATCATGAGTCCATGTTTTAACTAATCTTCGTTATTATGTTTTAATTAATCTTTGAAGAACCGAAATTCTATTGAATGTTTTTTTAAAAATAACATAAATAAATAAATGTATGTATATATATATATATACATATATATATGTGTGTGTGTGTGTGTGTGTATTCCTTAACTAAAAAACAAAAGTCAACTAGCAATTAAAATTAATCATGAAAAAATCGAAGTAGCAACAAATTTATACTTCAATAGTTAACTTCAAATGTTAATTCCCAAGACAAACCCAAGCGTATTTTTGCCGATTTACGTCATGTAAGGGAATCCATCTTCATCCTTGTTTTTCTCGAGAAGTAGTTGGAGGCACAATGTTCTTGACAAAGACAAACATGGTCTTTTTAGCGCAATAAGTGTTTCATGGTAAGACACATCATCACTTCTTTTTTTTAAGATAAAGGTAACTGTCTATTCACAGTAGGCTCATCATCAAACAAATGATGAGCATAGGTCACTTTCAATCTCATCAGAGCATGCCAAAACTACCCTATGGGAGGTTACAAATTTCCTATGAAATCAACAAAAAGTTTTATATCCCCCACCATATTTTGCTTACACGAAAAATACAATAGACTAAGGTAATTCATTCTAATCTTCTGAGTCTTATCCTCGAAGCATCTTGCATTTCTTTCTTTCCGCGGAGTCCACCATATGCAAGCTGGGATTAACTCCCACCAATCTTCACCAGAACGTCTTCTTCCTATCTCCTCCCAGTTGTATAATATGTCCTTAGTAGTCCTTGGCGTTACCCAATACACACCAGTATACACAGAGACATGTTCCATAGGTTTGTAGCCACTTTGCAATGGAGGAAAAGATGTCCATCAACTTCTGCATCTTGATCACATGAAGCACCTCGAACATATTTCTCTCCCTTTTTTCTGAAGCACTTCATGAGTCAAACTTGCCCTTCTACATACCAACCAATCCAAACTTGATTTTTTAAATGTCTTATTATACTTTGATTTTTAAAATGTCTTATTATACTTTGATTTTTCCTCATTTTATTTTTCATTCGCACCGAAAACCAATCTAAATACACTGAACCAAATCGAATTAGTTCGGTTTGGTATTGGGTGCACACTTTTTGAAAATCAAAAATTGAATCGAAGAACCGAACGCCCACCCGTAGTCTGGGGGATAAAACCTATTTGTCTCTTTATGTTTGAAATATATTAACTGCGTACCCATCATGTACATAAAAAGTGTCAGTCCATTTATTTAACTTTAACTTCAAATTTTTTGAGTTATATTGAAATTCTGGGAACTTCTAAACAGAAGCCAAAAAACTAAAGGGAAGTTGTTATTCTTCTTTCTCTTTTTTTTTTTTTTTGAAACTTGCAACTTTTTGTATTCCTCAGCATTAAGGGCGCTATGTTGGCCACCTCCAAAAAACTGTTACAGTTATTTTTTTTTGAGAAGGTAACGTTGTGTATATTCATTGAAACCAGTGCTTGGGTTGCACTATACCATATTTACAGCTTGTCAAAAAGTAAGAAAACTGAATCTGAATCCTAACAGGAACCTAGGATATCTATAATGGATTCAGTGTCCTCTAAATACTTTTGCTTGCACCAGAAATAGAAAAGCCTGATACAATTTGATCTTTTGGAGATCACAATTCTTGCTCACAGAACATCTAGCATTTCTTTCTTTCCAAACAGTCCACCAAATACAGGCTGGGACATCCTCCATCTATCTCTATCTGCAGCTCCAACCCGTACTCCCCAACTGTATAAAAGATGCGTGATTCTGTTAGGCATAGCCCAAGCAAAACCCCTGAGACTAATGAAAATCCTCCATAGTTGGGATGTTATTCTGCACTAGAGAAACAGATGATTGACTGTCTCAACCTCTTCCCCACATAAATAGCATCTAGAATACATGGAGAACTTCCTTTTCTTGAGATTTTCATGTGTTAAAATTGCTTCTCTTGCCAGAAGCCAAGTGAAACATGACACCTTGAAAGGGATTTTAGGTTTCCAAATTTGTTTCCAAGGCCAAAGAGAAGGTCGTTGTCCATCTTGATTTAGCAACTTATATGCAGAGTTTACCTTGAATGTGCCTTTGTTATTTCTGCTCCACCATAATCTATCAAGTTCATCCCTTGTTTCTGTAAAACCTTCCAACCTACCAAAAAAATCAGTCACGGTCTCGATTTTCCAGTCATTGGAATTCCTTCTAAACTGGAAATTCCATCCATGTTGTGTCCAAACCTCAGCTACACTCACTGGTTTATTCACTGCCAAGTCATGCATCTCTGGAAAGATACTCTTCAAGCTAAAGTTTCCCAACCATTTATCCTCCCAAAATGAAGTCTTGATGCCATTTCCTACCCTTATGGTCGTATTGATCTTCAAGAGAGGCCACAAGATTCTGATGAACTTCCATAGGCTTACTCCATATGGTGTAAGTACCTCCTTTGTCATCCACTTGTTCTCTTCTCCATATTTTGCTCGAATTACTTGTCCCCAGTATGGTTGATGCTCTTGAGAATACCTCCATAACCGCTTTAGTCTAAGGGCTTTGCTTTGCTTTTTCAAATTCCTTACTCCAAGACCCCCATGTTTCTTCCCCAGAGAACCTTGTTCCACTTGACTAAATGTTAGACATTGGAATCATTTTCCTGTGTCCCTTTCCATAAGGAATCCCTCCTAATTTTATCAAGTCTTTGTATCACCCCATTAGGAATAGGGAAGATGGACATCATGTAAGTAGGTAAGGGATCCAAACTGAATTAATGAGAGTGACTCTGCCTCCAAAGGAGATATATTGAGATTTCCATCTGGTAAGCTTTTTCTCACACTTTTCAATCACTGGGTTCCAGATGTTCAAAACCTTTGATTTGGCTCCTAAGGGCATGCCCAGATAAATGGTAGGCAAAGAACCTACTTCCCCTCCCAAAATCCATGACAGTTATTAGAAACATTATTAATAGGATACAACTGACTCTTTCTCCAGTTGATATGCAAACCTGAGACTCCTTCAAGCAACACCAAAATTGATCTTAAAACCAATAGTTGTCTCTCATTAGCATCACAAAATATTAAGGTGTCATCTGCATACTGTAAATGAGTGATTTCCATGTTGCCATTTGATATTGAGGTTTGAGTTGTGGCTACCTCAAACCCCCTGAGGCATTCGTTCTCTGTAGCCACCTTTATCATGTTATTTAGGTCCTCCATAACAATGATAAAAAGGAAAGGAGATAGGGGATCTCCCTGCCTCAGACCCCTTTGAGCAGGGAAAAAACCTTCTGGTGCACCATTTATAAGGACTGAGAATCTGACAGTAGAGATGCAATACTTGATCCACTGAATCCACCTCCTTCCGAAACCCATACATGTAAACATCTTCAACAATAACTTCCAGTTCACGTGGTCATATGCCTTTTCTATCTCCAGTTTGCACAAAATTCCTGCCTTGGGTAATTCTTAAATTTACTATTTCGTTTGCAATTAGAATGGCATCCATTATTTGTCGATTTTTAATGAATGCCATCTGTTGAGCATCCACTAGCTTGTCAACCACTTTTCAGCCTTTCAGTAAGCACTTTGGATAACAACTTATATACACTTCCGATGAGGCTGATGGACCTAAAATCTCTCAGTTTCTTGGCACCATTCTTCTTTGGCATCAAAGTAATGTAGGTGGCATTAAAGCTCTTTTCAAAGATATTGTGAGAATGGAAATTCTTAAAGGTATCCATGATATCCTTCTTCACTACATCCCAACACTTGATAAAAAACCCCATTGTGTAACCATCTGGACCAGGAGCTTTGTCCATGGCACACATCTTCAGACATGCTAGTACTTCTTGCTCCTTAAATTCCCTATGGAGCAGTTCGTTTTCTGCTTCAGTGACCATTGGACAGTTGATTAGGTTGCTGGAAGGTCTTCTATATGAGGTTTCTGAATAGAGCTTCTAACAAAAACCAATAATCTCCCCTTTAATTCTCTCTGGATCCTTTAGTCTTTCATCTTGAATTATCAGTTGATCAATGTTGTTGCATCTTTTGTATGCATTGGCCACATTGTGGAAATAGTTGGTATTTTTGTCCCCCTCTTTCAGCCACAAAGTTCTTGATCTTTGTCCCCATGCTATCCCTTCATTTTTAAGATGTTCTTCATAGTTCATAATCAAAGATGCCTTCATTGCTGATTCTTCCTCTGATAGGATTCTATTTTCCATTACCGCATCCAGCATAACTAATTGACTTAGGATTTGGACCTTTTTGTAACCCTAGATTGCCCAAGCTGGTTCTACTCCACTCCTTCAATTTGCCTTTTAGGGCCTTGAGCTTACACCCAAGGATATAATCAGGCTTCACTGGGTTCCAGATGTCTCTCATTAGCATCACAAAATATTAAGGTGTCATCTGCATACTGTAAATGAGTGATTTCCATGTTGCCATTTGATATTGAGGTTTGAGTTGTGGCTACCTCAAACCCCCTGAGGCATTCGTTCTCTGTAGCCACCTTTATCATGTTATTTAGGTCCTCCATAACAATGATAAAAAGGAAAGGAGATAGGGGATCTCCCTGCCTCAGACCCCTTTGAGCAGGGAAAAAACCTTCTGGTGCACCATTTATAAGGACTGAGAATCTGACAGTAGAGATGCAATACTTGATCCACTGAATCCACCTCCTTCCGAAACCCATACATGTAAACATCTTCAACAATAACTTCCAGTTCACGTGGTCATATGCCTTTTCTATCTCCAGTTTGCACAAAATTCCTGCCTTGGGTAATTCTTAAATTTACTATTTCGTTTGCAATTAGAATGGCATCCATTATTTGTCGATTTTTAATGAATGCCATCTGTTGAGCATCCACTAGCTTGTCAACCACTTTTCAGCCTTTCAGTAAGCACTTTGGATAACAACTTATATACACTTCCGATGAGGCTGATGGGCCTAAAATCTCTCAGTTTCTTGGCACCATTCTTCTTTGGGATCAAAGTAATGTAGGTGGCATTAAAGCTCTTTTCAAAGATATTGTGAGAATGGAAATTCTTAAAGGTATCCATGATATCCTTCTTCACTACATCCCAACACTTGATAAAAAATCCCATTGTGTAACCATCTGGACCAGGAGCTTTGTCCATGGCACACATCTTCAGACATGCTAGTACTTCTTGCTCCTTAAATTCCCTATGGAGCAGTTCGTTTTCTGCTTCAGTGACCATTGGACAGTTGATTAGGTTGCTGGAAGGTCTTCTATATGAGGTTTCTGAATAGAGCTTCTAACAAAACCAATAATCTCCCCTTTAATTCTCTCTGGATCCTTTAGTCTTTCATCTTGAATTATCAGTTGATCAATGTTGTTGCATCTTTTGTATGCATTGGCCACATTGTGGAAATAGTTGGTATTTTTGTCCCCCTCTTTCAGCCACAAAGTTCTTGATCTTTGTCCCCATGCTATCCCTTCATTTTTAAGATGTTCTTCATAGTTCATAATCAAAGATGCCTTCATTGCTGATTCTTCCTCTGATAGGATTCTATTTTCCATTACCGCATCCAGCATAACTAATTGACTTAGGATTTGGACCTTTTTGTAACCCTAGATTGCCCAAGCTGGTTCTACTCCACTCCTTCAATTTGCCTTTTAGGGCCTTGAGCTTACACCCAAGGATATAATCAGGCTTACCAGTGAATAAAAAAGACTCCCACCATTCTCTAATTTTTTTCCACAAAACCCTCCGTGTTGAGACACCATTTATCAAACTTGAAATAGGATTTGTTTTGCTCCCAAGCTCCACATTGTAGAGCAATGGGACTGTGATCTGAGCACAATCTCGGTAACACCACTTGTCGAATTCTGCTAAAGTTGGCATCCCACTCCTTGTAAATTAAAATCCTAAATTCTAGAAGCAACATTGTTATTGTCCCCTTTAAACCAAGTGTAGTTACCCCCTACCAATTTTAAGTGCACCAAGTCCATATCTTCAATAAAATCAGAGAACTCTATCATACGTAGAGTTCTCCTTTTGCAATTTCTCTTTTCTGATGGATATCTTATGATGTTGAAATCTCCACACACTGCCCAAGGTCCCTCAAAAAGACTTCTATCAGCACCTATTTCCTCCCACACATGCTCTCTCTCAGCTCTGCCATTAGGAGCATAGACTCCTGTTATGTGGCAATTGAAATCCTGAAGCACTGCCTCAAGCATGCAGGTGAGGGTGTTGGAACCTGTTTCCAGTACTTCCCCTTTCCATGATCTACTGTCCCATAACCTCAAAATGCACCCCCCCTTCCCTAGTGCCACTTGCTTGTAAACAAGCATACATAACCCATCTACCACCCCAAATCTCTTTTATTATATCATGGATCTCCCCCTCTAATTATGACTCTTGTAGACATACAATGTCAGCCTTCCAGTTGGAGATTAAACTCTTCACAGATCTCCTCTTATCCCCACTATTTTAATCCCCTAACATTCCAAGACACAGGTTTTACATTCATTGTAAAACTTTGTCCTCTTTCCCCCTCTCTCTCTCTTCCCCTCACATTTGAAATTAATATCAAAAGAAGTCAGCATTTCAATTCCTGAACCCCCTTGTACCCAAACCCTTTGCTAATAGAATCACTTTCCATCTTCATAGCATGTCTGCAACTGCCAATTTGCATAAGTAGCTTCAGAGATTCCTCCTCGTGTCCTTGAAAATCCACACCAAACATTTTTCCCACCTTGATATGATTTTGTCTTACGCACATAGATGTCTCCTTCTCTTTTTGTACTGCGGAGGTCATGTCATTTTATATGGGATATGCATCCTCCACCACCCACTCCTCAATTTGTTTGTCAGTCTGCTGCTTTATACTTGACTGATGTTGCTGAAGTATGGTATCAGTCGATGGTGTTAAGCGGAGGAATACCGAATTGGATCGAGTTTAAAGAGGATTTAATCAGCAGGTTTGGAGAAACTGTAGTAAGTGATATGGTGGAAGAGTTTAACAAGCTACAACAAATCAGTACTGTGGATGAGTTTTTAGGGAGATTTGAAGATCTTAAAGCTCAAATGCTTATACGAAATCCGGCTTTGAACGAAGCTTATTTCTTATCTAGTTTTATTGGAGCATTGAAGGAGGAAACTAAATTTGAGGTTAAAATGTTCAAACCGAGGACGTTGAAAGAAGCGGTAGAGAAAGCGAGGATGAAGGAAATGGCTATTGAAATTGCACGTAGGAGGAATAGAACAGTGAATTGAGTGTTGCCGGCAGCTGTGCAGGAAGTAGGAAAAGCATCTAATGCGATAGTTAACAGGAATGGGCCTTACCGACTTACTCCTGAAGTTTACGAGTTTAGGAAGTCGAATCACTTGTGTTTCCGTTGTGGAGAGGAATATGGGCCGGGACATATATGCAAAACGAGATAGTTGAATTATTTAACTGGATTCGTTGAGAAGGAAAGGGAAGTTGATCAGATGTCAGTATTGGAAGACATGGAGGAGATAACCATTGAAGGAGTAGTCGAACAAGAGGTACAACAAGCTGTGTGTCTTGATGCATTAACTGGTCATAACAAAGGAGAGAATACAATTCTTGTCGGGGGGACTGTGAAGAAACGACAACTGGCAATTTTAATTGATTCAGGAAGCACTCATAGCTTCATTGATAAGCATACCGTAGCCGCATCAGGCTACCAACCTCATCCGTGTTCGCCGAGTGACAGTGGCAGATGGTAATTGCGTAATGTGCAACTCTCACTGTAAAGGATTTTCGTGGAAAATGCAGGATATAATTTTCATAGAAGATTTGCTCATTATTTCCTTGGGTGGTTGTGCATTGGTGTTAGGAAATGATTGGATGAAGAAACATAATCCGACTAAGTTTGATCATGAACGGAAGTGTGTTACTATAGGCAGGAAAGCTAATAAATTAGTGCTGCCGGGAATTGCAGGTGAGGGAAGTTTGAGTATGCTATCTAGTGGATCAATGAAAAAGATGTTGAAGAAGGGTCAAGCTATAGTTGCTCATCTTTTTATGATGAACATGATGACAAACAGTGAGGAGGAGGTAATCGATGATGGACTTCAAAAGTGTTGGTTAAATATGCTGATATTTTCGCAGAACCTAAGTCACTGCCACCGGCAAAACTGTTTGACCATGCGATACCTCTTAAGCGGGGAGCTATGCCGGTTAGTCTGAGGCCCTATAGATATAATTTCCATCAAAAGAATGAGTTGGAGAAGTAGGTGAAAGAGATGCTCAGTAGTGGAATCATACAGGCTAGTCAATCGCCTTATTCTTCACCAGCATTGTTAGTAAAGAAAAAGGATGGAACATGGAGGTTTTGTGTCGATTATAGAGGATTGAATGACTTGACCATTAAGGACAGGTATCCCATACCTATAGTCGATGATTTGTTGGATGAACTACATGGGGCGTCAATCTTTTCTAAGGTAGAATTGAGGCTGGTTATCATCAAATTAGGATGAAGATGGAAGATGTGCACAAGACGGCATTTCGGACTCACATGGGCCATTATGAGTTTAGAGTAATGCCTTTCGGACTTACCAATGCTCCAGCAACATTTCAAGCATTAATGAATCAGATTTTTAGATCGTTTCTCAGAAGGTTTGTTCTAGTCTTTTTCGATGATATATCAATCTATAGCCGAAATAAGGAGCATTTACAACATCTGCAGGTGGTATTTGAAACTTTGAGGCTTAATGTGTTGTTTGCAAAGAAGTCTAAATGTTCTTTTGGGCAAGCTCAAGTGGAGTACTTAGGCCATGTTATTTCTAAGGAAGGGGTGGCTACCGATCCTCATAAGATTCGAGCTATGATAGAATGGCCTAGACCTAAGACCTTACGGGCTCTAAGAGGATTTCTTGGGCTAACAGGTTACTATCGGAAGTATGTGCAAAATTATGGGACCATCAGCAGGCCACTCACTGATTTGTAAAAAAATGAAGCCTTCAAATGAAGTGTGGATGCCGAAACTGCCTTTGAAGCTCTTAAAATAGCTATGACGACTACACCTGTATTGGCTCTTCCTTACTATACCCAAGAGTTTGTGGTAGAGACTGATGCTAGTCATGGGGGTATTGGAGCTGTACTTATGCAGCAAGGGAGGCCAATTGCTTTCTTTAGCAAAGTATTGGCTCCTAAACATAGGGGCAAGTCGATTTTATGAGAAGGAGTATATGGCTCTACTTAACGCAGTGGATAAATGGACACATTATTTACAGTTCAAACACTTTGTGGTCAAGACTGATCATCACAGTTTGAAATATCTGTTGGAACAACGAGTAACATTAGCTATACAACAAAAAGGATTAACCAAATTATTAGGCCTTGATTATGAGGTGCGATACAAAAAAGGAGCGGAGAATAGGGTAGCAGATGCTCTATCCAGGCGAGACGAAAGGTTACAAGAGAGTGAAAAGTCTTCGGCAGGTTTACTGATGGCTGTGAGTATGATTACGCCAATGTGGATACAAGAAATTATGCACAGTTATACGGAGGATCCTTATGTTCAAGAGCTGCTAACCTTGATATCAGTAGATGTTCACGGGCATAGTTTGTGGCATAACGTCAATGGGGTTTTAAGGAAGAAAGGCAAGGTTTATGTGGGTTCCAAAGGGCCTACAGAATGTGGGAGTTAAGAGTAGAAAGGAAGGACGTTTCCGGCAAGGAGTTGCCAGAAAGAGAGTTTTCTCTCTCCTATAAGTAGGAGAAAGGGGGCTGTTACAGTTATTCTTCTTTCTCTTAATCCTGCATCAGCTGTTCTTTAAGAAGTATGGCTGTTAGACATCTTACTGTGGGATGAACTAAAAGCTAAAGCCTCTGCCTCACTTAATGCAAGTTATTTATGTGTTTTGTTTGAACTTTGCAAATATGAGGCATTATTTGTTGGTTATTGTCATATTCTTAACTTGTTTTGATATTTTGTTTCCTTTTTTTATTTTGAAAGAAAGGTAACCATTTGTATTCATAGTAAAGCTCTGAACCAAAAAGCTACTGAGCTGTGAACTTTCAAACAAAAGTATAGAGGGATCATGTTCTACACAAAATCTTATACATTGTTCATTAAATCTAACAAATTCCCAACTACCCCTACATATTCTGTTTACACACACAAAAAAAAAGAAGGCAGACAATTCATCCCAATTTTTGGGATGGAGTTGCTGGTGTGTTAATTTTTTTTTGAGTTTCTTTACTTCCAAGTAATCCACCATACACAAGCTGGAATGATCATCGACCAATCTTCTACATTGATTCTCCTCCCCACACTCTTCCATCAGTTTAGGATATCTATAGTAGAACTAGGCATAGTCCAATTTATGCCAAGAATAGAAAAGAAATTTTCCACGGAATTTTAGTTCTCTTGCAATGTAAGAAAAGATGCTCAGTGCTTTCACATTCTTGACCACATAAAGGACATCTTGAACAAATCTGAAAGCCTCTTCTATGTAATTTCTCTTGGGTCAGGCAGGCTTTCTGTTTTGATTTGCAAGCATTGGTGGGATGAGGCTGGTGTTTTGTTACGTTCTTGCTGATTGATTCTTTGGGAAAATACACTAACTTGAGTCACTTTACTAGATTTTGGTGGAGTCATTGTTCAGATAATAGACTATAAATCCTTCTTCAGGTATGTCCGTTTGGTCATGTCTAAATGCCAGGATCCAGAGGAAATCAAGAAACTTCACCCCAGGTATATATTTTATTTATGTGGAAAATACTTGGTCTCTTGAAAATTTTATCTTGTTTCATTTGTACAAACTGTTTCGAGGATGTTTTGAAAAAAAAATCTACTACCTACATAGAAAATTATACTTCAACCTATTCCTCTGTTTTTTTTTATTTACTTGCTTATATCTAAGTTATATGCATCGATAGGGTTAACTTTTACACGATCAGGTTATTTTGACCTTTTATAGAAGATTGTTATCCTTTTTTTAAGATTGCCAATTTAATGTTTGTATATAAAATTTGTCTACTCTCTACTGTTGCATTTCAAGTGACTTACTACTGAATTTTTTTTACACCATCAATGCATAGAACTTATACTCAGATGATAACTATATTTACTTTAGTATCCTTTTGTTTCTTAAGTAATAAGACTATTAACTGGCTATCAAAAATGTAACTAAGAGTATTACCTAGGACCCTTACTAGTGCTCTAAAGTATGTGTTAATTGACACAGATTTGTGGAGCTGAAAAAAATTCATGGGATTGAGTATGAAAAGGCTGCAACTGGAGCAACAGGTCCACAAAAACTGTCATCGAGCCTCATTTGTATGGACTATCAACTCTAAACTTCTCCAAAATTAGATTAGATTCTAAAATCTGATTCAAGAAAATGCTCTTACCGGTTATGCTCGCCTCTGCAGCTATTACCCTGAAGTGTGTCGCAGCATCAATTGGTGAAAAAGTCCCATTGACTAAAAAGCTGCCGGCAACAACAACAGTATGATCTTTTCATTTAATAGCCAAGCATTTGATTCCTCTATGGTTTAAGGTTTTTACTCATCTTTTGGTTCAATTCAGGTTGGCAAGCTGAAAATCCTATGTGAGAGTTTCTTCAAGATAAAATCTGTTAAACCGAAGTTGTTTATTCAAGAAGAGGTACGTATCAGTCACTTAGATTTCATGAATAGATGATATAATGGATCAAACCCCCCTTAAACAATCACATTTTTACAAGTTTCATACTCAAACCATGCCTACTTTATGTTACCCCCTGAACTATAACTTTTAAGTGTTAAACCTCCCCTAAACTGTCACATTTTTATTAGTTTCATACTTAAACTATAGGATTACGAGCAGGTGCTAAACCCCCTGCTCATTATATGTTATGCAAGTGTGTTCACCCTCCAAAAAGCTTTAAAAAAATGTCCATTGGCACTACACGTGTTAATTATTTTTTCTTTCATGTTTTGTTTAGATTATGAATTGCTTTAATTATAACATAAATTCTAACTAAATAAGTAAACTAAAGAAACACAAAAGATAAAAGTAAAGATGAAACATAAACTATGCCTAGGTTTACGTATGAAACTAATAAAAACATGACAGCTTAGGGAGACTTTGATTTGTTGTCTCTTAATAGATTTTTGAGTACTTTACATAGCTATAGTTACACTCCCTCCGTCCACTTCTATTTGTCATTGGTTCTTTTCTTAGCAGGCTAACATTTTATGATGCATTTTTCATCATATTGATATGGAAAAAATTGCACTTTATAGTACTTTTTCGCATATTTTTTGAATATCTAATTTTTTTTGTTTAAAATATCTAATAAGTGTAATCTAATTTAACTTTGAAAATTAGTCAAATTGACTTTCAGAAAGTGCAACATGACAATCAAAAGAGAAAGTGCAACATGACAATTAAAAGGGGATAGAGGCAGTATTTTAAAAATTACGTTACATATTTTTAGCACAAAAAATCATCTTGAAAAAAATATTTTAGCACAAAAATTCATCTTAAAAAAACATTTTTAGCACTTTAATATAACATACAGTAGCCATACCTAGGGGGTTCAGTGTTCGGGTTGGGTTGGTTTCTATTAAGAGCAACTTTCATATATAGCAATCACAAAATCATATTTGTATGTTATAACAAAGTTTGCATAATTGCGCTCCATAGCAAACATAAATATGTATAATTCCCTATACATATAAAAAAAAAACAATTGTATAATTCACTATACATATACAAAAGAAAGCAATTGTATACAAGTCAATTGTATAATTTGTGTATGTATGTATAAAATGAGAAAGAAAGACGAAAGAAAATTCGGCAGGGGAATATTTGTATTGTATAATTATAATTGTATAGGACGAAGCTATATGTATTTGCATGTGTATATACAATTTTCTCTCACTTTATACTAACAGAAGCGCAATCCATACATTTTTTTCTGTTTGTATAAGCGATAGAGGCGAGGGTGGCGAGCGAGATCTGGGAGATGGGAGAGAGGGCAACAAAAATATATGTATATATATAATTTTTTCTCGCTTTATACAAACACGAAAGCATTTTATTCATTTTTGTTTGTATAAAAGTGAGAGGGAGCTAGAGAGAGAGGGAGAGCGGCGAGCGAGAGTTTGAGGGAGAAAGGTGACTGCAAACTGTTTGCTACAGGGTACAATTAAATCAAAGTGTGGTTATAGAATTTAATTTGATTTATTAGTTTGTCATTATGTACAATTTCCCCTTCTATTAAAGCCAGAATCAAACCAATTTAATTGGTTTTTTTAATTATTAAAATCAAATGTAAATATATCATAAAGGGAAAAAGAACAAATATACTCCAAACTATCGTAAATGATATGCAAATATCCATTGTCATACTTTTAGGACATTGTTGCCCCTATCGTCCAAAAAAGAAAGCATATATACCCTTTATACTAACGGACATACATGTGTCATAATCTTATCTGCCAATTAAATATTGGATCGACGGATAATATTGTGCCACATGTTCCTATCTAGTGAAGGGCATATATGCTCTAGTTTTTATACGGCAGGGGCATCAATGTCCCAACAGTATGACGGAGAGTATCTGCATACCATTTACGATAGTTCGGGGATCTAATTTGTCCTTTTTCCCTAATATAAATTATTCGTTTAATTGCTTTTTAAAAAATTGGTAAATTGATTTATCAGTTCAATAGTTATCGATTTGGGTTTAGTTTGGTTCGATTATTCCGTTTTTAACTATAACATAAGTATATACTCTTCAGTTTTCTACCATTATTTCTTGATATTAAACAAACAAATAAAGTGAATTTCTTTTATTAGGTAAATGTAACATCATTTCTTTAAAAACCTAAAATATACTCAGAATAAGTCAAATATATTTAATTGTGCATTGTTTTTTTTTTTTTTTGAGTCAAGTAATATTTTGTATTCAAGCTAGTCCTTAGGTAGTACTGAAAAATCATATTTACAAAAGTGAAATTACATACAAAGTATGCCAAAAGTAAATCAGACCTAAATGTTATCTAGCACATCTAGGATTGATTCTGTATCCCCAGAGTACAATTTAGTACACCAAAAGCAAAATAACAAAATACAATTTAGCTTAATCTTTTATACTGAATTGCACCTATCCTCAAAGCATCTATCATTTCTTTCTTTTTAGTTTGTCCACCATGTACATGAAGGGATGATCCTCCATCTCTCTCTATTACTGGTCCAACTAAAAAGAGTGTAAGCAACCTTGCTTGGCAGGGAAAAACTTCAACTATACATTCAAAAAGGAAATGATATTTCAATAACTAGAAAAAATATCAAGGATAAATACCCTCCCAGGCACATCTCCCTAGGCTTCTTTCTTAGAGGTCCCTTCTAGACCTAGATTACCCTTTTTTCGGCGATATCCAATCACCGGAGTCTAGTTTTCCTACCTTCTTCAACTCTTTTTCACCCTCCAATTACTCTCTTTCACTGTACGTCATACTTTGTTTTAGATCTGGGAGAAAATCTTACGAGATTTTTATGTATTAATCTGATTTAATACTTTGGTTTGATTGGTCGGAGAATATCAGGAATTCCATTAGAAGGTTAACTCTAAGTGAGGTGCTTTATTCTAGCTATGCAGAAGAATAAGTGATGCATCAGAAAATAGGGGGAATAACTTTAAATCGTGAAGATGCAGAGATCTCTCTAATTATATTTATTGCTCTCAAAAGTTAAATAAGTACCGGAGGTTCCTTTCCATTATTGTAGTTAAAGGGATATAACAGAGTTGTGATCATCATTCTAGAAAGTTCTTATAACGAGGGATGGGGCCTGGTGGCTACAAAGATTAAGGAATTTATTACAGAGAAAACTAGCACTCATGGTGCATTTATTACAAATGGAGGTACGACAGAACAACTATTAAATGAGATGGGCAGCTTCAAAGATGCTCTTAATAAGACAAAATTTACTTCAATGCAAGTTTCAAGTCTTTTGGTATTACTAGACGAACAGTGGGCAGAGACACTTGGTTCGAATGGGTGGAGCATAGTCGAAAGATGATGACAAGGTTCGATATGAGTCTGAAGATATTGAGATGGATCTGCAATATCCTCAAATAAGCATCCAGAGATGAGAAGACCGTGTCTAGAAGGTGGAAGACGAGGGAAATCAATCTGAATATTTCACTTCATGGTTTAGAGAGAACAGTCATTATTATCCCTGAGTTAGTCGTTAAGGCGGGTTGGAAAGAGAGCATTTAAGATAGAAAAGTTCATTCAATGCTCCAATCATATGTCATTGGCTGAACAACCAAGATTCATCAGAGAAGATTTACCCTATGCTAGGGTGGCTGGGGAGAGTAAATGGCAGTCAAACCTTCAAGACTCAACAGTGGTAGCTAGCAAAGGCGACATCAGAATTAGTTTACCTCCTGAAGTGAAGGATACTGGGTTGTACAAAAGGTGCCTGGTGGCATCTTTCAAAGAAGGAAAATTGAGATCCATCACTATCAGACATCCGAAAGTAGTCTTCGATTTCGTGGAAAGTTGTATTTGGGATCAATATTTATGAGATGTCAAACAAGATGTTTCTTTCAAATAGGAATATAGCAGAACAAATAATTCAGAGGGAATGGAGTTGGAAAAGACCAAAGTCAGTCTTCAATGGTGGAACCCAGTTACCGGTTGTATACCTGCAACTCAAAATTCGACCACTACTTGGATTCGTTCTTTGGGAGTGCCATTGCAACTATGGTCTCAACAAGTATTTAGAGAGATTGGGAATTTATGTGGAGGCTGGGTTTCAACAGAAGAAGAGACAGATTTAAAGAACCACTTAAAATGGGCAAGAATTTAAATTTCATGAAAAGAAGATAATTGCCCAAATGAGGTTATGCTAGAAAGAGATGGAATCAAACTTTTCATTCCTATCTGGGTGGAAAAGAAGGTTCGATTTATTAGAGCCTCATAGGAGATGGAGAAAGCTAATGAAGGATCCAAAGGTTTGTGAAATCCTTTGGACCCTGGACAAAAGGAGTCCTTGGTACTAGGAAAGGACAAGGGTGTAAGTCAAACTTTGGTGTAGGACAGGCAGAACATGTGGGAGGTGCAGACACAGCTGGATGTCACTTAAAAAGATTTAAACAAGTCATGTGAGGAGGAGGTGGTGATTTTAAAGTCTGAAAAACAATCTATGGGCCAATGGAATAAGGGAATTGGGCTTGATGGAGCAGCCCAAGTCATCTTTAATGACTTAACAAGACCAGCATCTGAAAACCTTTTTGATCCTCAGTGGAAATAAAAAGATATTGTCCTCTAACCTTACAATCTTGCACCCAGGAGATCGATGCGACACTAGAAGAACTATCAAATAGTCCAGCAGGCGCTAATATTCAGAAGGAATTATCGCCGGAGGAAATGGAGATAGAAATTGCCAGCGACAAAGTAGGGGCAGAGGGTCAGATTTCAATTGATCATCACATTTCCATTGTTCCATGAAGCCATACAAAAATTGAAGAATGGGTGGTTGAAGATGTTGAGCCAATCCAACCGAATGAAGCACGATTTCTTCATAAAGATAAGGAGACTACGACATGGGTTAGACAAAATCTAATTAAATTGGGGAAACTGTTTGGAATTGACTTTCAACGGCATGAGGAAGAGACATTAGAGCTACTCATGCAGATAGACAACTGCAGACAGGCAAGAAAAATGGAGAATGAAAGCATCACCAAAAGACTAAGGTATAAAGGGGTACAAGAACTCAAAAGATTTGCTTCTTTTGATGTCAAATTCAAAGATGAAGGGAAAAGAGACAGGGAGAGGGAAGGCAAGTTGTTGCAATGAAGGTAAAACTTGTGTCATGGAATGTTAGGGGTTTGAACAATAGGCAGAAAAGGAGATTTGTGAAGAGTATGATTCACAACTGAAATGCAGACATAGTTTGCCTTCAGGAATCAAAATTAGAAGGGGATATTAAAGATTTACTCAAAGAAATTTGGGGTGGGAGATGGGTGAAGTATGCTTGCCTACAAGCTAGTGGCACAAGAGGAGGAATTTTGATGATATGGGATAGTATGTCTTGGAGAGGGGAAGTGTTAGAAGTGGGATCATATACCTTAACCTGTAAATTTGAGGCACTTTTACTAGACTTTAAGTGTCATATAACAGGAGTATATGCTCCAAATTGCATAATAGAAAGAGAATATGTATGGGAAGAAGTAGGAGCTGTCAGGAGTCTGTCTGTGGTGACTTTGATGTCACCCGTTTTCCTTCAGAAAAAAGAAACTGTAGAAGAAGATCAACAACCATGGTGGAGTTCTCTGATTTCATTTGAAGATATGGAATTGATAGTACCACAATTAGAAGGGGGGGAAGTATACATGGTTCAAAGGAGATGGTAACAATGCAGCATCCAGAATTGACAAATTTTTATTTTCCAAAAAATGGGATGACAGCTTCACTAAAATAAACCAGACCCCATTGCATAGGTTGGTATCTGATCACAACCCCGTGGCCCTGCAATATGGAGAGTGGGAGCAGAATAAATCTTATTTCAAATTTGACAACTGGTGGCTAAACACATGGTTTTGTGGATAGAATTAAAGGGTGGTGGGAGTCTTTTGAATTCACAGGAAAAACTGATCACATCTTGGCATGCAAATTGAAAGCTCTAAAAGGGAAACTTAAAAAGTGGTGCAGGACCAACATGGGCAATCTGGAACTCAAAAGATTCAAATTCTAAGTGAGTTGGTCAGGTTAGAGGCTATCCAAGAAAATAGATTGTTATCAGAAGAGGAAACTATTGTGAAGGCATCTTTTCTGATGGAGTATGAAGAACATCTCAAAAATGAAGAAATAGCTTGGAGGCAGAGATCTAGAGCACTCTGGTTAAAAGGGGGACCAAAACACCAGCTATTTTCACAAGCTGGCCAATGCACATAGCAGAAGCAACCACATTGATCAATTAGTGGTTTAGGGCAAAAGCATAATGGATTCAGAGAGGATCAAAGGGGAAATCATTGGTTTCTATGAGAAGTTGTATACAGAGACTGTTGGTAGAAGACCCATAAGCAACCTGGTAAACTGTCGTTATCTCTGAAGCAGAGAAGGAAGCTTTACAAGGTAATTTTGAGGAACAAGAGGTTTTTTCTTGTTTGAATATGTGTGCCTTGGACAAAGCACCTGGTCCAGATTGCTTCACAATGGGATTTTATATTAAATGTTGGGTGGTGCTGAAAGAGGACATCATGGGTACTTTCAGAAATTTTCATGCAAGGGGTGCTTTTATAAAAGTTTTAATGCTACCTATGTTGCATTAATTCGAAAGCACACCGGAGCTAAGGAATTGAGAGGCTTTAGGCCTATTAGCCTCATAGGTAGTATCTACTAGCTGCTATCAGAGGTACTCATAGAAAGATTGAAAAGAGTGGTAGACAAGTTGGTTGATACTCAACAGATGGCTTTCATAAAAAACAGGCAAATAATGGATGCCATCATGATAGCTAATGAAGTGGTGGATTCTAGAATATCACAGGGTAAGGCAGGAATATTATGTAAATTGGATATTGAGAAGACATATGATCATGTTAATTGGGAATACCTTCTGAAAATACTTGTATGGGATTTGGGAGGAAATGGATCAAATGGGTAAGATTCTGTATCTCAACAGTCAGAGTCTCTGTTCTGATCAATGGAGCACCAGAAGGTTTTTTCCAGCTCAAAGAGGTCTGAGGCAGGGAGATCCTTTGTCCCCTTTCCTATTTGTTATTGCCATGGAGGGTTTAAATAATATGATAATGATAGCAGGGAACACTAACTATCTAAGGAGATTTGAGGTGGCAACAAATCCTAATTCTGTACCAAACTTGGCAGTCACACACCTTCAATATGCAAATGACACTTTAATCTTTTGTGATGCTGAGGAAGGGCAATTGTTGATCTTAAGGTCAATTTTGGTGCTATTTGAAGGTGTCTCTAGGTTGCATATAAATTGGAGGAAGAGTATGTTGTTCCTTATAAATGAGGTTACCAACATAGAGGAGTTGTCTAGAATTCTAAGAGGGGAAGTAGGAACTTTACCTACCACCTACCTTGGAATGCCTTTGGGAGCCAAATCAAATTCAATGAACATTTGGAGCTCGATGACGGAGAAGTGTGAAAAGAAGTTGTCCAGACGGAAGTCACATTATTTATCTTTAGGAGGCAGAGTTACCCTTATAAACTCAGTGTTGGATGCTCTTCCCACCTACATGATGTCCATCTTCCCAGTCCCAAATAGTATCATACAGAGGTTGGACAAGGTTAGGAGAGATTTTATCTGGAAAGGGAATAAGGAGACTAATTCAACAATCCTTCATCTGGTCTAATGGAAAAAAGTGCTTTGGGGGAAAAAACAAGGGGGTCTTGGCATTAGAAATCTCAGGCTCTCAGATTGAAATGGCTTTGGAGATATTCACAAGAATCTCAAGCATATTGGAGTAAGTTTTATTAAAATCAAATATGGTGAAGAGGATAGGTGGATAACAGAGGAAGTCAAGACCCCATATGGGGTTAGTATGTGGAGATCAATTAGAGTACTCTGGCCTTTCATGAGGAAGCACACAAATGTTAAAGTTGGTAATAGGCTCAAGACTTCTTTTTGGAAGGACAATTGGTTGAGATCCGATAGCTTAAACTGTTTATTCCCTAACTTAGCTGTGATGGCTAAACAATCGGAGCCGAGTGTGGCTGACACATGGACACAACAAGATTGGAACATTCATTTTAGGAGGGACTTCAATGACTGGGAAACTATTAAGTCATTGAGTTCTTCAGAATGTTGGAGGAATTTAAAGGTACTAGTGAAGAAAAAGACAGACTTTGGTGGAAATTGGATAGCTAAGGTAGTTTCAAGGTTAACTCTGCATACAAGTTTTTGAACCAAGGAAATCTACAAAGACAACATTGGTCGTGGAAACATATACGGAAAGATCAAAATCCCCTTCAAAGTTGTCTGTTTTACTTGGTTATTGACAAGAGAGGCTGTTTTGACACAAGAGAACCTCAAGAAGAGGAAATTTTCCATGTGTTCCAGATGTTACCTTTGTGGTGAACAGGTTGAGATAGTTAGCCATCTGTTTCTACAGTGCAGGGCAACTACTCAGTTGTGGAGAATCTTTGTTAGCCTTAGGGGTATTAGTTGGGTCATGCCTAACAAAATAACTCATTTGCTATATCGTTGTGAGGAAGCAGGAGTAGGAGCTACTGACAAAGACAGATGGAGGATTGTCCCGACTTGTATCTGGTGGACAATATGGAAGGAAAGGAATTCAGATGTTTTGAGAGCAAAAATTGTGATCTACAGATGATCAAACTAAATTGCGTTAGACTTTTTTGTTTCTGGTGTAAACAAATATACTTAGAGGACACTGACCCAATTATAGACATTCTAGGATCTTGTTAGAAGTACAGTCAGTTAGATGTTTTTTTGATTTTACTGTAAATATGGTTTCAGTGCAACCCATCTACTGACTTGTCAATAAACACAACTGTTACCTTCTCAAAAAAAAAAAAAAGATGCTCTTAATAAGAGCAAGTGGACTTTAAAAGAACCTGAGGTTACTGAGGTTGATGTTGTGAAGAATTAGCTTTCTGTGAAAATTCACCTCGTAAGGATTTCAACCACTCCAAAGAAAAATTAAAAAAAGGCTCGAACAAGCTTTATTAAATCTCAATACTTATGCAGAATCAAAAATGAATTATTAGATACTGTTGCCTCACATGATGAGTCATCTAGCAAATATGTTAGATCTATCAGGAACAGCATAAGCATACCTCCTTAATTAAAAGGAAGTGTCAACACACTTCTGTGATAAATTATTAAAGGAGGAATTATCAAAAGGTGGACTCCACATACAAAAATCATACCACTCAAGTTAAAGGTGGTGCAAACAATAATAAACAACAAGTTCCAAGGCTGCTTTATGTTGAAATTTCAGCATAAGAAAGTACCAGCATATATTAACAATTAATATGTCAACAATTAGACAAGGAGGTGAATTGAATCCTGTAAGGATCAAAATTCCATGGCACAAAGTGACAAAGGTCCAATCAATAAGAAGATACATGTTTCAAGACTATTTTCAGGAAAATATATTTACAATAAGGATATACATATTCAACAAAAAGATACATGTACGTACTTCCATCTACGTGGCATAATTCTCAAGCCACGTATAGTTATCAGTTATGTATAATAGTTAGTAGGGAAAAGGGTCAAAAATACCCCTCAACTTTCGTTTATTATTTGATTTTACCATCGCCGTTGAAATGAAATTAAATTTACCCCCCCCCCCCCCCCCCCCGGTTACTAATTTCACCAAAATTACCCCTCATTTAACAGGATCCCCAAAATTGATCCAAATTACCCGAATTTTTTTTTAAAACCCTATTTCTTATTTTTTTTTAACCCAATACCTGACCCCTCTAGAGGATAACCCAATTCCCTATTCTTCAGCTTCTCTAGAGAGTATGGTAGGAGAGGGAGAAAAGATGACTGCAGTTGAACAAAAGCTTTCTACTCCTCTATGGAGTGCGCTGGGAGAGGGAAACAAAGTGACTATGGTCAATCGAAATCCGTAAGTTCCTCCAAGGAGTATGTAAGTATAGAGAAAAAAGTTGAATGCGGATTTCCCTGAACCATTCAAATTCTTGAAAAATCGGCAGTGACCACCAGACCGTGGAGAAGAACAAGGCGAAGGATGAAACCCATCATTCGATATCATGATTCTAGGGGTAGGTTGTGGAAATTAGTTGAACTTATTTGCGTTTGAATTGGAACTAAGAGGAGGTGTCGAAGGTGCAGATGACCAGTTCGATAAAAATCCTAATGAATCATCTCCTTATCACCTTGGTTTTGTATAAGTAAATAACCTGTGATTTTTGAAGCATTTCCCTGAATCATTCATCTTCTCCAAGGAGTGCTAGGACAGGGACAGGGAAATCAAGTGAATGTGATCAAAGACCTTCCAAGGTTCACTCTCTTGAACCCTCAAAAATGATAGAGAAAAAAGGCACCGCTGCCACCAAAGAGTGTTCAGTCTCTTAAATTGGATTCCTCAAGTTACAAAATGAATTCTGTTTTGGCAAAGCATGCTCCTCCTGAGCAGAGAAAGCTCAAACTGGTAAAATCTTCATCTACAATCTTAGGAGGTGTAGATGCAGGAGTCAGAAAAGTCAGTGTTGTTAAATCTAGAAAACAAAAAATTGTGTCTTAAAGTATCGGCAGAAAAGTCTTTGAAGATCCCAACCGGGTTATCCTCTAGAGGGTTCGAGCGGGTCGGGGCATCAGGTTAAAAAAGGGAATAGATTTTTTTTAAATTTTTTTGGATAATTTGCGTCAATTTTGGGGATTCCGTTAAATGATGGGTAATTTTGGTGAAATTAGTAATGGAAGGGGTAAATTTAACTTCATTTTAACGGTGAGGGTAAAGTCAAACAAAAATGAAAGTTGAGGGGTATTTTTGACTCTTTTCCCTGTTTAGTAGCTACATGTAAAAGAATAATGTGTACTTCAGAATTAAAAGAGAAGTACAAGAAATCAATGAATAAACTTAAAATTTAAAATTTAAAACGTGTAACTAAAAGTAGAGAAAATATACTTACAATAAACTTTTCATTGATTTAGGGGAAGGAAGGAGAACACGGATAGGAAATGGAAAAGATGGGAATTGGGAGACAAGTGTAGATAGGTTTTCAAAATCGTAGGATTATGTATGCCCTCTACTAATACAAGTTGAAAGCCTTAAATAGGTATCAAATGTGTTGACTAATCTAACTTATTATGCTATCTATTTTACATGTGTGCATACACCAATACACTCTATTATTTTTTAACGTAGCTACTAGCTTTTACACATAACCGATAACTAACTGTATGTGGCTTGAGAATTTATGCCACGTAGGTGGAAAAACGTACATGTAAATTTTATTTATTTCAAATATATTTTGCTGAAAATAGTCTTGAAACATGTATCTTCTTATTTTTTGGATCTGTCACTTTGTGGCATGAAATTTTGGTCCTTACAGGGGTCACCTACTTGTCTAATTGTTGACATATTAATTGTTAACATATGCTGACACTTTCTTATGTTGAATTTTCATCATAAAGTGGCCTTGGAACTTGTTGTGTAATATTGTTTGCACCCTTGACTCGAGTGACATGATTTTTGTATGCGGGGTCCACCTTTTCATAACTCCTTTGTTGAATAATTTATCATTGAAGTGCACCTCCTTTTAATTAAGGAGGTATGTTTGTGCTATTCCTGGTAGATCTAATATATCTCCTTTTGATAAATTCATCACGTGAAGCAACAATATCTAATAATTACATTTTTTATTCTGTATCAGTATTGAGGTTTAACAAGGCTTGTTCAAGCTTTCTTTTTAATTTTTCCTTGGAGTTGTTGAAATCCTTCAGTGATGAACTTGATACTAAATTACTGATGCCCATCCTTTAATTTTACTAGTTTTGCTTCAATACTTGATCCTCTCGAGTTCATGAATGTCGAAGGACCAACCAATAATATAAGAAATTCTTTTGGCAATAAAAAACTTCAGAATTTAATATTTTTTGATAAGGTAGATATATTCCGTTCCACCTGTAATTTTTCAAACTGTGTTTGATGTTGAGTTGATATAATTAATCATTAATTGCTTGTATGATAAGTGATGGACTATAAAACACCCCCTCTTAAGGTGCTGCAATCCTTTTTCAAATCTGGCGTAAATGTGAAATTAATTGTACACCAGACTGCTCTTTTTAATATTAACAATTCTATTTTGATCTCAACTAGTTGTACTTGAATAGGTTTATAGACAATTTTCCACCATGTTAGGTAAATGTAGTGCTGGAAGTTGAGATTTCTGACCAAATATTAATCGGCTGATAAATCTTAATTGCTCATTTACTCAAATATCTATCTATCTATATGTGTGTATGTGTGTGTGTGTGAGAGAGAGAGAGAGAGAGGTTTATTGTCTCAACTTCCTTTTCACATAAGAAGCATCTTGAGCATTATGACATCTTCCTCTTAATCAAATTCTCATGAGTCTGAACAACTTTTTAGTAGAAGCCAAGTAAAACATGCAACCTTATATGGATCATGGTCTCTTAGATCTATTTCCAAGGCCAAAAAGTATTCATTGGTTCTATCCGATTCAACAACGTATACCCAGAGCTGACTTTATGAAGTCCTTTAGGGTGTTCATTCCACCACAAACAATGTACGCCTCCTTTCTTCCCTTGAAAGTTATCTAGTTGTTTGAATAGTTCAACCGCTCTTGAGATCTCCCAATCATTCATCCCTCTTCTGAATCTCATATCTCATCCGTGTTGAGTCCACATCTCAACTACTGTATTGTGTCGATCTTGGATACGGTCAAACAGATCGGGGAACAGTTCTTGCAATGACCTTGTCCCAATCCATTTATCTCTTCTAGAACCTGGTCCTTACTCCATTGTGCTCTCCGATCATCGAGTTTTTTTTTTTTTAAAGAGAACGCCAGAAGACCCTGATGGATCTCTACAAGTTGACCCCATATGGAGTGGTGACCTCCTTGGATACCCGACAATCTTCTTCCACATAATTGCTTTTTATGACACTACCCCATAGGGTCTAAGGCTCTTGTGCATATCTCCATAACCATTTGATCTTAAAAGCTTTGCACTGGTGTTTCGATTTCCAGATGCCAAGCCCACCTTGTTTCTTACTCCTAATAATGTCCTTCCATTTGACTAGGTGGAAAACTCTTTTTTCCTTGTTTCCTTGCCATAAGGATGGCCTTTTGATCTTGTCTAGTCTCTGAACAACACTTGAAGGAAATGGGAATAGTGATAGCATGTAAGTTGGTAGTGCATCTAAAATTGCATTTACTAGTGTGAGTCTTCTCCCTAGAGATAAATACTGAGACTTTCACCTGGTCAATGTTTTTCGCACTTCTCTAGTAATGAGTCCCATATCCCTTTGGATTTTGACTTTGTTCCCCGAGGAATACCCAAGTAGATAGTGGGGAGCCTTCCCATTTCACCTCCAAGTATTATGGCTAGCTGCTCCATATAAGAAACATGATTTATGGGGTATATATAACTCTTCTCCAATTAATGTGAAGAATGTATGCTGATAGTTGTGATATAACCTTTTTTCCTTCCTGGGACCTGATAATCTCTTTATAATGCTTGCATCTTCTTGACATTTTTTGCTAATGATATCCTTCTTATTTCATAAAAAAAATTAATGTGAAAGACTTTAAATGACTTCAAGCAGGAGTAGAATCACTTTCAAATACTTCAGTTGCTCTTCTTCTACATCGCAAAATATTAAGGTGTCATTTTCTTATTGAAGGTGGGTGATCTTCATTCTTAGGTTGTTGTTTCTGGCCACTTCAAACTGTTGTACCCACCAACTAGAGTTTGCCACCTTAATCATACTATTGGATTTGGGTCCTTCCTTGGCTAGAATGAAATGGAATGGAGACATGGGATCTCCTTGTCTAATAACCCCTGCAAGCATCAAAGAGTCCTTCAGGCACCCCATTTATGAGAATGGAGAACTTCATAGTAGATATGCTAAACTTCACCTGGTTGATCCATTTTTTACCAAAACCTGTTTGCCTCAAGACTCAAAGCATAAACCCCCAATTGACAGGATCATAAGCTTTCTCAATGTCCAGTTCACAAAGTATCGCAAGCTTTCCTTGTGTGGTTCTTGAATCTACAAACTCATTTGCTATCAATATTGTACCCATTATTTGTCTTCCTGTAATGAAAGTCCTCTGTTGAGAACCGTCTGAGGAGTCCGCCACTCTTTTCAATCTCTCTGTTAGTACCTTTAAAATGACTTTGTAGAAGCTCCCAACAAGGCTTATTGGTCTGAAATCTTTCAGCTCCTTAGCCCCTTTTTCCTTTGGGATCAAGGCTATATTAGTGATATTGAAGTTTTTTTCAAACATTTCCTAGGCATGGAAATTGTGGAAGACCTCCACTATGTCAAACTCCAAAACCTCTCAACTCTTGATGTAAAAACCCATTGTGTAACGATCAGGACCTCCTGACACACAACTTGAGACAAGTATACACTTCCTGCCCATCAAACTTCTCATGTAGAGCTGCTTTCTCTCTTTCTGTAATAGTAGGGTAGTTGTTGATAGTTACTGTTGGTCTCCAAACTTCCTCCTCATTGTATACTGTAGAATTAATTATCTCTTCTAATTTTTGTGGGCTCAGTTGTAGATTCCCTTGCACTTCAAGTTGGTCGATGTGATTTTATCTCTTTTGGGCATTAGCAACTCGGTGAAAAAACTAAAGTGTTTTTGTCACCATCCTTTAACCATAGGGCCCTTTTCTGTCTCCATGCACTCTCCTCATTTTCAGAACTTCTTCAAGTTCCAAGAGAGTATCAGCCTTCTTAGATGACTTCTCTGATAGAGGCCTTGTCTCTAGAATGGAGTCTAGCATTGCCATTTCATTAAGTAATCTAGACTTATGCAGTTTCAATTCTGAGAAAAGTATTTATAGACATTCAATATTAAACAAAAACAAATCTAGGAAATTTTACGACTCATGATGTACGAAGCATAGTTCCTTGTACAACTCGTGGAAGGCGGTGAATAATCAAGCTTCGGAACATCTTCTACGGATTAGAGTTACAGTCCATAGACGGAGGTACAATTCATCCTGGCCAATCGTGGTCAGCGTCCTCTACCTTCAATTCTCTGAATGTCATCCACGAGCATCCCTACACCACTAGTAATATGTCCTCGTAGTCTGGGAGTTCACCTTTTCAAAATACTTTCCTTCTATTGTTGTTGATCTAAGACTTGTACAACAGCGTACGACTCGTACTAGTGACTCATACTCCTCATACTGAAGTTTAATATCTCAGAACTCTCATCGACGAATCCATTTATGGCTCATGGAAAGGACCATGACTCGTAGTAAGGCTCTTAGATGGTCAGAATGCACCTGCCAGCACCGTCTTATTTCTAAGCTGGCAAAATCTATTTTCCATCAATTCAAAAATAAAACACAATCAAATATACTAACAAATGCTTAAAAAACTCATAATCTGAAGTATAGAGTGTTATAGTACCGTAAATTCACGGTACATCAACGTGCACAAAAACCATAAAAACTAAGGTTCAAATCACACTAGAGATGGGAAATGCTATTGCTAGTCTTTGTCCGATAGGATGTACTAAATGAAATAGTTGCAGTGTGCACTAAGTTATCCTGAACCACTGCTATTGAAAGAAGAAGAATAATTGTATTGTTGTTTCTTTGAATTTCCACAAGCATTTGTTCTCTATATTTTGATGATAGTCACTGGACGTGTTAAAATTTGTGAATTTATGTTAAGAAGTTATTTTGGACTTTTCAGGGTTCCCCATTACCAACACTGCTTGATGATGATATGGCATCCTTGATTGATTTTGGAGTTGGCAATGGATCAATAATTCTTGTGGAAGAAGAGTGTTAGAGGTAGTTTGGTAGAGAGTATTAGAAGGAATAATTTATAAATTTTGTATGGTATTATTTAATATTATGTTTGATAGGAATTTTTGGTATATGTATATTAATTTATGGATTAGTTATATACTCCACTTGGTATTATAGGATATATAATTAATATCTTTTATTTCGTGATATAGAGATTAATCTATGTAAAAATGAAAATACCCCTCAAAGTTATTTTAATCACTAGGTAATTTGTCCGCGCTTTGCGTAGTCATAAATAATGATTGGATTGATCTTGCAAATATATTTTTAGTAAAAAGCTATTTGCAACATTCCAACATGAATTTGATTGTTTGTCATTATCACATAACTCAAGAATCTTGAATGAATGTATTACTCATGAAATAATGAATAATTGGTTCTTTAATCAACATTAAAAGGAAAATAAAAAAGAAAATGATACCAAGACATTTCTTAATAAAAATAAACATTTAAGTTATGGATTATAGAATTATTATTATATGTCTTAGGAGAAAATTCAATAAATTGTTAAACATATTTTTTAAAAGATACGCTTGAACATGAAAGAAATAACAACTTTTGAACTTGTATAATGAATTTCTACAATTGATAAGTGAGAAATTTTATATCTATGTAAAACATAGATGTATAGCAAGTTTATATATAGTATTTTTAAGCTACAGAATTTGATATATAATAATATCAAAACATGAATTTTCAGAACTAAGTATAATAATTATTTTTTGCATAATGAATATACATACTATATGTGTATATGTTCAATATAACTAGAGACAATAATATTGCAGAAACATAAACAACAAAGTTTAAACATGTACTCAAAAAAACCAATTAATATCATAAGCATAAATTAATGAGAGTAAGAAAGACACACCAGGATATGTAAATATAGAATGAAATAGAAAGGAAAATATCGAGTCCACTGAATGCGCATTGTCCCCTTAAAAATACTATTTCCCTTCAATACCAGATGTTTAAGGAATCACATCATCTCAGGATGGAACGATTTTATTCACCAACATATTGATACAAAAGCATTGGTGTCAGTAAGTCACTCAACGGGAGCAAAGTACACGAATATTTGATTTTGCAGATGTAGAAGAAGAATATCACAATTTTGGTTGTTTTTAAATGAGAGAAAATCCCTCTATTTATAAACAATAAATGGTAGTATGAACAAATGTTTAGTGTGTCTTATCAAAAAGTTACAACTATTTGAAAAAGTTGCAACCCTTCAAAAAGTTCACAACCTTTTAAAAAAGTCACAACTTTCATAAAATCGCAAATTTTCATAAAAGTCACAACTTTTTATGCAAGAGGAGAGTTAGTTTTGGCACAACTTTTGATAAAAGTCACAACTCTTCATTAAAGTCAACTTTTCATAAAAGTCACAACATCAGACAAAAGTCGCAACTTTTCATAAATATTACAACATTTGATAAAAGTCGCAATTTCATTAAAGTCCCAACTTTTCATAAAAGTCACATCTTTTCAAGAAAGAGCTAGTTATGGAAATAAATAAATTTAAAAGAAAATTCTTGCTTGTGGTGACGCCACGTGGCTGGTCTAGAATTCTCTAATATATACACTAGTGAACTCATCCGCGCTTCGCGCTATTATAAAAAACAATTGAACTTCATTATATATTTATCCAAATATTTAATTGTTTTCAATAGAGAAATATTTTGATAGTAGTTAGATAACTTCCAACAAAGTCATAAGTTACTCTTTTGAATCATAGAAATATAATTAAATTTATAACAATAATTTTTTCCGTATAAAATAAAAAATAAAGAGAACTATAGAAAAAGAATGCTATATTATTTTTACCCTGCTTACAATCCTAATCATTAAAAATAAAATGCACAATCTTTCGAACTCTTGTCTGACATCCATTTCCACAAGTTGATCACCATTCAATAGTTTCAAATTAAAGGATGAATAAAATATGTATTGAAAACATAATAATTTAAAAGACTAATGTGATCATTTGTCCAAAGTCTTACAATGCATTTATTTATAGGACTATAATATGAATAACAAATAATGCCTAGAACATGACTATTAATTATTTAGAGGATTATGATAATAAAATTATGAGAGTAGTGAAATAATGATCCTTAAGTTTTATATTAACGAATATAAATGAATAGTTAATTGACATATTTATTATCTACAATAAAAAATAAAGAAGTTATAAAATTAAAAAAAAACAGATTTCTTAGCAAAAAATTATAATAAAGATGAAAAACATAAGAAACTCAACACATTATTATGTAGATTTTAGTGTGATTTAAAACTTGTAATAAAGTACTTTTTAATTGAAAATTCATGGAAAAAATAACTATTTAGATATTTTTGAGGAAATAAAGAAAAAGAGCAGAGATAATTAACAATCAGAACTTTATATAAAATACAAAACAAAGAGAAATCATGAGTTAACTATAATAAATAAATAAATAATACAATACCATTCGTATTATCTTATTATTAAAACATGAAAAAAAAATTACCATATAATAAACACTATAAACATGACACTTAAGTGGAGTAGAATCATTCCTTTTGTATAATAATAATTAAAAAATTCAAAAAAAAATTGTCAACCAAATATATAAAAGATGAAGTATAGAAAAATGAAAATAAAATAATCATCGTACATTTCTCAAAATAAGTTTTATAAGTATGATTTTAAGTAGTTATAAATTTATATTAAAATAATTTGAAAAGTTATGAATATGAAAGGTTTGGAGTTATAGATATTATTAAACTAATTAAAATTTAGATATATGTAATTGAAGAGGCGTGAATTAAAGAGATAATTTTATAAAATAAAAATGAAAAAAATTAGAGGAAATGCCATAAAATCCCCAAAAAAAAATAGATAGGATCATTGGTCATTGAAATGTGCCACATCACTTTTTATATTTATTTATCTCACTTATTATAATAAAAGGAGAAATATAATTTATTTATTTTTGACTTTTTTAAATTTAAATTAATTATTTTATTATAAAAATATATTACTTTATTTATAAAAATAAATATTTTATTAATGTAGAAACATTTATTTAAAAACTCTCTATATTTTTTTTTTCTATTTGTTTCTCTCACTTCTAATCATGAAATAATAATTTTTTTTTACATTTTAAGTATTTTTATTTTTATTTTTAAATTTATTCACTAGGAGTTACTAATCATGACTTGCCCCTCTTTAATTTTTACTTTTAATAATATTCATAACTCTCATAATTTTTATGTCCCAAACCTCCAAATTAAATTTGTAAGTTTATGATGTCTTATGGTATTCCTTTATTTTGCCTATAAATTCATATTAGTTTAATGAAGATTCACATTCACAATTATCCTTTCTCTTTTCATCATATAGTTTTGGTTTGTAACAAAAAAGAAGTACATGAAGGTAAGGAATATTTCATTGCAAATTTTTATTTTTTCTTTTCTCTATTTTTGTCTATATAAATTAGTATTTGGTTTGTGAATGAAACTAATATGTAACAAAAAAAAAGTACATGAAGTAAATAAATATATCATTCTCAAGTCCTTATTTTTTCATTTGCTTCATTTTATTTATATAAATTCATATTTATTTTCATGAATATTCACATACAAAGTTATAATTTCTCTTCATCATACTTTTTTATAAAATAACTAACATATAACAAAAAAAAAGTATATGAAGGTAAAATATATTTCATTCTAAAGTCTTTCTTTTTATTTTGTATGTACTTAGACATGTTTTCTTAATTATTTTTTTTTATGTTTGTATTATAATTTATCAAGTATGATTAAAAAATCTCTGTAATTCTTAACATTGTGTTGTCCATATGCAATTGCTCTTTCTAATAGTTAGTTTTCCAAATTTAATATAGTTTGATTATAATATTTGTTAGATTTCAAGAAATAATTATTATTTAGTATTGTTAGTACTATTGAAAAGATAATATACAAATATATTAAATATAGTTTATATTTTGTTCTTTCTTTTGACATAATCATTTTTAATTGGTATATGATTTTTGTAATTCGGTTGGTTGCATATAATGAAGAGTTTGACATATGGATCAAAACATGATGCGGATCTCTTTGCAAAGGAAGATGGTAGAAGGAAAAAAAATGAAGCATAATTAGAGATTATTTTTCACTTTGAATTGTATTAGCAACTTAGTTACTTTTTGCTAGAGTTTTTAAAATTTTGATTTATATGAATAGTTTAGCTAAATGTATTATATTGTCAATGCTAATTATTTGATCCTTTAGTATTCTACTTTCTTTTTGTTATGAAAAAAATTAATATAATTATTTCATTTTAACAAAAAAAAAAAAAATATGATGATTAGTTTCATTTTTATTATAACTATTAAAAGTAATTGAAAAATAAACTATTATTTTCATGATGTCATTTTTTCTGTATATAACAATCTGTCACCGTTCTTTTTGCTTCGAAATGTATTTATAATTTTATGTAGTCACCAATTATTATATTTTCTCTGTTCATTTTTTGAATTTTCACCCCTACTTTTATTTATTTATTTATTTTACAAATAAAATCAATGCATAGTTAGTAATACATTTATTATCTAATAAAATTATATATTTGAATTATTTATAACTCATATCTCTTCATCTGACTTGTAACGTTTGATATTAAATATTATTCATAACTTTTATACGTTTAATTTTTTGAAAGTCTTATAAATATTTAATTAATGTTTAAAAACTTATAATAAGTAAATGTAATCAATTTTATTTTGACGAAATCAGAGTTTGAATAGAACATTAGTACTGCTACAGAAGATAGAACATTAGTACTCCTACAAAAGATATAGAAAATTAAAACATATAAAATTTTTCAACCTAATACAATATATATTTATTTCAAAAATATCTCTTATTCCATTTACTTTATCACGGTGAATATTTTATTCTAATATATATATATATATATATATATATATATATTATATGTTTTAAAAAAGTCTATCATATCGCAGACGAGGAGAAATATTAATATTATCTAATATATATGATACTAACCTAAATATTACATATTTCATATTATTATCTTATAAAATATTTATATAGTCGTGCGAATAATTTCACTAGTTTACTAAAAATATAAATTATTTAAGCAAATTTTTAAGTAAGATTGAAATCAAAAAGAAAAAGCAGAATTAAGTCACGAAAGTGTTATGGGTATTATATCCATAATTTAATGGACAAGTAAATATTTAGAATTTAATGTGCAATAAAAGCACCAAACGGAAAGAAAACTATACCGTAACTGTCACGACCCAAAACTGGGCCGCGACTGGTACCCACACTTACCCTCCTATGTGAGCGAACCAACCAATCTAAACCTTAACATATCAATGTATATCAACAGAAAGTAATGCGGAAGACTTAAACTCATTAATAAAAATCAATTCAATAACTATTATTATCCCCAAAATCTGGAAGTCATCACCACAAGGACATCTATCCTCAAATTACTAAACTAAGAGTATCTAAGAAAACAAAAACAAGTAAAAAGCTAGTCCATGCCGGAAGTTCAAGGCATCAAGACTTGAAGAAGAAGATCCAGTCCAAGCTAGAAGCATTAGCTCACCCTGAAGATCCGGTGTGACGAAGACTGGCTAGAATTACTGTTGAGTTGAAGACGACGGCACGTTTGCTGCACTCCACAAATAACAAATAAGAAAACATAAAAGTAGGGGTCAGTACAAAACACGGGTACTGAGTAGATATCATCGGCCAACTCAAAATAGAAAACAATATATATCAGTTAATATCATAATCAACTATAATACTCAACATGTAGCAACAACAATTACTATAATCATCAATAAGTACTACCAAGTTCATCCATGAGGACTCAAACCTCAATATCATACTCATTTGGGAATTAAGTTCATTAGATTGAGTATATTAACATATTTCAAGATTCATTATCTTTATTCCCCTCGTGTCGGTACGTGACACTCCGCTCCATATACTATCCTGGTGCTGGAACGTGGCACTCCGATCCTCATATACTATCCTGGTACCGGAACGTGGCACCCGATCCATATACTATCCGGGTGTCGGAACGTGACACTCCGATCCTCATTCTATCCTGGTACCGGAACGTGGCACCCGATCCATATACTATCCTGGTGTCGGAACGTGACACTTCGATCCTCATTCTATCCTGGCACCGGAATGTGGCACCCGATCCTCTATTTCTATCCTGGTACCGGAACGTGGCACCCGATCCCCTAATCTCACCACTTTCGTTCATCAAGCCTTCTTTTATACCAAGGCATCATCATTAACAAATTAGATTAGGGTTTCTTTTCAAGATTTGGGATTCAATAGCTTCATCATGCTTATTTATTCACAATTACATAATCATATTCATGCAAGCATACAATTAAGCATATAGAAGGGTTTACAATACTACTAACACATATCATTCACTATTAAGAGTTTACTACGAATAGTGTGAAAACCATAACCTACCTACACCGAAGAATTGAATTCAAGCAGAGCTAATCCTCAAAATCCTTGCTTTCTTCTTCGTTCCTCTCTCTCTCTCTTTGATCGATGCTCCCTCTCTTTTCTTGTTCTTTCTATTTTTCTTATTCAAACCCTCTTTCTTTTACCCTAATCAGCATATAATTAAGAATAAAAGATGGCAATAATGACCCACTAATTAACTTAAGGTCACCTCTTTTAACCCCCAAGTAATTAGACTTATTAACATTAACCCTCTAACTTTATAATTAAAGCAGGAATAGTCCAAAACGTCCCTTAAAACGTGTAAAGAAATCCGACCCAGACTGGGATTACGCAGCCTGTGACGGCCCGTCGTGCCTGCGATGGTCCGTCCTGCAGGTCGTCGCAATGTTCAGAGACCCAATTTCCACCAAAGGGTCTGTGACGGTCCGTCACGCCTGTGACGGTCCGTCCTGCCATTCCGTTACGAAGTTCAGAGAGTCGATTTTCAGTACCCAATTTCAAAATTTCTAAGTGTTTTGAAACGAGACCCTGCGACGGTCCGTCGTGTCCATGACGGTCCGTCGTGGGGTCCGTCGTTTCAGCCAGTTTTCCAGAAATAAAATCTGCTGCTCAAAACGACTAAACAGGTCGTTACAGTAACTTCTTGCTAGAGTATATGACTTTTGTTAGCAATGATTAAGCAATTAGAATTATTTATGGTCCGAAACAACAAATAATAAATAAAGAAAAAAAAAGTAGTAAAAATAAAAGGAAAGAATAAAGGTGCAATCAAAAATATCAAATATAGAATAATTTGTTTAACTGTTTTAATTTATTTATAAAAATATATTTTATTTTAAACTTTTTTCATTATGTAGTTTTAGTGCCGTTTGGATTGACTTTTTTTAGGTATTTTAAAGCCAAAATAGTTTTTAAGCAGTTTTGAAATGTTTGAATAAAATTAAAAGTGTTTATAAGCACTTATTTTAAAGTCAAAATATCAAAAATAAGTCAAAAGTCATAAGTTAGAACTTATGACTTTTGGCTTATAAGTCATAAGCCAAAAGTCAATCCAAATAGGTCCTTAGTATTTTACCTTTATATTATGAGATTGTAGTGTCACGACCCAAATCGGGGACGCGACTGGCACCCACATTCACCCTCCTATGTGAGCGAACCAACCAATCTAAACCTTAACATTTTAATACAATATCAACAAAAGAAATGCGGAAGACTTAAACTCATTAATAAAAACAACTCAAAACTATTATTATATTCCCCAAAATCTGGAAGTCATCATCACAAGAACATCTATCTCAAATTACTAAACTAGGAATGTCTAAGAACAAAAATAACTAAAAGCTAGTCCATGCCGGAAGTTCAAGGCATCAAGACTTGAGAAGAAGATCCAGTCCAAGCTAGACGCATTAGCTCACCCTGAATTCCTGATGGAGTGAAGACTGGCTTGATCTACTGCTGAGTCGAAGTTGACGGAACGTTTGCTGCATTACACAAATAACAAAGAGGAAACATAAAAGTAGGGGGTCAGTACAACCACACGTACTGAGTAGATATCATCGGCTAACTCAAAATAGGGAACAATATATATCAATAATGATGTAAATCAACTACAATACTCAACATGTAGCAACAGCAATTACTTTATCATTAACAATTTCCGTCAAGTTCACACATGAGGACTCAAGCCTCAATACCATACTCATTTGGGAATTAAGTTCATTAGATTGAGTATATTCATTATCTTTCAAGATTCATTATCTTTCTTCCTCTTGTGTCGGTACGTGACACTCCGCTACTCTAATTCTATCCTGGTGCCGGAACGTGGCACTCCGATCCTCATATACTATCCTGGTACCGGAACGTGGCACCCGATCCATATACTATCCTGGTGTCGGAACGTGACACTCCGATCCTCATATTCTATCCTGGTGTCGGAACGTGACACTCCGATCCTCATATTCATTCTATCCTGGTACCGGAACGTGGCACCCGATCCATATTCTATCCTGGTTTCGGAACGTGACACTCCGATCCTCATATTCATTCTATCCTGGTACCGGAACGTGGCACCCGATCCATATTCTATCCTGGTGTCGGAACGTGACACTCCGATCCTCATATTCATTCTATCCTGGTACCGGAACGTGGCACCCGATCCCCTAATTCATCAAGCCTTCTTTTACACTAAGGCATCATCATTCTCATTATATAATTTATCAAGCTTCTTTCACACTAAGGCATCATCATTCTCATTATATAATATATCAAGCGAATTAGGGTTCTTTCAAGATTTGGGATTCAATAGCTTCATCATGCTTTGTTAATTCATCACAATTTCATAATCATAATCATGCAAGCATACAATTTAAGCACATAGCAGGGTTTACAATACTATCAACACATAACATTCACTATTAAGAGTTCACTACGAATATCGTAACATAAACCATAACCTACCTCCACCGAAGACTACTGATCAACAAGCAAATTCCCAAGCTCCTGTTTTCTCCTCCCTCTTGATCGATTTCTCTCTCTCTCTTCTGTTCTTTCTCTTTTGTTTTATTCAAACCCTCTTTCCTTTACCCTAATTACAATTTAATTAAGTGTAAAAGAGGACAATAAAACCACTAATTAACTTAAGGTTACCTCTTTTAACCCCAAGTAATTAGACTTATTAATATTAACCCTCAATCTTTATAATTAAGGAAAGAATAGTCCAAAACGACCCTTAAAACGTGTGGAGAAATCCTAAACTGCCTGGGATTTGCGCAACCTGTGACGGCCCGTCGTGCCTGCGACGGTCCGTCACACAGGTCGTCGCAGAGGCCAAAATCCTATTTTTTTCACCAAGTGTTCTGTGACGGTCCGTCACGCCTGTGACGGTCCGTCCTGCACTCCGTCATGACGGTCAGAAACTCGTTTCTGTACCAAATTCTCAAAAGTTGAAGTGTTTTGCAACGGGAGCTCACGACGGTCCGTCGTGGCTTGTGACGGCACGTCCTGCAGGTCCGTCACAATTTACAGAGAGTCGATTTTCAGTGCCCATTTCAGAATTTCTAAGTATGTTGCAACGATACACCCTCGACGGCCGTCGTGCCTGTGACGGTCCGTCGTGGTGTCCGTCGTATGGCCCAGTTTTTCCAGAATAAAATCTGCTGCTCAAAACGACTAAACAGGTCGTTACAATAGATACCAATTTACCCATCGTTCGTCCCCGAACGATCAAAAGAGGAAAAACAATGGCGAAAAGGAGTACCTGAATCTGTAAACAGATGTGGTTATTTTTCTTGCATATCCGCCTCCTTCTCCCAAGTAGCTTCTTCAACCGTCGATTCTTCCATTGAACCTTGATGGATGCAATCTCTCTCGACCTCAACTTGCGAACTTCTCTACCTAATATAGCAACCGGTCCTCTTCATAAGTCAAGTTCTCATCCAACAAAACTGAATCCCAACGGATAATGTAGTTTCCATCTCCGTGGTATTTCTTCAACATGGACACATGAAACACCGGATGCACTCCGGAGAGCCCTGGGGGCAAGGCTAATTCATAAGCCACCTCCCCTATTCGCTTAAGTACCCCAATCAAATGGTCCAATATACCTTGGACTTAGCTTACCTCTTTTGCCAAACCGCATCACCCCTTTCATGGGTGAAACCTTCAACAAGACTTGTTCACCTTCCATGAACTCCAAGTCTCTAACCTTTCGGTCTGCATACTCCTTTTGTCTACTTTGTGCCGCCAAAAGCTTCTCTTGAATAGCTTTCACCTTCTCCATAGAATCTCTCAACAGATCAGTCCCCCAAGGTCTAACTTCAAAGGCGTCAAACCAACCAATGGGAGATCTACACCTCCTCCCATACAATGCTTCAAATGGAGCCATATCAATACTGGAGTGATAGCTATTATTGTATGAAAACTCTGCCAAGGGTAAGAAGCTATCCCAATGGCCACCAAACTCTATCACACACGCGCGAAGCATATCCTCCAACACTTGAATCGTTCGCTCAGACTGACCATCGGTCTGAGGATGAAATGCAGTACTAAGGTCCAATCTAGTACCTAATTCAGCATGTAAGGTTCTCCAAAACTTAGAAGTAAACTGCGTACCTCTATCAGATATGATTGAGAGTGGAACCCCATGCAATCGAACGATTTCTGAGATGTAGATTTTTGCTAACTTCTCTGCATTGTAAGTCACCTTGACCGGAATGAAATGTGCAGACTTAGTTAACCTATCAACAATCACCCAAATGGAGTCATACTTACCCATTGTCTTTGGAAGGCCAACCACGAAGTCCATCGCGATTCTCTCCCACTTCCATTCAGGAATGGGCATTCTCTGAAGTGTTCCTCCAGGCCTCTGGTGTTCATACTTTACTTGTTGACAATTTGGACATTTGGCAACAAACTCAACAATATCTCGCTTCATTCTACTCCACCAGAAGTGTTGCTTTAGGTCGCGGTACATCTTGGTTGCACCAGGATGTATAGAGTATCCGGAACTATGAGCCTCTGTAAGAATAGTGGTGATCAAATCATCGATGCGGGGTACGCATACCCTTCCCTTAATCCTCAAAACACCTTCCTCATCGATTATTTCTTCCTTAGCCTCTCCTTGTAACACTTTATCTCGGATTCGACTTAGCTTCTCATCATCAAACTGTTTCCCCTTAATCTGGTCAAGAAAAGAAGATCTTGCCTCTACACAAGCTAACAATCCTCCCTTCTCATTTATTTCTAACCTCATAAGGTCATTAGCCAGAATCTGCACCTCTCTAGCCAACGGGCGTCTAGAAGTTTGCAAATGAGCTAGACTTCCCATGCTTCCGGCCTTTCTACTTAGAGCATCCGCTACAACATTAGCCTTCCCCGGATGATACAAGATAGTGATGTCGTAGTCCTTCAGTAGTTCCATCCATCTCCTCTGTCTCAAGTTCAAGTCTTTCTGAGTGAAGACATACTGTAGACTACGATGATCCGTATAGACCTCACACTTAACCCCATACAAGTAGTGTCTCCATTGCTTTAGTGCAAATACTACCGCGGCCAACTCCAAATCATGGGTCGGATAGTTACGTTCATGCACCTTTAATTGCCTCGAAGAATAAGCAATCACATTCTTCTCTTGCATTAGTACTGCACCCAACCCAGAATAGGATGCGTCACAATAAACAATGAAGTTTTTACCCTCTACTGGCAAGGTAAGGATCGGTGCGGTAGTCAACAAAGTCTTAAGCTTCTGAAAGCTTTCCTCACATTCATCTGACCATACAAATGGAACATTCTGCTTAGTCAAGTTCGTCAATTGGGAAGCAATGGAAGAGAATCCCTTGACGAATCGGCGGTAGTAGCTAGCTAACCCCACAAAACTCCTTATTTCTGACACGTTGTAGGTCTTACCCAATTCTTTACCGTCTCAATCTTAGATGGATCCACCATCACTCCATCCTTAGAAACCACGTGTCCCAAGAAGGACACTGAATCTAGCCAAAACTCACACTTGGAGAATTTCGCATAAAGCTTTTTCTTTCTCAAAACTCTAACACCATTTCAAATGCTCTTCATGTTCCTTCTTACTCTTGGAGTATATCAGTATATCATCAAAAACACGATCACAAAGAGGTCCAAATATGGCTTGAAAATCCCGTTCATCAAGCATATAGGCAGCAGGGGCATTTGTCAGACCAAAAGACATTACCACAAATTCATAATGCCCATACCTAGTTCGGAAAGCAGTCTTTGGCACATCCGTTGCTCGTATTTTCAATGGTGGTAACCGGATCTCAAGTCAATTTTTGAGAAGACACATGCACCTTGTAACTGATCGAACAAGTCATCAATGCGAGGAATGGGGTACTTGTTCTTAATAGTTACCTTGTTCAACTGTCTGTATCGATGCACATCCGAAAACTCCCATCCTTCTTCTTACAAACAAAACCGGAGCACCCCAAGGAGATGCACTTGGTCTAATAAAGCCTTTGTTCAGCAACTCTTGAAGTTGTGCTTTTAACTCTCTTAACTCCGCGGGAGCCATTCTATAAGGGGGTATAGAAATGGGGCGAGTACCGGGTTCAAGATCGATACAGAAGTCAATATCCCTATCCGGTGGCATACCGGGAAGATCGGCAGGGAACACATCCAAAAATTCACAGACTACCGAAACCGACTCAATTGAGGGTACTTGGATGGTGTCATCCCTAAGATGTGCCAAGAAAGCTAGACAACCCTTACTAACCATCTTCTGAGCACGAATAAATGAGATGATACGCACCGGATTGGACGTGTAGTCACCCTCCCACACTAACGGATCTGCCCCAGGCTTGGCTAACGTCACTGTTTTAGTATTACAATCCAGAATCGCAAAATTCGGAGAAAGCCAAGTCATACCCAGAATTACATCAAAGTCACCCATTTCTAAAATAACCAAGTCTACATAGGTGTTGCTCCCCACAAAATTCACCAAACAAGACCTATATACCCTTTCAACTATCACCGACTCACCCACCGGAGTAGAAACACGAATAGGTATGTCAAGTAATTCACAATGCAAATTTAGGCCATTAGCAAATGAGGAAGATACATAAGAGAATGTGGATCCGGGATCAAATAATACAGATGCCATGCAATCACAAACCGAAAGATTACCTGTGATAACAGCATCAGACGCCTCCGCTTCAGATCTCCCAGGGAAAGCGTAGCAATGAGCCCCATTATTTGTCTGTCCGTTGCCCCTACCATGTTGTGTAGTAGTGGCTCCATTTTGCCCATCACCTCTGCCGTTTTGGTGACCACCATTACCTCGGCCACCACGCCCTCCAGAAAAACGGCCTCTACCATGACCGCCCCTACCTCTAGCTATCGGGGGTCTGTAACTCTGGTTTGGACAGTACCTCTTAATGTGTCCAATCTCTCCACACCCATAACATTCTCTGGGTTCACGCGTCGGCCTCTCAGAGAAGTGTTGACCGTTCTGAGGTGGACCCCCAACTACAGTCTGTAGTGAAGACTGTATTGGTCGATTTGAGTGACTTCCGGAGTTCTGTCCTCTAGAATAAGAACCATTAAACTCACCTCCCCTTCGAAACCTTTTTGATGTCGATGTCGTGGTGCAGTCGTCTGGCTTAACTCCTTCCACCTCAATCACAAAATCTACCACCTCTTGGAAGGATGTTGCCGTTGCCGCTATCTGTAAGGCTGAAATCCGCAATTCTGACCTCAACCCTTTCACAAAACGGCGGATCCGTTCTTGTGGACTGAAACAGAGTTGGGTGGCATATCTGGATAGTGCGCGAATTTTAGCCTCGTATGCATTAACCGTCATTCGGCCTTGCTCTAGACTCAAGAATTCATCCCTCTTCCTATCCCTCAAAGTGCGGGGGATATACTTTTCCATGAATAAACTAGAGAATGATTCCCAAGTCATAGGTGGTGCCTCCGTTGGTTGACACTCAACATGTGAACGCCACCACATTTTGGCGTTCCCTTGAAACTGATAGCTCACGAACTCGACACCAAACCTCTCTACTATACCCATCTTGTGTAGTAGCTCATGACAATCAACCAGAAAATCGTAGGCATCCTCTGATTCTGCACCCTTAAATACTGGAGGTTTCAATTTCAAGAACTTACTGAAAAGTTCATGTTGATCGTTTGTCATAATAGGCCCAGTAGTCAGACGTGGAAATGTGCCTATTCCCAATGGTGCATCCATGCGGGGAGCCATAGTAGACGCATGTCGTATCTTGAAGCGGAGGTGTTGGTGTAGAAACCACTGGAGGTGCCTGACCCTGATCGGATAACCCGCTAAGATAAGCAAGTACCTGGTTGATCATCTCTGGGGTAGGTTGGGGTGGCATTTCCTCATGTTGCACTTGTTCAGTCTCCCCTTCCTCACCCTCTCTTACCACATCCTCGGTCGGTGGAGGAGTCACTGCCCTAGTATCAGATGGGCTAGGGGCTCGTCCTCTCCCTCTAGAGGACGTCCTCCCACGACCTCTTCCACGGCCTCGTGCCGTTGTTCTCCCTCGAGCCACAGCCCCAGTGGCTGGCTCAGTCGTTTCATGTCTTTCCGTTGTTGCTGCTGGTGCGGTCGTTGCTCTAGTTCTAACCATCTGCGAAATAGAATGAAGATGGTCAGATACCAATTTGTATCACCTAGATACCAATTGGACTCAAGTAGTAGCACGAAAGAAAGAATGAAAGAATGGAATTTTCCTAAAGTCTTATAGCCTCTCAAGAAAAGTAAAGGCGTCCCCCTACCGTTCTTTAAGACTCTACTAGACCTGTTCTTGTGTGATGAGACCCACGAACCTAATGCTCTGATACCAAGTTGTCACGACCCAAATCGGGGACGCGACTGGCACCCACATTCACCCTCCTATGTGAGCGAACCAACCAATCTAAACCTTAACATTTTAATACAATATCAACAAAAGAAATGCGGAAGACTTAAACTCATTAATAAAAACAACTCAAAACTATTATTATATTCCCCAAAATCTGGAAGTCATCATCACAAGAACATCTATCTCAAATTACTAAACTAGGAATGTCTAAGAACAAAAATAACTAAAAAGCTAGTCCATGCCGGAAGTTCAAGGCATCAAGACTTGAAGAAGAAGATCCAGTCCAAGCTAGACGCATTAGCTCACCCTGAATTCCTGATGGAGTGAAGACTGGCTTGATCTACTGCTGAGTCGAAGTTGACGGAACGTTTGCTGCATTACACAAATAACAAAGAGGAAAACATAAAAGTAGGGGGTCAGTACAACCACACGTACTGAGTAGATATCATCGGCTAACTCAAAATAGGGAACAATATATATCAATAATGATGTAAATCAACTACAATACTCAACATGTAGCAACAGCAATTACTTTATCATTAACAATTTCCGTCAAGTTCACACATGAGGACTCAAGCCTCAATACCATACTCATTTGGGAATTAAGTTCATTAGATTGAGTATATTCATTATCTTTCAAGATTCATTATCTTTCTTCCTCTTGTGTCGGTACGTGACACTCGCTCCTCTAATTCTATCCTGGTGCCGGAACGTGGCACTCCGATCCTCATATACTATCCTGGTACCGGAACGTGGCACCCGATCCATATACTATCCTGGTGTCGGAACGTGACACTCCGATCCTCATATTCTATCCTGGTGTCGGAACGTGACACTCCGATCCTCATATTCATTCTATCCTGGTACCGGAACGTGGCACCCGATCCATATTCTATCCTGGTGTCGGAACGTGACACTCCGATCCTCATATTCATTCTATCCTGGTACCGGAACGTAGCACCCGATCCATATTCTATCCTGGTGTCGGAACGTGACACTCCGATCCTCATATTCATTCTATCCTGGTACCGGAACGTGGCACCCGATCCCCTAATTCATCAAGCCTTCTTTTACACTAAGGCATCATCATTCTCATTATATAATTTATCAAGCCTTCTTTCACACTAAGGCATCATCATTCTCATTATATAATATATCAAGCGAATTAGGGTTCTTTCAAGATTTGGGATTCAATAGCTTCATCATGCTTTGTTAATTCATCACAATTTCATAATCATAATCATGCAAGCATACAATTTAAGCACATAGCAGGGTTTACAATACTATCAACACATAACATTCACTATTAAGAGTTCACTACGAATATCGTAACATAAACCATAACCTACCTCCACCGAAGACTACTGATCAACAAGCAAATTCCCAAGCTCCTGTTTTCTCCTCCCTCTTGATCGATTTCTCTCTCTCTTTCTGTTCTTTCTCTTTTGTTTTATTCAAACCCTCTTTCCTTTACCCTAATTACAATTTAATTAAGTGTAAAAGAGGACAATAAAACTCACTAATTAACTTAAGGTTACCTCTTTTAACCCCAAGTAATTAGACTTATTAATATTAACCCTCAATCTTTATAATTAAGAAAGAATAGTCCAAAACGACCCTTAAAACGTGTGGAGAAATCCTAAACTGCCTGGGATTTGCGCAACCTGTGACGGCCCGTCGTGCCTGCGACGGTCCGTCACACAGGTCGTCGCAGAGGCCAAAATCCTATTTTTTTCACCAAGTGTTCTGTGACGGTCCGTCACGCCTGTGACGGTCCGTCCTGCACTCCGTCATGACGGTCATAAACTCGTTTCTTGTACCAAATTCTCAAAAGTTGAAGTGTTTTGCAACGGGAGCTCACGACGGTCCGTCGTGGCTGTGACGGCACGTCCTGCAGGTCCGTCACAATTTACAGAGAGTCGATTTTCAGTGCCCATTTTCAGAATTTCTAAGTATGTTGCAACGATACACCCTCGACGGGCCGTCGTGCCTGTGACGGTCCGTCGTGGTGTCCGTCGTATGGCCCAGTTTTTCCAAAATAAAATCTGCTGCTCAAAACGACTAAACAGGTCGTTACATGTAGTTTTAATTATCGTTTAATAAATTCATTACATTTTTTCTTATATATAAGTGTGTATGTGCATACCTTTTGTAATTTGAATTATTCATTTTAGTACTTTATTTGCCTACTCTCAATTAAAAAAGACTAAACAGAATAAGTAAGGAGAAAAATAAAATAAAAATAACGTAATTTAAGGATCTAAATTTATTTTATTTCCTTTTTATGTTTTATCAAATTAGTATTTACTTACAATTATTAGATTTTCCTTTTCATTTCCCTTTTCTTTCCTTCCTGCCCTTTTCTTTTTATTTCTTTCCATTTGATTCAATATCTTTTTGATTTTTATTTTGTAATTTATTATTGTTTTCTCCTCATTCTTCTCCATTTATCATGACAAACTTATTTTATATTTCTAAAAAAATAATAGTAAATTTATATGTTTAAATGACCTCTCATATCATTTTAATGTTTTATATAGTCCTCACTTTTTAAAATCAAAAGAGTACAAAGAAAGAAATGACACTTCATGTATAGTGACTACCCATTCTAGTGATCTTACTATTAGTGATCGATTTTAGGTATGTTGAGCTTTTAATTTCTACTGATATAAAAGAATCAAATTCATTTAAATATATTCTAATTAATTTATTTATACAAAAAAAATCAAAATTTCAATATTGATGCGATTAAATTCTTTTTTGCATGATTCTTCTTTTATATAACTTTTTTTTTTTCTGTTACAACAATAATATATTCGTTCAAATATGAGTGTTGATCAAATGGAGATTGATATGTTATCTTATATACGCCCAACATTAAGTGTATATGAATATAGTTTACAAAAATATACAATTGGAAGGTAATAATATTTCTCATATGTCTCAAATGTGATTATTTATTATTATACTAAATAAAAATTAGGAATTACCATTAATATGTCTAAATATGAAGAACTCTATTTTCTTCACATGATGAAAACATATTACTGATAAAAACCACAATTTAAAATATTGTCAGAAAATATACCTTTCAAAGTGTATTGCCACCAAACTATACGACCTTCAAAAAATATGAGAAAAATTCAATCGAAAGAAAAAATAGTTAAATATATTACTATTAGAAGAACTTAACCCATCACCTTGGATTGCTTCATATTTCATCTCCAAACTTTCACTATACAAATTGTTTTTCTCAAATTTCTTTTCCCAACTTAATTCTTTTTTCATTTGAGTAAACTTCTTTTTCCTACCAAATGAAATTTGCACTATCAAAATAAAAATGGAGATTCCTTTTGCCACATTTATATCATCAGTTAATTAAAAGATAAATTTGTTAATATTAGAAGAAATTATAGAATTAATATCCACTCAAGTTTATGCAAAATGTATATCCAAAATGACAAATAAACTTTAAATCAGAAACACGTAAAATATATATATATATATATTTGCTTACCATTAGAATTATTTGTGAGAGTGACAAAAGTATTGAAAGATACATCTGTAATGACCCCGAAGGTCATTTTTGATAATTTTGAACATTCATTGACTTTAGTTAATTATTTGATGGGTAATTGTGGATAATCGACTTAATTGATAGTTAATGGACTAAAGTATTATTTATTTAAGATCTTATACCATTTGTTTCATATAATTAAATTAAGTTAGTAAAATTTACCACTTAAATACCTAATTATTTTATTTAAAAACAAAAAGGAGACAAGAGAAAAAGGGAAAGAAATTAACGTGCATCGGCGGCACATGGACACACAAAAAAAATGAACAGAGGTCATCAAGGTAACTTCATTCACCTTTGTACTATTGTATATATATGCACTAGACGGGTATGGCCCGTGCCGAACACGGGCCAAATATTTGATATTCTAAAGTAATTTTTGTTTTGCATTCATTTGATGTAAAGTTGTCAAAAAGAAAACATAAAGACATAACTAGTTTAATGTAAAAGTAGGTCGCATAAGTACTTGATTTACACGGGAGAATGTCTTCCAAGTAATATAGGCATTGCATATATCCAAAACAAAACTACACCAATAATGGCTAATAAATTTGAATTTAGACAATCAAGTTCAAGACAAACAGTACATTGTTTCATCTCTTTACACAAAAGGAAGAAAACGCCAAATGAAAGCAGCCCCGCAGGATCAAATTCACCTTCTACCCGCAGAAATCAGCTTTTGATCTAGTATCGATTGGATCTTCCCTATGGATTAAACATAAAGAAAAATTGTGTATGCAATCACAACCTATAAAGGGAATGTAGAGATGACATAGCTGATAAAAAATTAATTCGTAATAACGTGATAAATAAGTCATATATCATAAGACAAATAACAAACCATTAAAAAACACTTGCAAAAGCAAGCTAGAAGAAACAATCAAACACAAATTACAAAATCATAAAAGATCACATAGCATATATCATGCTATTAACTTTTGCTTTCATCTTCATCTCATAACCATTTATGTGCTATAAGTTCCTTCTCAATCATGACGAATAAACTGCACAAACATAATAAACTTTGTATGTTCTATACAAAAAAACAAAACAAAATAAGCAACAAATAAAAACAAGTTAAAACAATCTTCTCATAGTAGAAGTATACTCGTGTTCTCTTAGGGACCTTTAGAGGAGCTCAATTAACACAAAAAATCAGTTAGCAGTCATTATTAATATACAAACTACAATTCGAGATACAGGGACACAAAATTTAAAAGGTGCAAAAAAATAATTTGGAATGTACTTGAAAGACTTAGAAATACAACTTACATTTATTTTTGAATAATATTCCCTCTTCTCCAACAGACAACATGAAAGTTAAGTGAAGTTGTGCAGTCGAAGTCTCATTTAGTCAAGTTGGAAATTTTACCAAGCTTATTCCTTCTTCTTCAACCCAGTAAAGCTATGCATTCTTTTCTATGTCCTGATTAGCCTTTCAACTGTAGATTTACAAATATCTTCTCATCAAGAAATATTTCACATAAAAATAAATCAATCGAAGAAGGAAGATTAATGAACATTACAACCTCATCTTCAAGACAAACTTTGTAGAAAGAAGGTACCACCCAGTCAAGCAGGGATGTATTTTGTTTTTATAAATAAAAAGCCAATCTACTGTAATGTGTCAGCCAAAAACAATCACATGAATGACAGGGATACTTGTTCAGTTTCTTCAAGTGTGAATGAATATCTTCTTTATTCATCAACCTCATATTTCTAGGTGCGCTTCATAATAGTCTCTTTCTTGGACTTGTTTCCGCTCCTGCAGAACCACTTCACATACTCCTAATTGACAAACCAAGCTCAATTAATATTGAGGCAACGCGACCATGAAGTGTCATAACATGACCAACTACCACCATTGAAGGTGTTCCAATTATAATGATTGTCTCACATGTTTTTCTCTTATGGAGTCTTACAATTCAGCAGTAATATATCAAGATCAATATTTAACACCAATGTGGCAGTATGATGGGAATCTTCATTAGCTTTTATTTATGATGGGTAAAATCCATGTTGCTCGGACTCTTCAAAAATGTTATTGGGTGTGTGTCTGATCCTTCAAAATAGTACATTCTTCGAGGATCCAACAAAGATGCAACAATATTCTTGGACAGTCCAAGAATTTTCTTAGAGTAGATTTAAACAGATTATTCAGTAAATCTGACCACACACATATAAAAAACGGGGAAGCATCACACTCTAGTAGCTGACTATGTAAATACGGATTAAAGGAATGAGAATCAATTATCCAAGAGGAGAAAGTTGGGGCTTCTATAAATTATAGTTACTGCATTGAGAAAAATAAAGGAAGGCTTAAGCAGAAAAAGTTATTACTCAACGTTTGCAGCTTCAGGGATCAACCAAGCCCTAAAGAGGATTTGAAATCGAATAGTTCATCATCATTCGATGAGAACATTAGCAAAGGTACTACACGTAATAATCCCATTTTTCCGCTTGAGAGGTCAATGTGGAAGTGTAAAGCATCCAAGGCACCTACATATGTTGAACTACATAAGGTGATGCAGTCATAGTCTTGGTATTTTCGTTTCAAGAAGTGCGGCAAGTCCTATTACGGTAGTTTCATGTATGTTATTTTTCCTTCTTTCTTAAGTTTAGGCCTTCTCCGTCCAGTTCCATTTTCCTTATTATGGGCATTGTAATGTTTTGAACATACAATTGTGTACAATATTTATATTTATTTAATTTCTTACCTAGTTCCATTTTTCCTTGTTATGAGCATTGTAATGTTTTGAACATACAATTGTGTACAATATTTATATTTATTTAATTTCTTACCTATTCTGTACTACGCATGAAAGATACCCACATATACTTTTGTCTAGCAAGCAGAACAGAAATAAGATGGAGAGACTATTGAGAATTTTCAGACAGCTTCCTGCGTACTCAAGCCATGTGTGAAATGGCCATGCGTTGCTTTGACCTTGTTCTAAAGATACCTAAAATAATCAGGGATGGCCAATAAGAACTATGAAAACCAACTTTACTCCTCATATGATTGATACGCTCAAACTTACTTCTCAAATAAGAAGTAAAGTGGTCGTGTCAAGTAAATAACCCAAATAGTGAGGTTGATATCATTCCCACGAGGAAAATAGTCTAGACTTAACTTCAATCTATTATTACTTTTGTTTAGTCAATTACTTCCTTGGAAAGTAAAAACAATAAAAGGGGGTTTCTATTTCTAAATGAATGAAAATAACTACCTAAATTGAACGAGACACTTAACAGTTTTGAATGTTGGATTTTAATCAATTAATCAAAGTAACTAGGGTTTACGTGTTCCCCACAGGTTCATAACTTGATAATTCTAACTATAACAATTCTTTTCTAGTATCTTGCATGCAAAGTGATAAGTTATGTATTTCTAAATCCTTGGTCCGGCATCTAGAAAATCTCACTCCGCACCTTGATCCGGCTACGTGTGTTGCTATCCTAACCCTTATCTTTACCTCATATTAAGCATCGTATTCGATATTTGACTAAGTTATTGCCTCGTACCAATCAATACTAGCCTATTAGATAGTATACACTAAATCTATGTTGATAATTCTTTTCCTATTATCTACCTCTTTAGTCCGGCAAGTAGCATTAAGGCGAGTTCTAACGTTGGTCATCCGTTAAAAAGACTTCTAAGTGAAAGAATTATTAATACATGCAAAAAACTATTCTAGAATTGTTATTTTAGTTAGGTTTTATCTCATTATTTGCCTATGGTTCCTACAACCCTAGTTATGGAGTTTAGTTACTCATAGTCATAATCACAATATTCAAATATATTAAATAAGAATTCATGTACTTACTTCAATGAGAAAGAGTAAAATCCGAAAGTTTACTTGATTAATCACCAATGATCACTTGCAAGAATCTCAAAGTAATCAACAATCTCACAAAAAGTCTAATGATTCTCAAAAGTCTAACAATGCAATGTCTACTAAAATGATGTCTAACAATCCGCAGTCTAACCTCAAAAACGAGGTTTTCCAACTATTTATAAGAAATAAAAACCTAATTAAACAAGGACTCTATTTGCTGGGAATCTGCCAAAACGCGGCTGGGTCGACGGACCTCGCGATGGATCGTCGTGGTCACGACGGACCGTCATGGACTCCATCGTCCCATACTTATGCAATTTCTTTTGCTGATCTTTTCATTACCCTCGACGGCAAGTATGACGGACCGTCATAGGCACAACGGTCCGTCAAGGGTCTTCGTTCCAAAACACTTCAACTCTTGGAATATGGGTACTGGGATTACTTCTCTGAACTTCATGACGAACCTGTAGGACGGACCGTCATAGACACGACGGACCTTCACAAGCTTCGTAACCCCACACTTAGTCAGACTTCCCCATCTTCCTTAAGCAGCTGCACTACGCTGCCACCTTCGGACCGTCACAAGCACGACAGACCGTCACAAGCTCCATAGGTGGTCTCTTCTGCATTTCTTCGCTCAAAATCTCTGCATTCATCTTTGGACAGATTTCCTGCAAAATAAAGAGAAACTTATATAAACATTAGCACAAAAAGGCTTTTAGACACAATAAACTTAAGGAAAAAGTATTAATAATACCGTGAAACCACGGTATATCAACACCCTCAAATTAAATTCGTTGTTTGTCCACACATGTTTTATCCTTTGCAATCATTTGGCTATCAATCCCGATTAATCTCATCAAATCTATGCATGCTATCACTATTAGGCTTGAATTATGTGGGATCAGAACATGACACAGACTCACCATGCGCTAATACCTATCCTCTTCAATTTCTCATTGAGGTGCTAACAATTTCGGTATTGCAACTAGTGTCCTCACTTTAAAACAAAATCCACATTTTTCACACAATGATTTCAGTTTGAGTATAAGGATTACTTTTCAACACTCGCTCTCAGAAAAAAGTCACACTCATTCATACCTATTGCCATAAGCTTGCCCTTATTTTCACTGCCTTAAGTTCGCTATACAACCCTTTGGATCACAATAGGACTTTCTTAGATTGTAACATAGGCTCAGGGTCAGGTAGGGTATATTTAGGTATACTTTAGTGACTTTTTTCCCTCCTTGACATATCGGCTAAATCTACCACTTTCTATCATTTTATCTCACCCAGTTTCTCATATTCTTTCACCTTGCTATTTTCTCTTCTTTCTTCATTTGTGTAAGTGACTCTTTTCTTTTCTTACTTGTATTTTTTGTATATTTTTCTTTTTCTTTACTTTTCTTTCAACTAATTCTTGAGTCACTTTACTTTTGTTCTTTCTCTCTCTTTGTTCTTTCAACCCCAATTTCCAGAGCATTCCTCATAATAACCACCCTCAACTCATGACTTTTCCATGAGTCAAGGTACACAATACCCAAAGTTGGGTCAGGGCCATAACGAAGTTTGTTTACTGCATTAGCCACCCTCAACTTATACTTTTGGCATAAGCTAAGGTGCACATGTCCAAGGAGGGACCAGGGCCAACACATTATTCCCAGAAAAGAATAGTTGGGGTGAAAAAGAAAGGTCTAATTTAAGCTCAGATCATTTGGATCAAAGAAGAATAAATTTCATTTGGTTCTCTTTTATTTAGGCTAAAAATGGGCTATATTGAATAAGGGCCTATGATCCTTTTCTAATTGTCTATTACAACTTACTTTTAGCAGGACTAACCAGGCAAGTTCTAGCTCAGTACAGATAGTGGACTATTCAAATCTTCCTCACACTCACTTGACATCTCATCGCTCTACCAGATTATCAGACACCTAGTTCGAATTTTAGACTTAGGGTAAGGCAATGGTGTACCTCTATGTCATGCTTAGAGCCACACATTTATCAGTTACTATACCTAGTCATGCATCATTTTCCAATTTATCAGGATATCATTTTAGCCATCATGCTCCAGAATTAAACTATGTACGAAAGATATAGACATGCCTGTTCAACAGAAAAAGTAATCAGTCTTTTGGGGAAAAAGAACACAGGCAAGAAAACCCCAAAAGAGGATAGTGAATTGGGATACTCAGACTTCACCCTAACACTCAATGTCCATTTACCCACCCCTAACAAAAAAACATGCAATTGTCCCCAATGCATACAAATTTAAATACTAGAGTGGTTGGTGAAGCAAACATGTGGCGCAAAGCGCCGTCGATCAGCAAGCTGGTGGGTCCGGTTCACCGGAACCCACGTCCTCTGCAATCTGGACACCCTCAGTGGTTTCCTCAGCAACAACCGCACAATCAGTAGTGCGTCTTGCTATCTCCACAGTTCCGGAGCTAGACGCCCCAACCGCTAACTCTGATGCTCTCATCTGGTGCGCCTCTTCATAAGCAAGTGAGGCTCTCCTCCCAGCCTCCATCTCTCGGTGCTCCTTTTTCCGTGCTCGCACCTCGTTCTCTACTCGACCCCTATGCCTCTTGGCATGCTCTCAAGGGGGCGGTGGTGGAATCTCTGAAGTGGTGAATAGGGCCGCCAACACTGTGTCTTCAGTAGGCTCGACAGAAGAGGTCTCAGACTCCGGCACCCTAGCCTCTAAGATCGTGTCAATATCTACGAAGGCTGTTGACCGCAGCCTGAAGAGTCGACACATCCATTGGCAGGGCTTGATGGGCTAGCACCCGCAACTCAAAGGCGTCCAAGTGCTGGTGAACCTCAGAGATCTTCCGCTCTGCATACTGGACCATTTTCCGCTCTAGGGGATCTTCTGACTCAGTAATAGACTTCTGCATCCACGACTGGATATGATGCAGAAGTGTAGCCATTTGCACCTCTAATTTTTGGACCCTAGCAAGCGGGACCAGTGCCAGTAGAGGGGCTGTGCGAGAGGAGCTCGGGGCAGTGCTACTACCCGGGATAGACTCGACCAGGGTAGTGTCAGTGGACGCCGCCTGCGTAGCCGTGCGGGCCTGGGCTACCGTATCAGAAAGATCATCAGCCAGTGGGGGGAGCTCTGGACGGGGCCCGCTGTGTGGATCCAACTCATTGGCCTCATCTCTGATGAGGTCGACATCAACAGTGCCATGCGGGGTCTTGAGCTGATCTACGTGCCATATAGGCACACCTGCAGACTTGCAGTGAGAAAAGATCATGCACGGGAAAGGGTAAGTAGTTGTGACTTTGAAAGCCCTCTCGTGCATGACTGCCTGTAGAAGCCATGCGAAATCCATCTCGAACCCGGCTATCATCGCCACCATCAACACTGCTCGATCCCATGTAACGATATTATCAGCGGCTGTGGGGGAAAGGCAGTGGCGGACAATCATCCATAAGAACTTCACCGTGAAAATGAGGTTGGCCTTCTTGATGGCCCCCTTTGGCTCGGTCACCCAATCGGCACCCTCTCCATCAACTGACAGGTGCAGGGCCATCAACCTCTTGGTGGTCTCTCTCAGCGATGGCTCGCGCAGGAACTTGCCATCTTTAACAATCTGCCATCGGTAGTCAAACTCGGCAGTGAGAGGGGTTCGAGTAGCATCAACACCCTCGCCGTATAGAAACCGGCGGATGGCAGGCAGGGAAATGTCAACCTGCACGGCCCGTACTCGGACCTGCTCCAGTGGGGCCTGTTTGGCGGGGGCAGCCCGCCTATCTATCTGTGATCAGAGAGTCGCTACGTAGGATGCGTAGAACTCTCGGACCATTTCTTCACTGTAACATCCCAATGGACGTGCTGTCCACTCTAGGCATGCCTGGTGAAGAGATTGTGGATCTCAGGCATTCTCGGGAGACTCCCTGTAAGGACCCGCCGCTCCAAGGTGAGTGTTCAAGTCATAAATCCTTTGTCAGTCAGGAACTTGGCGTCGGAGTAGACTTGAAATTTCCCGTCGACACACCACCGGCTGGACTGGTCAGTGGCAGGGGTGAGGGCCTGAGCTGGTGAACCTGATGTGGATTCCGAACTGTCAGCCTCATCAGACGAGGCCGATGCTGCAGCGGTGGCGGGTGCAGGAACCTCAGCAGAGCCGGAGGCTTCCTCCGACCACGAGACTCCTAAGGAGCCAGACGCTCCTTCTTCATTTGTGGATGACCCAGAGGGTGTGCCGGTCAGTGTGCGCTCGTCATCAGAGTGGGAGGCAGTGACTACGCCAGATGCCACCTTTTTGAGTGTGGCTCTGGGAGCACGTGCAGCACGGGAAGGGGTGGAAGTGCCAGGTGGCACGTAAACGGGGTCACGCTCGTCATCAGAGCCAATGACCATGCCGGCAGATGGGGCGACAGACTTTGATCACCCGCGTGCATAGATTCCATCTTGCTTGGGTGCCATAGTAGAGAGTACCTATAAAGGATCAATAATAGTACGAGTAGTGGCAAACAAGACAAGCAAAACCGCACAAAAAATTAAAATAATATGATATTTCTATAGTTATAGTGAAACACGACGCACCAGGTGACGACTTGTCGTGAATATGAGGGACCGTCATGGGGTCCGTCGTGTCTTACTTAGACTATGTATATATAAAGAACCCTGAAGGAGAGTCTCTAACTAGTATGACAATATGTGCAGGACAGACCGTCACAGGTACGACGGTCCGTCGTAGGTGTCCGTCAGTGGACACTTTGAAAAAAACATGGAGACCCTTAGGAGAGGGGTCTCTAACCGTCATAATGGTCATGCAGGACGGACCATCACAGGTACGACGGTCCGTCGTAGGTGTCCATCATAGGACACTTGGAAAAAAATATGGAGGCCCTTAGGAGAGGGGTCTCTGACCATCATAACGGTCATGCAGGACGGACCGTCGTGAAGACGACAGTCCGTCACATGTGTCCGTTGAAGGACACTTAGAAAAATGGAGAGAGACCCTTAGAAACAAGGTCTCTGACAACCAGAACGGTTGTGGAGGAAGACGACGGTCCGTCACATGTGTCCGTTGGGGGACACTTAGAAAAAAATGAGAGACCCTCATGAACAGGGTCTCTGACAACTAGAACGGTTGTGCAGGACGAATCATCGTGAAGACGATGGTCCGTCACATGTGTCCGTTGGAGGACACTTAGAAAAAAAATGGGCAGTGGGGTGTTAGGGCTTTTGGAATGGACCCTACGACGGTCCGTCATGGGTACGACGGTCCGTCATCAAGGTCTCGTTCTGTAGATCAGTGACAGAACTGGGGTACCCCATTCATCTCCGATGAACCCAAATCGAATTTGTAGTGTTTTGGACCTACATTTGTCTAACCCAACTACCTAGGAAACAAGCAATGCAAAAGCACCTATTTCTAGGGTTGTAAACACGACAATTTTGAACATTTTTAACCTAGATTAGGCAGAATCTTATATAAAAGAAACGAATATTTCACGAAGAACTAAGCTAATACTAATTAATAAACAAAAATGAAGGATAAATGAGTAGAAATTATAGACATATACCTTAGAATTGGAGAAAAACAAGATGGACAAGTACTCGGTGACCAGGAAGACACCCACAACAGCAACTCCGACTAGTAGGTTATAACTTGTAGGGCTTTGGAGAATTTTGGGGGAACAATGATCGGTTGATAGAGGGAGAGATTGTGGAAGTTGAAAAGAGAGGGAAATGGAGGAATGGGGTGAAATGAGGGGTGGGGGAGTTTAAATGGGGAAATTTTATAATAAACTCCAACTGGGTCGGGTACGCCTCATTAATCACGCGATGATTCCCCGACGACGGTCCGTCGCAGTTGTGATGACCCGTCGTTGGTTTCGTCGTGTGTGCCCTAGTTTGAAAATAACAGAAAGACGTACCTGGTATGACGGAGGCATACGACGGTCCGTCGCAGGCGCAACGGTCCGTCGATGTATCCGTCAGTGACTGCTGCAGAGTAATTTTCTGCGGAATTTCCTGGTGATGTGCCTGCAAATTTAAAAACCCATTAGTAGAAAAATGCTACCGTTACTAAAAAGACTATAAGTATTGGGTTGCCTCCCAACAAGCGCCTGATTTAATGTCGCAGCACGACTGGGGACAATTGATTACTCAGACTTCATCAAGATGGTATGCCTCTTTCACTTCATTCCCAGATGCTTTATGCCCAAAATAGAGTTTTATTCGTTCTCTATTCATCTTAAACCGCACTCCCTCTTTGGATTTTAACTCAACTGCTCCATGAGGGAATAGTTGGGTAATCAAGTAAGGGCCAGTCCATTTGGACTTGAGCTTGTCGGGAAGACAAGGCACCCCAGAACTGTCTACAAGCACAAAATCCCCAACCATAAACTCTTGTTTTGCACTTTTTTCTTCATTCTCTTTCTTCATCTTTTCTTTGTGGGATATGGTTGATATCAATTGGAGCTCACCACTCTGCCTCATGGTCCTACAAACGTTGAAGGTTTATTCTTCATTGTTCAACCGAAATTTCATCTGCCCCTTTTCCATATCAACTAAGGCTCTACCTGTAGCAAGGAATGGACTCCCAAGAATAATAGGCACTTCAAAATTGACTTCACAATCAAGAATAACAAAATCAGCTGGAAAGATGAATGACTCCACTTTTACTAGCACATCATGGAGTATCCCTATAGGCCTTTTCACTGTCCGATCAGCCATCAGTAGCCGCATTGCCGTGGGTTTTAGATCCTCCAAAACCTAATTCTTGTAGATTGAGAGGGGCATGAGATTTATGCTTGCCCCCAGATCACATAATGCTTTCACAAAATGTAATGACCCAACTGTACAAGGAATAGTGAACGCACCCGGATCTTCTTTCTTTTGTTCGAGGGATCTTGTAGCAATAGCACTACAATGCTGCAGTCTATCATCATCCTCAAAAGTAACTGATCTTTTCTTTGTGACCAGATCTTTCATAAAATTAGCATCACCGGGCATTTGTTCTAGAGCTTCTACCAAAGGGATATTGATAGAGAGCTGCTTCAACATTGTTATAAAATGCCGATATTTACCATCCTCGATCTTTTTCAGTAATCTCTGAGGGAAGGGTGGTGGTGGTCTAGGCATGGTAATTACCTTCATAGGGACTTCTGTATCTTTTCCATTGCTCTCTTCTTCCTCAACACTACCCTTTAACACCTTATCATCATCCTTTCTCATATTTTCCTCATTAGACGACAAAGGTGGGTCAATGGTTTGCTTCCCACCCCGAGTAGTGATTGCCATACAGTGCGCATCATTTTTTGGATTTTGGACAGTGTTGCTAGGAAGAGTGCCCGGTTGCCGTGTGTTCACTGTCGCAAATATTTGGGCCATTTGCAATTCGATCTGTTTAATCGATATTGCATGTGTATCAACTTTTTTCCCAATACTAGCTAAATCTCCCCTTAACTCTTTAATGTGCTCATCACTAGCACCGAACCTCCTCATCATTTTGTGCAACATATCCTCAACTCGCGCCATACTATATCCACCATTGCTAGGAGTAACTTCACGATTTTGAGGAGGGACATAGGGCCCATTCCTATCATTTCTGTTACCGTAGTTACCCCTGCTGAAGTTGTTGTTGCGGTTGTAGTTTCCTTCTCAGACATAATGACCCTCACGGTTATAGTTACCATAGTTCCGGCCTTGGTTCCCTTGACCTTGGCGCCAATTATCATAATTTGAGCCTTGGCGCTCGGTCGGAAACCCCTGTCTGCTCATTTACTGCATAGGTGTCCTCCGCATAATAGCATTCATCATTAGGTGGCGGTGGTTTCGACAAGTAGTTGACTGCGTTTATCTTTTATGCACCCCAGTGACATGCTTTAATACCAACCCAAGCTCAGTTCTCATCTGAGCCATTTCTTCACGAATCTCATCTGTGGCTGGGTTGTGAGTGGACTGCACTGTGAAGGTGTTTCTCCCGGTATCTGACTTCCTAGTACTCCAAGCTTTATTATTCCGGGAGATTTTCTCTAATTTTTCCGCAATCTCAGCATAAGGACACTCCCCGTAAGATCCACCTGCTATAGTGTCCAACACCGCCTTATTATTATCATCCTTTCCCCGATAAAAGTATTCCTTCAGTGACTCATCATTTATACGGTGATTTGGAACACTTCTCAAGAATGAGGTGAATCTATCCCAAGAACTACTAACTAACTCTCCTGGTAGTGCCACAAAGTTATTCACTCAGTCTTTGTGGTTTAGTTTCTTGGAGACCAGATAGTAGCGTGCTAAGAAAACATCCCTTAGTTGGTTCCAAGTGAAGATTGAGTTGTATGGGAGCTAACTGAACCATATAGCAGTCTCTCCCGTCTATGAGAGAGGAAACACTTTGAGCCCTATTACATCTAAGTCCAAGTCAGGTCTCCCTACACAGCTTTTACACACTGTATGTGCATGTGGATCCTCAGAAGGTAGCCTGAAAACAAACCTCTGGCAGTGAGCATTTGCATCAGGCTACTAGTTACCACAAAAGTATAGCATGTGGGTAGAGGAGGCAAAACAAGTGCCCATCGGAGTCTGCTATGTTATCATAGCCTAAATAGTATGCTTGGGGCCGTGGAACGGGATTTTGTCCCCACTGTTGGTGTTCACCCAGAGCATCGGGTAACAACTGACCATGAACATCAACCAGAGCTGGGATGTTCTGGTTTGGATCATCATCATTGATTCCCAAGTATTGATTCATATTGCATAGTGTACGCTCTTATTCGTGATCGCAGGGAAACAAGGGTTCTCTTCCTCTCTGTGTATTTGGCATACAAGGAGGATAGTTCTAAAAATAATCAAAAACAATAAACAAAGTAAAATCAAGAAAATATCAACTAAACTATAGTAATAAGTTCAAGTTAATCTAAAAGCTATATTTCCCTACAACGACGCCAAAATTTGATACGCTCAAACTTACTTCTCAAATAAGAAGTAAAGCGGTCGTGTCAAGTAAATAACCCAACTAGTGAGGTTGGGATCGTTCCCACGAGGAAAATAGTCGAGACTTAACTTCAATCTATTATTACTTTTGTTTAGTCAATTACTTCCTTGGAAAGTAAAAACAATAAAAGGGGGGTTTCTATTTCTAAATGAATGAAAATAACTACCTAAATTGAACGAGACACTTAACAGTTTTGAATGTTGGATTTTAATCAATTAATCAAAGTAACTAGGGTTTACGTGTTCCCCACAGGTTCATAACTTGATAATTCTAACTATAACAATTCTTTTCTAGTATCTTGCATGCAAAGTGATAAGTTATGTATTTCTAAATCCTTGGTCCGGCATCTAGAAAATCTCACTCCGCACCTTGATCCGGCTACGTGTGTTGCTATCCTAACCCTTATCTTTACCTCATATTAAGCATTGTATTCGATATTTGACTAAGTTATTACCTCGTACCAATCAATACTAGCCTATTAGATAGTATACACAATCTATGTTGATAATTCTTTTCCTATTATCTACCTCCTTGGTCCGGCAAGTAGCATTAAGGCGAGTTCTAACGTTGTCCATCCGTTAAAAAGACTTCTAAGCAAAAGAATTATTAATACATGCAAGACACTATTCTAGAATCGTTATTTTAGTTAGGTTTTATCTCATTATTTGCCTATGGTTCCCACAACCCTAGTTATGGAGTTTAGTTACTCATAGTCATAATCACAATATTCAAATATATTAATAAGAATTCATGTACTTACTTCAATGAGAAAGAGTAAAATCCAAAAGTTTGCTTGATTAATCACCAATAATCACTTGCAAGAATCTCAAAGTAATCAACAATCTCACAAAAAGTCTAATGATTCTCAAAAGTCTAACAATACAGTGTCTACTAATATTATGTCTAAAAATCCGCAGTCTAACCTCAAAAATAAGGTTTTTTGAACTATTTATAAAAAACAAAAACCTAATTAAACAAGGACTCTATTTGCTGGGAATCTACCATAACGCGGCTGGGTCGACGGACCTCGCGACGGATCGTCGTGGTCACGACGGACCGTCATGGACTCCGTCGTCCCATAATCCTGCAATTTCTTCTGCTTCTCTCTTCATTACCCTCGACGGAAAGTATGACGGACCGTCATACGCATAACGGTCCGTTGAGGGTCTTCGTTCCAAAACACTTCAACTCTTATAATATGGGTACTGTGATTACTTCTCTGAACTTCATGACGAACCTTCAGGACGGACCGTCATAGACACGACGGACCGTCACAAGCTTCGTAACCCCACACTTAGTCAGACTTCCCCATCTTCCTTAAGCAGTTGCACTACGCTGCCACCTTCGAACCGTCACAAGCACGACGGACCGTCACAAGCTCCATTGGTGGTCTCTTCTGCATTTCTTCGCTCAAAATCTCCGCATTCATCTTTGGACTGATTTCCTACAAAATAAAGAGAAACTTATATAAACATTAGCACAAAAAGGCTTTTGGACACACTAAACTTAAGGAAAAAGTATTAATAATACCGTGAAACCATGATATATCAACGATATTGGTTCATTGACCATCCAGATTACACATGTCCACATAGCTACGTCCTACTTTATTATTTTAGGGTCTCACTTTAAGTCAGAATTTGGGTTGATGAATGAATCAAATTAATCGCTCTACACATTTTTGTGATATTGACAGAATGCAGGCTGTAGTTACATTCAGGTTTATATCCACCAACTACCTTTGAATATGTACTTAATAATAATACGAAGCATCACACACAAAGAGAATTCTTATAGAATCACACATCATAATATAAAAAAACATCACACAGCGGACCTGCAACTTTTATAGAAGACTGCAAGCTGTAAAGTCAAAACTGCATATTACATGATGGGACAATTCTTGTAGTATCCTATGAAATAGGTAAAAATATCAACACGGCATCTTAAAAGATATTTAACAATCTACATAAATTAATATTGCAGTGTAAAATATATAGAATATGCATGTGGTTGACCTTGGCATATGTACACCACCATAATAGCTAAAAACACAAGAGCGACTCAAACATATTAGTGGCGAAGCAAAAATCAAATGGGGCCTTAAACTTGAATTGTTAAGAACTTTTATATAATTGATTTCTTCTAATTTTCAACTGATAGTATAATCATTCTTATTTTAAATTATTTTTCATGATGTGTAGTACTCCAACTATGTCAATTTTCTTCTAATAATTCCTTCATTTTCATGAAAAGTTTACTTTTTCTACAAATAATATTCAATATTTGTTAAAAAAATAATAACTTATAACCTATTACTATTTAAAATGAGGCCTCTTCAAATTTGGGGGCCTAAGGCACATGTCTTTTTTTAAAACTGTCGAGCCACCCCTGCTAAGACAATTCACAGAAGAATATGATGTAAACACTTGCTCGATATTTACTTATCATATTTCACGTGCTATTTAGATTTGTTTAAACTTTCAAGAAGCTTAATGTTGTTATTCCTATTCCTTTCTATGTCGAATAATCATTTTACACAATCTTCTTTTGTTTGTAGACCCTCTTAGAATGAATTGCAACATATTTAAAAACATACTTGAACTGAAAGAAGTGTTCCTTAACAAATTCACAAGAACTGTGTTGGTACTTTACATGTTTTCACGCAGACAGAACAAAACAGAACTGTAGAAGAAACTGATACCTTGCATTAGCAATATGATAATTCAAATCTTCAATGGTAGTTAACCTCAGACTCAGGCACGATCATCAGTTGTCCTTGATATTTCTCTACTAAAATCTAAAAAGACAGAGACTATTTATAATAAGATAATCGGACATATCATCAAACACCTTAAGGGCATAATCTGGACGATTCAATTTTACATTTCAATTTGCCACCTTAAATTTTGAGCAAGATAATTTAGTTAGACACTAATTAGATGATAACAAAGTAAAATCATCGAAGCAAATCGAGTACAATTACATGTAAGTTAAAATTTACTTGTCTTGTATGGAAAGGTTTTACACACTATTACCCTATTATTTTATACCTCAAATACTTGCAAGGAGTAAGCTGTTCCAAATACATTTTGAAGTCATAAAACGGAAAGAAAGAGAGAAAATTGGACTAACTTGAAATTGGTAGGCAGTGATGTGGAGTATTGTTGAAGCTTGTTCCAAAAAAGTTGGGAATTTTGAATAATTTCATGGTACTCATTTTCCGGTGAGAGAGAGGCTCTATTGAATAGCCTTGCCAAATGCCAATGCAACTGCTAGTTGCTAAAATTTCCAGAAAAATAAAAAGACAAAAAAAAAGAGAAAATGCCTACAACTCTTCGACCAAGACTAGTTTGGAGGAAGAAATGCATCTATTTTACAGAGAAAAGAGAGAGATAAAAAAAGAGTGAAAACCAGTTGTTTTTTACGTGTCTGTCAAAAAAAGAAAATTTGGAGGTCATTAACCTAAAATACATACACGTGGGCATTGAACTCAAAATAGGCCCAAATTTATTGTACACGCTTTGCTACTTTTAGTACAACTACATATAGCAGTGTTCGTACCCCTCAAGTGCCACTTCTAATAAAGAGATATATGATGATAGATGCTATCGAATTTTTTTATTATTATTATTAGCATTGTTAACAAGAAGAAACCAAAATTTACTAGTGGAAAAAAATATAATAATAAAGAAATTGAAAATTGATATATAGGTTTGATATTCCGAACGCGAGGTTATAAATATGTGAAGTAGCATTGTCCAATCATTGGACAATGATTACTCCTAATTATAGACCAAGATTAGGATTATTAGTAGTGAACGAGGAATATTGATGGAACATTGAAATTAGATTATTTCAGCAGTTAGTTTTGCAGTCCGTCAGTGGTGCGTTGGGCATTTAGTTTCGACTTCAATTATTTTTATTCAATTATCATATTAGGATTGAAGTTTTGATATATTGAAAAATGTATTAAATAGTGGGTGTATTGTGATATATAAAATTCATTAAAATTATGTTGTTTGGAAATATTGAGACTAAACTCTAGACTTGAAACTTAGGAATTTGATTATATATTTTAAGTGAGTTCTTGTATTTTGGATAGATCTATAGTAATATGAATGTTGTTACTTTCGAAACCATATTGTGATTATTAATGTGAATAGATTGCTTTGAGTTGAAGTTTAACGAAAGGGAAGATTCCTTAGTGATTATTCGAGTATTTCAGGCAAGTGGATTTCTAAACTCTTGTTAAGTGTATGAAATGCGTGTATTTCCTTGTGGTATATGTTTGGGAGTAACGGGATTGGTGATGTGTTGACATGTCCACATTGATTAATTCTAATGATGAAAAAATGGGGATAACAAAAGGCAATGTGATTAATTATTTATGTGTGATGTGTTGAGAAAGGGTTCAAGGCTTGTTGAATCATTGTTGATGTAACTTCATGTTTGTGTGGTTGTGAACTGTGCAATGTTAAGAAAATGGTCATCTCCTTATTATTTGTGTGAACTTGTCATCTTCATTATTCTGAGGCATTGGTTGTGACAAGTGTTATATGCATTGAGAAAGAATGGGTACTTAAGAGGATGTAACATTTCAAGGGACGTATCCGCGCCGCGATGGATACTATATTTCGAGGGACGTATTGCGCGCCGCGATGGTTACTACTATCGAGGGTCGTGTCATGGGCCGCGACAGATGCATGGACAGATATGTCCCCCATGGATACTGGACTGAGAGACTGTATCACTACGTCAGACATGCATCATTATACTTGACATTGAATTCCATTGCATTGCACATACTTATCATTAGTGAACTTGATATCATATTTTGTTGATCTTCTGATTGCCTTTCTGCGGAACTTCTGATTGATCAATATTGGACTTGTTATTGCGGATATGTAATTTGTTGAGAATATATAATTTGTTGAAGTCTTTTTGTTGAGGATATGTAATTTGTTTATGTGTTGTTGTTGAGCTACGTGCTATGTAAACTTTGAGCTGTTAGGTTGGGTTGATTTTAATGCAAGTTGTATTTGTGGAGGTTCGGTTGGGGGTAGTAGGAATACCCGTATTTTATCCCCTTAGCTTGTGTTTAGACATTTTACTTGCTGGGCACCATGTGGTTTGGTACTCAACCCTTGCTACTACAATTTTTTTTGTAGTTTACTACTAGCTAGGACTCTGTGATAATTCTCTTCTTCTTGTTTGAGGTTTCTTGGAGATTTGAGAGGTAGTTGTTTGTCACCTCAGCGTACTTTCTTTCTCCTTAGTTATGACCTTGTTCTATTCTAGAAACAAGTTTATTTGAGACTAGCGTTTCTTTTGAATCAATTGTAATACTTTAGAGGCTTGTACACATGACAACTAGATTTTGGGGGTGTTTTGAATTGATTATGAGATTTCCGCATTTTATTGTAATGTTGAATTTTAGGCTGACTTGTCTTGGTGGGATAAGACGAGTGTCATCACATCCATTTTTGGGTCGTGACAAAATGGTATCAGAGCCCCAGGTTCATAGGTCTCACGCGTGTACAACCGTGTCTAAGTAGAGTTTTGAGGATCTGTACGGAGACGTCTGTACTTATCTTCGAGAGGCTATAGTGACTTTTAGGAAAAATCTCTATTTCTTGAATATCTATTGTGCGTACTTGGTCCCATTTTGATTCTTATCGCTTCACTTCATTCTCTTAATTTATGTGATCACTCGTGCGTAGTTTCTTATATGAATTGTTGGCGTGTCATGTATTGATTTGATGTTAGATCTGGCATTAAGGTGGAAATGATATACTTATGAAACAAAGGTTGATCATATTTGAAGGGGTTGAGTAAGGTTAGTTACTATAGTTAAAAGAATAGTACTTGTGTGGTATAAGCTGAATCGAAAATAGTTCGAGAATTGAAAGTGAAATTATTAAAGGAAAGGCTAGATATGGAATGAATTTGGTAATATTTTACATCTATTCGATTGGTAGAAATGTGTGGTTTATTTGGGTACGATTTTCTCGATAGGTATGATATGTTCTAGCAGTGGATTTAGTAATTTTTGCTGTGTGGCACTAGTGGTATGAAAATGAATACGTCAATAGTGAAGTGTGAATATTAACTACTTAAAGAGTTATAAGTTGTATCACATGCTCGTATAATTAGATTCAACGTTACATTCATATTTGAGAAACTAACTAGTTTGTTACTACGGGTGCTTGAGTTAAAACATTGTTATAAAGAATATTTTAGTGGTGGATTGTTGGTATGGTATTAATACGTTAATTTGTGGAGTGTATCTCGAGGATTCTGAATGAAAAGTAGTCCAAGGGAATGGATAGGTACCAGAATGAAAAACTTATAGGTAAAGGAAGTCTCAATGAGTATAAGGCAATTGAAAATATTAGTAAGATAGTGCATATGAGATTGGGTTAGTCCTTTGATTTTGATTGATTTAATTGGATTTAAGGTGTCATATTGATGAAAAGGTTGATTTCGTGGTGATGACTAAAGCTAACTAAGCATGATGGTAATAAGAATTCGTGATGGAATGTGGTTGAGATGCAATTATATTATAAGGATTGTTGATTAAAAGATTTTTGTATTGTAATGACGACTTGTGAGTATTTAAGATTGTGGCTTGATACTATTCAATGAGTAATTGGATTGCATGGAAAGTTATATGAGGTGATGAGATACCGCTTGAATGAATTGAGAGGAGATAGCTTCATAAATGGAAAGAATTAGTATAATGTAAAAAGAAGGACCGAGAACAAAAGATGTACCTTACGATAGTAGGAAATTGATTTTAGAGACACATGATTTCCTCTATTTGGCTATACTCATGATAACAGTATTACGATTTAATCATATTGGTTAAAAACGAGTAGATAAATTTTAGAAAGAAGTGTACAGATGTTCAACTCGAGTGATAATAAATTTTTTTGGTGATTTTAAATTTGATAACGAGTATGACAGAAATTTTAGCAAAAGATATTATAAGGTCGATGGGAGAGAATTATGAACAAAAGTGAGTTTTGCAGAAGTATGATTTTCTGATAAACACACCGCATAACCTCGCTTTTCTGCCTTGTGAAGATGGGTCACTCTAACATCTGGAACGCTCACCCAAGGAACTACGACCCTAGTTCTCGAACATGTCTGTGGAAATCCTCAATTTGCCGTTAAAATCTTCAATATGGCTTCTACTAGACCTCTACACGTGGTGCTGGTAGATATATGTCATTAAAGCTTTTTGATTTGCATCTCTATCAGTTAAATGATGTAATGGGATAATTTTGATATATGTTTAACTTTTGGACGTGAACTCCTATGTGAACCTAAGAAGACTAGTTTTTTTAATTAAAAAAATATAATTTTGTTCTATAAATTTCTGATTTTTAGATTTAAAAAAAATCTTATGATAGACGATTAATGATAATATAAAATACTCAAATTCATAGAAATCTTCAAGGTATGAGCTAATGTTGATAGATAAAGGGATTGAGTTACATAGTTAGATTCAAAATTCAAGTTTTTCACGGTTAGTTTAAGTTTTTGGTAGGGTGTTTTGTTAAGATATAGATTGGTAAGGTAAGAAATGATCGATCTCATTGGGTATAAAGCAATTGGAAGACTTAAAAATAATTTAGTGGTAAACTTGATTACTTTTGATTGTTATACCTAAGGGGGGTTTCACATAATGTTTGATGTAGAGAATAAGCGGAAAATATCATGGGTTGTTGATCAAAGGATAAGATTGGTAAGAAAGTCAGAAAAAGGAAAAATAGTTTGGTATATTGAAGAGTTCAAGGTATTTTATATTTCTGTGATGGAAAGAATATAATAAAAGTTAAAGAATAAGACCTCTCATATATGGTTTGTATTTGAAGAATTTATTGGTTTTTATCTATAAGTTTAAATATGATTGTGAGATATGCACTAATACAGACTTAATGGGAACTATCATCATTTTTTTTAAAGATTGATATTTGTTTGGGTGTTGTGGGAAAGATTATATGTGTTATGTCGAACTAGATTGTTCAAACTATGATAGGTAACTTATTAATGTTTAACATTGTGGACCTACAATTTTACATGATTAATAAGGATTTCGAGAAAATTGAAACTACTTTGTTGATGGGATGATACAAACTATTATGATGCGTTACATAAGCATTTGATGGTGAGCAGAGCTTATAATCTTATAGTATACCGAATTATTGGAGTGGACAAGAATTTCTTAAGTGTTTGTATGAGGTATATGATGATTTGAATGTTAGTTGAAATGTGGCATTTGAAAGATTACATGGAGTTGACGTTATACGTGATTCAATAACTTTATATTGATGAAAAATGATTTTATATTTGAAACTAGTGTTAGTCTTGGATGGGACCCGTATCTGTCATAAAATGCTTATTTGGAAAGAGAGAGCGTCATAGTTTGGAATTTTGAAGGCGATAATAAATTTGATAAGAATACTTTAATACTAGTAACAGTTTGAGAGTAAGGTAAATGACTGGTATAGTTATGATGCTTGTTGGTTATTAAGAGCGTTGAATTCAATGGAGTACTTGAGAAGTATGCGGGGTTCGATGAATCTAGTATTTGTAATATTGTAATGGGGTCAGTTTGGTTGATTGTTGGGAGCTAAAAGAAAAAATCGAGAGATAGAGTCAAATGAAATAATTTTATTTATATGGGCATTATGGAAGAATTTTTATGTGATCACTTTCTTCGTACTGGATATTATTTGGAGTATGACTCAGCGCTTATGCTACTCGAGTTTCTACATCTATGGGTGAATCCCTAGTGGTGGATCAGATGTACCGATCCTCTTGTGTCCTCTTGTTAGGGTGCGATCCTTGGGCAAACTCGGTCATTTAAGTTATGATGGATTTGGTGTTGTTTGGAATAATTGAAATATATCAGTAGTTCTATTCACACAACCTTGCTTATGAGAACTTACATTAAGAAGAGTTACAATTGTCTAGGAGTGTTGTTAGAAGTTTTGCATTTTGAGTTGTATCGCTTGTTGAGTGATTACTTGATCAATTCATTCTTTGAGTTAGATAATTTTGATTCTCCCTAGATAAGTACTCAAAATAAAAAATAATCAGATTTTATAATTTAATTTTGTGGAAAGATTGTGTTGTGAAAGAGAAATCTTGATAATATATGTGATGGTTTGTTCATTATGAGTGTTTAATGGTTGATTAAGGCTCACTTCTAGTTGTAGTCAGTATTGATTCAGAAAGTTATCTTGGTTATGTGAAAATAAATATATATTCATCATGATGGTTGTGTGTTAATGTCCAATGAGTTTCAGTTTAGATTGGGTTCATGAGTTAGTTGGTGGCTTGATAATCACTCTTGATTTATAGATCTAACAAACTCTGCTTAAAAATTCAGTTGTTAGTATTTGATTTGGATGGAATGATTTTAACGATGAGCTCACTTAGAGAGATGAACACTGACTGTTAGGTCATAACTCAGGCTTTTGGTAATATCAATTACTCTTAGTTCTTGTTCTTTATGTTCGAGGACGAACATGATTTTTAGTGGTGGATAATATAATGACCCCGAAGGTCATTTTTTTGATAATTTTGAACTATTCATTGACTTTAGTTAATTATTTGATGGGTAATTGTGAATAATAGACTTAATTGATAGTTAATGGATTAAAGTATCATTAATTTAAGATCATATACCATTTGTTCCATATAATTAAATTAAGTTAGTAAAATTTACCACTTAAATACCTAATTATTTTATTTAAAAACACAAAGGAGATAAGAGAAAAAGTGAATGAAATTAACGTGCATCGGTGGCACATGGACACACACACAAAAATGAACAGAGGTCATCAAGGTAACTTCATTCACCTTTTTACTATTGTATATATATGCATATGATGATAGATGCTATAGAAATATTTTATTATTATTATTATTATTAGCATAGTTATTTGTCAAAGAACAAGAAGAAACCAAAATTTACTAGTGGGAAAAAATATAATAATAAAGAAATCGAAAATTGATATAGAGGTTTGATGTTCTGAACGTGGGGTTATAAATATGTGAAGTAGTATTGTCCAATCATTGGACAATGATTACTCCTAATCATAGACCAATATTAGGATTATTAATAGTGAACGAGGAATATTGATGGAACATTGAAATTAGATTATTTCAGCAGTTAATTTTGCAGTCCGTCATTGGTGTGTTGGGCAATTAGTTTTGGCTTTAATTATTTTTATTCAATTATCATATTAGGATTCAAGTTTTGATATATTGAAATATGTATAAAATAGTGGGTGTATTATGATACATAAAAATCATTAAAATTATGTTGTTTGAAAATATTGAGACTAAACTCTAGACTTCAAACTTAGGAATTTGATTATATATTTTAAGTGAGTTCTTGGATTTAGGCTTGACCAATAGTAATATGAGTGTTGTAACTTTCGAAGCCTTATTGTGATTATTAATGTGAATAGACTGCTTTGAGTTGGAAGTTCAACGAAAGGGGAAGATTTCTAAGTGATTATTCGAGTATTTGAGGCAAGTGGATTTCTAAACTCTTGTTAAGTGTATGAAATGCGTGTATTTCCTTGTGGTATATGTTTGGGAGTAATGGAATTGCTGATGGGTTGACTTGTCCACATTGATTAATTCTAATGATGAAAAAAATGGGGATAACAAAAGGCAATGTGATTAATTGTTTGTGTGTGATGTGTTGAGAAAGGGTTGAATCATTGTTGATGTAACTTCATGTTTGTATGGTTGTGAACTGTGCGATGTTATGAAAATGGTCATCTCCTGATTATTTGTGTGAACTTGTCATCTGCATTATTCTGAGGCATTGGTTGTGACAAGTGTTATGTGCATTGAGAAAGAATGGGTACTTAAGAGGATGTAGCATTTTGAGGGACGTATCGTGCGCCGCGATGAATACTATATTACGAGGGACGTATCGTGCGCCGTGATGGTTACTATTATCGAGGGTCGTGTCGTGCGCCGCCATAGATGCATGGACAAATATGTCCCCCATGGGTCTCGGACTGAGAGACAGCGGGTGTGTATCAGTAGGTAAGACATGCACCATTATACTTGACATTGCATTCCATTGCATTGCACATACTTATCATTAGTGAACTTGATATCGTATTTTGCTGATCTTCTGATTGCCTTTCTGCGGAACTTGTGATTGATCAATATTGAGCTTGTTATTGCGGATATGTAATTTGTTGAGAATATATAATTTGTTGAAGTGTTGTTGTTGAGGATATGTAATTTGTCTAAGTGTTGTTGTTGGGTACGTGCTATGTAAACTGTGAGCTGTTAGGTTGGGTGTATTTTAATGCAAGTTGTAGTTGTGGAGGTTCGGTTGGGGGTGGTAGGAGTACCTGTATTTTATCCCCTTAGCTTGTGTTTAGACGTTTTACTTGCTGGGCACCATGTGGTTTGGTACTCAACCCTTGCTACTACAATTTTTTTTGTAGTTTACTACTAGCTAGGACTCTGTGATAATTCTCTTCTTCTTGTTTGAGGTTTCTTGGAGATTTGAGAGGTAGTTGTTTGTCACCTCAGCGTACTTTCTTTCTCCTTAGTTATGACCTTGTTCTATTCTAGAAACAAGTTTATTTGAGACTAGCGTTTCTTTTGAATCAATTGTAATACTTTAGAGGCTTGTACACATGACAACTAGATTTTGGGGGTGTTTTGAATTGATTATGAGATTTCCGCATTTTATTGTAATGTTGAATTTTAGGCTGACTTGTCTTGGTGGGATAAGACGAGTGTCATCACATCCATTTTTGGGTCGTGTCAACATCTTAAACCAAAAAAAAATATTAGAAAATATCATAGCATTAATATTCACTCAATTTTTATTTTTGAAAAATATAAAAAGAAAAATGGATTGTTATGAAAAATGTATTTTCAATTGTACTCAAATTTATATGAAATACTCTTCCATACGTGGAATATCAAAATAAATGAGAAGAGAAAGTGACATTTAATATGCAAAAGTTAATAAGGTAAATAAATAGTCTAAAATGTTAGATAAGATGGATAAAAAAAAGACAATAATTGTCAATTTTAATTTAATTTAAATGACAGTTTCATCTATTATTCAATTCTCATTTATGTACTTATTTTTTAAAGCAAAAGTAAAAAATAATTCAAAAAGTGGAAAAATAGAAAATTATTAATGCTGGCTTTGTGAATTGCGTTTTATAAATTTGTAACTAATTGAAAAGTCAATTTATAATTATAGTTTTAAGAAAAAATACTTTAAATGTTATAAACTATATTTTAAAAAAATGCTCCTATTTGATTTGATTTTCATTCATAAATAAAAATTATGTTCAATAAATTTTTAATATCTTAGCTTTCATATAAAATGTGGCTTACAATAATATTTGAATTTGACTTGATGGAATGGAAAAAAAAATTTAGGTATTTTAGATAAGTCAAAAATATTAAAAATTTATAAATGATAACAATTTCTCAAACATTTATCACTTGTTAAAAAATCTTTTCAAATGGTAAGTGATGTGTCAATGGAGTTCATTATCTTAGTTTACTAATAATAGATAAATAACTCCTCTCTCTCTCTCTCTCTCTCTCTCTCTATCTATCTATCTATCTATCTATCTATCTCTCTCTCTCTCTCTCTCTCTCTCTATATATATATATAGATATATATATATATATATATATATATATATATTATATATATATATATATATATATATATATATATATATATATATATATATATATATATATATATATATAGACACACACACTTTTTGTTTGTCTTCTTTTCTTCATCTGTTGTGTTTTCCATATTAATTGTTAGTGTAAGTTTTTATTAATATGTTACTTATTTAGGAATAGTATAAGGAGAGGTTTTATTTGTGAATAGTAATAATAATAGTAATAGTAATAGTAGTAGTAGTAGTAGTAGTAGTAGTATAATAATAATAATAATAATAATAATAATAATAATAATATAATAATAATAATAATAATAATAATAATAATAATAATAATTTGATGTAAATTAATATTTTATTTCGAAACATTAAAAGATGGCATTTATTCTAGAAGAATAAAATTTGTTACATTTGAATTCACACTATAACTATATACAACCTTGCAACAGAAAAATATATGTAGATAAAGTTTGTTATAGCGCTAATGATTGATATTTTTCAAGCTTGATCATGACGAATTCCTTTCACAAATAAGGTCATATATATGTTGCTCTCCTATATTCTAACAAATAAAAATCAGGCATGAAATTTACATACAAAAATAATAATTGTGTACATAACACTAATAATGTTACAATAAAAAACAATTAAAAAAAGGAATCAAAAAGAAAGAAACTTCTTAGATAAGAGTTTGCAATGAAAAGAAGCAAAATAAAATAAAAGAAAAAGAAAAAAAAAATTAAAAGGAAATTTTGAATGAAAAAGACAGAATGTGGTGTAGTGCAAGACATATGCTTTGGTATTTACAGTTACTAAAATAATTAGTAACATACAAATATGAAAAGATAGATAACGGACATTAGAACAATTATTTTTTAATGAATTTAATTGTGATTATTTTCAATATTTAAGTAATAATTTTATATTTTAAAATTTGAAAAGTGGTAAAAAAACAAAAAAATAAATAAATGTTTTTCTAGCTCTTAGAGGCATGCCACATCAGCGATTTTAGATTCAAATATATATATATCTATATATATATATATTTTTTTTTTCTAATTATATGTACTAGTATACATGTCCATACGCTGCGAAAATAATTTAGAATGTAATAATTTTATAATTAAATATAACTAATCAAATATATAATGCAACTAATTATATATTTAATTTATTATAATATCAATATAATTAATACAAATCATTAACTTGTAGTAGTAGCAGTATTGATAAAATAAAAGATTATCAACAAAGTTTTTCATTGATTATAGAATTCCGTAGGAAAGGATGGAGAATATGAAATTGTTTTATCTAAAACTATTTTTTCCATTCAGATGTGTGTAGGAACTTTTAAACTAATAATAATTAAAAATTAGATTAAAATATATGAAATAATACGATATTGATTTTTTTTTACGCATAATTTTTATTAGATTTTGAATAGCTAATAAATTAATTCTATATAACACCTAAGTAATAAAAATATGTTTTGTGTTTCAAGCATGCATTTATAATATAATATTTTACACAATTAAAATAAAACTTCAATGAACTAAAGTATAAAATATTGAGAACTTCTTCAAGTATATATCAATTCAAATGAAAATAAATTGTCAAATTATGCTTACAATAAACATTATACTTGGATTATTATTGTTGTTGTTGTTGTTGTTGTTTATATTTTTTTTTACAAGAAAGATTATATCTTATTAAAAGTATTTATTTTAAAATGCAAAAATAAATCATAAAACATTAAATAATATTTAGATGATAAATTTTAAAAGAAACTTCCGTACTTGTGGTTTTAAAATAAATAATTAATTTGAAAGTTCTTCAATTTGTTTAGACATGGGAGTATAACGGAAAGTTTTAAAACTCCTTATTTAGTTGGGTTTTTTTTAATTCAATATAAAGATAAAAATCATATTTTTTCCACACGTGGTTTATATTAAAATAAATAATTTTAATTAAAAAGTTCTACAATTTGTTAGAAGTGGGAGTGTAATGGAAAGTTTTAAAACTTCCTATATAGTTAGATAACCATTACTATTTTTTTCAAAGCAAATATTTAAAGGACATATTTAGTTGGCTTCTTTTTTTATAAAAAAAATACATTATTTTTAGTATTATTATATTATATTATTATTAATTTAATTTTAAACATAAATTTTTTTTTGTTATCATTATTATTATTATTACTACTACTATTATTATTATCATTATTATTATTATTATTAGTTTGATTATTTTATATATACGTATAGATTATAGGTTACATTAAGATAACTTTTCTTCATGTGTTATTCAGAGACTAGACAAGATCACAAGGTCCTCCATATGGCAGGGAAACAAGGAAAAAAGAGTTCTCCACCTAGTCAAATTGAAGGACATTATTAAGAGTCCCCCCCTCTCTCCCCCCCACCCCCACCCACCAAAGACATACACATATATATTGAGTAAATGTGCAATTGAGTTTTATCAGTCGATTAATATTTGGTCAGATATCTCAACTTCTAGCACTACATTTACCTGACATGGTGGTAAATTGTCTATAAACCTATTCAAGTACAACTAGCTGAGATCAAAATATAGAATTATTAATATTACAAAGAGCAGTCTAGTGTACAATTAATTTCACGTTTACGCCAAATTGGAAAAAGGATTGCAGCACCTCAAGATGGGGTATTTTGTAGTCCATCTCTCCTCATACAAGCATTAATGATTAATTATATCAACTCAACATGAAACACAGTTTGAAAAATTACAGGTAGAGCGCAATATATATACCTTATAAAAAAATATTAAATTTTGCAAGTTTTTTTTATTGCCAAAAGAATTTCTTATATTATTGGTTGACCCTTCAACATTCATAAATTTGAGACAATCAAGTATTGAAGCAAAACTAGTTTAATTTAAGGATGAACACTAGTAAGTTAGTATCAAGTTGATCACTTCGGAAGGATTTCAACAACTCCCAATAAAAATTAAAAAGAAACTTTAAACAAGCCTTATTAAACCTCCATAATATTTATACATAATAAAAATGTATTATTAGATATGGTTGATTCACATGATGAATCTAGCAACAGAGAGATATGTTAGATCTACCAGGTTTAAAACAAACATATCTCCTTAATTAAAAGGAGGTGCCAACACACTTCAATGATAAATTATTCAACAAAGGAGTTATCAAAAGGTGGACCCCACATTCAAAAATCATGTCACTCAAGTCAAGGGTGCAAATAATAATAAACAACAAGTTGCAAGGCCACTTTATGATGAAAATTCAATATAAGAAAGTTCCAACATATGTTAACAATTAGACAAGTAGTAACCTAGTCTACTGTTATCATTCAAGATCGTTAATCAATTATCACCTAAGTGGAAAGTTTCTATGAAGGTAAATTTCACAATGCAACTTGGTCAGTATACGAGTGTATGCTTTACTATCCCTTACCTTTGATCCCAAATTAGTCATCCCTATGTTAGTTCAATTAACTCCCTCCGTCCGGTATTGTTTGTCATGGTTTCTATTTTTAGAGTCAAACTATAAAAACTTTGACTAACATTTTAAGATGCATTTTTTCATCATATTAATATGCAAAAATTTGTAATTAATAGTACTTTTCATATAATTTTAGAATATCAAATTTTTTTGTTTATGATCTAATTTATCTTTGAAAAATAGTCAAATTGACTTTCGATAAGTGCAACATGACAAACATTTCCTGAAGGAGGGAGTATTAGACGAGGGTTGATAGCCTCAAATATTCGTTGTACAATCCCGTTACCCATTCATTACTCCCTTTGTCAGGCAATGATAGATTACTTATTTAACCAATTTCAAGGAGCGAGTTACTTTTCGAAGATTGACCTTCGGTTGGGTGATCACCAATCGAGGGTGAAAGAAGATGAAATTCTGAAGACGATTTTTTCAGACTAAGTATGGTCATTATGAGTTTTTGGTAATGTCATTTGGTTTGACTAATGTTCCGGTGACATTTATATATTTGATGAATAGGTTGTTCAAACAATACATTGACATGTTTGTGATTGTATTCATTAATGATATATTGATTTATTCAAGAAGGCTAAGTTCATATGATCCGAAGCATGTGGAAAGAGTTTTTTGGAATAAAGGATCGACATACTTTTTATACGGTGTTGACTTTACCGGAAGGGAACAATGGTTTTTTTGTTTATTGTAATGCCTTGAGAATTAGGCTAGGATGTGAACTTATGCACAATGAGAAATTTATTTGCAATGCTTTAAGGCAACTTAAGATTCATGAGAAGAATTGTCCTACCCATGACCTTGAAATAACGGTTGTTGGTATTTGCTCTTAAGATCTAGAGAAGTTACTAGGTTTTTCTTTAGATGTCTTTTTACCAACCACAAGAGTTTGTGATATGTTTTTAATCATAAATATTTTAATCTTCGCCAAAGGAGATGACTTGAGTTATTGAAAACTATGACATGAGTGTTTTCTATCACCCAAGTAATGTGAATGTAGTGGCAGATGTTCTTAGTCAATTATCGATAGGTAGTGTTGCTCGCATAGAGGATGATAAGAAAGAGTTACTTCGAGATATTCATAGATCGACCCGATGGGGTGTTCAGTTAGTTGATTCTACCAATGGCCGTATTGTGGTTCATATTGGTTCAAAATCGTCTTTTCTAGATTATATGACGACCAAGAAAGGTCTTAATCCAACTTTGGTTAAGTTGATAGAAGCGGTGCTTAAAATGTCCACGGAGGGTGTAACACCCCATGTTTGAAAGATCTAAAATTCGAAAGAACCATTTTTGGAAGAATGAAAATCTAAAATTTGGCAAGTTATATTAAGTATGAGTTTTAGGTCGAATTCAAACGACTATAACTCCTAGTACATGATGTGTTAGGTGGACTATAAGATATTTAAATTCTCTTTTCAATACCACCACTTTTTCTATTTTTCGAGCTCGTATGAGGGATATATTCCCGTTTGAATTCAGGTTGTTCGTATAAGAATAGTCACTCAAATTTAAGAGGGCTATTTTTGTCTTTTATTACCCATATAATTTGTTTCATTATTAGTACTTAGTTAGGGGTACAGTGATTTTTTTAGTTTACACCATCATAATTACACTAGGGATTTGAGAGAAGATAAAAGAGGATAAAAGTCAAGGCATTCTTGGAGATTCTTTACGGAACCGAAGTTGTTTCGCCAATGGTTGATCTCTAAAGAGGTATGTGAGTTCACATAGGATTGATTCCATTCACCCACACGCCAATCATTTTAATTTCAGCATTAAATTTGTTCTAGAAAGTTGAAGGTTAATGTCTTGAATTTTGTTCTTGAAATTGTCTTTTGTTCTTAAAATTGGGATGAGATTGATGAGTTCTTGAGAAACTCATGTAGATTTTAGAGTTATGTTTGATTAAATTCTTGCGTACATGCATTGAGTATCTGAATCTAAAAATAAATTGAGAAAAAGAATCAGATTTAGTCGAATTAAGAATAGAAAACAAGAAAAAAAATTAGCCGGATTGAACTAGGGGAGGAATGGAGCGGCACGCCATTAATGCGCCAGCAGGGTAGGCGTGGCGCACCAGCAGTGCGCCAAGATTCAACCTCTAAACTTTAGGGCTTATCTTCCTGCGCCAGCAGTATGTCAGGGACATCTACCCCACCTTTATTCGTCGTTTAGCCCGTCTAAGTCCTTCTAAATTGCACTAACACTTCCTACCGATTCTAACTACTCTAAATGAATTCTAAACATCTAGAAGTCATTAGTAAACATGAATCATAACCTTGAATCTATAAATTCAAATTCAATGTATAACTAAGAGTCTATTCTTGAGAGTTCTTTGAGACATTATTAAGAGTAAAAGTGAAGTTCATCTTATTTAAAATGTAATATGGGACTAAGTATTCCCAAAGAGTAAATTTTTTCACATTTAAGATGAGATGAAACATCAATTTTCAAATGAGTTTTCATGAGTAATTTTGAGTTTCATCTCTTTTAAAAGATAAGCTTTTTGTGTAATAACCTCAAAACAAGAGAAAGAATTATATTTTTAACCATATGATCTGAGTATATTTTAGGAGTAGTATAGATCACTGATATGGGGACTAGTTCATATAACTCAAGTCTTCATAAACCATATAGCCATCATGGATAGAAGGGCTATACTTTTTAGATGATTCCTTAATGAATTTTAGCATGGATTAATGGATCCCCTTAGTTGAGGCATTCTATACCCCCATACCTTATAGGACTGTTATGGAAGCATAAGCGAGACACTGTATCATCACATAGCTTATAGTGATGGTTGTTAGTTTGAGAATCTCCCAAACAGAGTTTATTTTGGTATTCTTATATACGATTGAGATATTATTGTATTTTTCAATGCTTTGAGATGTTATCTACTGTTTTAAATACTTTATATATATTGTATCTTTATGGTCGTTTATTTCTGCATTGAGTTGAGTATCCATAAGTTGAGTAAAGTTGAGGTAAATGTTTCTTTCATATTTCAGTTCAAGCGTACATATTGTTTAGATTTCCCCTTGCATGCTTGTACATTCAATATACTGACGCCATGTGGTCTGTATCATTTTATGATACTGATCTAGGTAACCAGGATCAACAACCAGCTCTTCGTTGATCCAGCCGAGTGCTCATAGTCATTTGGTGAGCCTCCTTGCTTCCCTGAGGATCCCTTTTTCATTTTTTACCATTTTCAATTCTTAGGATGATCGGGGTATTTGTCCTTAAGTCCCTCATAGTTTTAGAAACTTCATAGATGGATAATTATAATTAATTAGTCTTTTTGTTTTTTAGTTGTTTTCTAAAACATTTGAAGTTTATTTTGTGAGAATTGAGTAAAGTTGCATTTGATTTATTTTATTCTGAGTAAGTATTCTATCGAGAGTCTAGACATGCAAAGCGTTTGCTTGGGGCTAACAATGATTCTCGAGTGTCAGTCCCGCCCAGGGTGTAGTCTTGGTGCATGAAAAACTTGGTATTACAACATATAGTTTAAGACTGTTAGAGAGTCTATTAAGTCGTGTCTTTAGAGACCTGGTTATCGATGTGAAGCGTATCACATCTATGAAAGTCTGCAACATTTAGGAACTATCTCACTTCTTTCATCCTCGTTTCATGTGATAAAGTTTATATCTATAAAAGTTTCTTCATAAATCATGCTTGCCCGTCTTTCAGATCATGCCTCCATGAAGAATTGTCCTAGGTCCACCTGCTAGGAGGAACGTTGAGAAACAAGGGGTATAGAACACACCAGAAGTGTTACCCCAATGAGAGGTCACTAATGCTGAATTTTGGGAAGCTATCCGAATGTTAAATCAAGTTGTGACCAACAAAGTTGGGCAACAAAAAGGGGTTCGACGAGATGTAGCTGATACCTTTAGAAACTGCGAGTTCTTAAGGATGAATCCTCTAAAATTCACTGGTTCAAGTGTCACTAAGGATCCAAAAACTTTGTTGATGAGCTTTAGACGGTTTTTTAGATTAAGCATATTTTCGATGCTAAGAGAGTTGGAGTAGGTGTATACCAAGTGAAGGGTGTCGCTAAGTTTGGCTTGATCAATTAAAGACGGTTAGAGCTGAGGGTGCACTGATTGTGAGCTGGGCTATGTTTGAGGAATCTTTATTGGGGAGTTTATTTCCCTGACAATTGAGAGAAGCAATGTTATCAAAATTCCTTACTCTTAAGCAGGAATCTATGAGTTTGAATGAGTATAGTCTTAAGTCCACCCAATTTTCCTATTATGCTCTTGATATGGTTGTTGATATAAGGAGTATGATGAGTCTGTTTGTTTTTGGGTTGTCTCGTCTATCATGAAAAGAGGACAAGGCAGCTATGTTGGTAGGAGATATGTACATAGCAAGGTTGATAATTCATGTGTAGCGGGTTGAGGAAGATAAGCTAAGGGATATAGAAGAGTTTAGAAACAGGAAGGTTGAGACATCAGGAAATAAATCCGGAAAACAGAAGAGTAATGCCAACTAGTCATCTTTCCAATAAAGCAAAAGGGACCTTCTTCATCATCTGCTAGTGCACCTTCACCGACAAATAGAGGTGAGTTCAATAATCAAAATTTACAAAATTTCAAAGCTAGACATGCATAGTCTCAAGGTAGTGTTGCACAAATGGTAACTGGGATCCTATATGCTAAGCATGGTAGGAACCACCCAGGAATGTGTCGTGATAACTCCACTATATGCTTTAAATATGGTCAAGAGGGTCATTTCATGAAAGTGTTCCCTAAGGACATACAAGATAGTGGAAATAGATCCAATAGAGACTAACCTTCTTTAGTTGCTCCACCAGACAGAGTTGCACCTAGAGGAGCTACTTCGGGGACTGGTTGAGGAGAAAACCGTCTATATGCTATCACTAATCGACAAGAGCAAGAGAATTTGCCAGATGTTGTTACTGGTATGATCAAAGTCTTTAATTTTGATGTTTACCCGTTGCTAGATCTAGGAGCGAGTCTATCTTTTGTGACTCCATACATTACCATGAATTTAGACAATCTTCATGAGTAACTTCTTGATCCCGCAAGTGTTTCTACACTTGTTGGTGAGTCTATCTAGGTGAGACAGTCTATCATGATTGTACCATTTCTATCAATCATACGAACACCATGGCTGACTTAGTAGAGTTACACATGGTAGATTTTGAGTTATCCTAGGTATGACTGTCGTCATGCCTGTTATGCCTCAATCGATTATACAACTCTAGATGTTAAGTTCCAGTTTCTAATGTGTCAGTTATTTAGTGGATGCGTAGTTCAACATTGCATAAGGGTCATTTTATTTTGTACCTTAAAGTGAGAAAGTTAGTTTCCAAGGCTTGTGTTTATCACTTAGTTTGAGTTAATGACTCTAGTATTGAGACACATCATATTCAGTCAGTTTTAGTTATTAGTGAGTTTCTAGAGGTCTTTCGAAATGATCTTCCCACGGTCCCTCTTGAGATAGAAATAGACTTCGGTTAGATACTCTCCCTGATACTCATCTTATCTTTATTCTGCCATATATAATGGCTCTAACTGAATTGAAAGAGTTAAAATAGCAGTTGAAAGATTTTTTTAGAAATGTTTTATTCAACCAAGTGTCTCACCTTGGGGCACTCTGGTCTTATTTGTTATCAAGAAAGATGGTTATCTTAGAATGTGTATAGATTACCATCAACTGAACAAGGTTACTATCAAAAATAAGTATCCTCCTCCTAGATTTAGTGATCTCTTCTATCAACTTCAAGGTTCCACTTGTTTTTTCTAAGATAGACCTTAAATCTGGCTACCAATTGTTAAGAGTAAGAGAAATTGATATCCCTAAGACAACTTTTGAGACCCGCTATGGTTATTATAAGTTCCTAGTTATACAATTTTGTTTAACCAATGCTCGTGCAACATTCATGGACTTTATCAACAGAGTATTCAAATCTTATTTACATATGTTTGTTATCGTATTCATTGATGACAATTGAATCTATTCGAGGAATAAGGAAGACCATACTAGTCATCTCAAAATAGTTCTCCAAACTCTCAAGGATAAGGAGTTAGGTGTTAAGTTTTCTAAGTGTGAGTTTTGGCTTGATTCTATGGCATCCATAAGCCATAGTGTTTCCAGTCATGGAATTCTAGTTGAAGAGATAGAGGCAGTGCAAACCTATGTCTCCAATTAATATTAAGAGTATATTGGGATTGACTTGTTATTACAGATGGTTCATGGAGGGGTTATTCATCACCTTTAACTAGTTAATTCAGAAAATAGTTTAGTTTCAATGGTCATAAAATTGTGAGAAAATCTTTTCGAAATTAAAAAAACGGTTGACTACTGCCCAATATTGACCTTACCAGATGGTATGCAAGGTTTTGTGGTATATTGTGATGCATTCAACATTGGATTGGGTTATGGATGACAAATTTATAGTTTATGCCTCTAGACATCTTAATATTCACGAGAAAAAAAATATCCAAACCATGATCTAGAGTTGGTTGTTGTAGTATTCACCTTGAAAAATATGGTGTCACTATCTTTGTGATGTTCATGTAGATGTGTTCACCGATCACAAGAGTCTTCAGTATGTGTTTAGTCAGAAAGAGCTTAATATCAGAGGGAGAAGGTGATTAGAGTTTCTCAATGAGTATTATTTATCACCTAGGTAAGATAAATGTTCTTGAGGATGCCTTGAGCAAATTGTCTACGGGTAGTACCGCGCATTTTGAGGAAAAGAAGAAAGATTTAGCTAAAGATGTGCACAGACATGCGTGATTAGGAGTTCACTTAATGGACTCCAATGAAAAAGGAAGAGTGGTGATGAATGGGGCTGAATCATCATTAGTGTCCGGAGTTAAAGAGAAACAATATCAAGATCCTGTTTTTTTGAATTGAAAAGGAAAACGTTAATTAGCAAAAAGTGATGCCTTTTGACAATGGGGGATGGTGTATTGAGGTATCAAGGTAGATTATTTACCAAAGGTGGATGAACTTGTCACGACCCAAAACCGGGTCGCGATTGGCACCCACACTTACCTTCCTATGTGAGCGAACCAACCAATCTAAACCTTAACATTTCAATGTATATCAACAAAAGTAATGCGGAAGACTTAAACTCAGTATTAAAAACCAATCCAATAACTATTAAAATTCAACATCTATTATTCCCCAAAATCTGGAAGTCATCACCACAAGAACATCTATAATCAAATGACTAAACTAAGAGTATTCTAAAAGCTAAAACAAGTAAAAGCTAGTCCATGCCGGAAACTTCAAGGCATCAAGACATAAGGAAGAAGATCCAGTCCAAGCTAGAAGCATTAGCTCACCCTGAAGATCCGGTGTGACGAAGACTGGCTAGAATTGCGGTTGAGTTTGAAGACGACGGCACGTTTGCTGCACTCCATAAATAACAAGGAAGAAAACATAAAAGTAGGGGTCAGTACAAAACACGGGTACTGAGTAGATATCATCGGCCAACTCAAAATAGAAAACAATATATACCAGTAATATCATAAAATCAACTATAATACTCAACATGTAGCAACAACAAGTACTATATCATTAACAGTTACCGTCAAGTTCACACATGAGGACTCATGCCTCAATACCATACTCATTTGGGAATTATGTTCATTAGATTGAGTATATTAGCATCTTTCAAGATTCATTATCTTTATTTCTCTTGTGTCGGTACGTGACACTCCGCTCCCTCATATTCTTTATTCCTCTTGTGTCGGTACGTGACACTCCGATCCCCTACTACTATGTGTTGGAACGTGACACTCCGATCCCCTTAATCTACGTGTCGGTTTGTGACACCCGATCCCCTAAATCTACGTGTCGGTTCGTGACACCCGATCCCCTAAATCTACATGTCGGTTCGTGACACCCGGTCCCCCTAATACTACGTGTCGGTTCGTGACACCCGATCCCTTAATTCTATGTGTCGGAACGTGACACTCCGATCCACTAATCTCATTCTATCAATTCATCAAGCCTTCTCTTATACCAAGGCATCATCATTCTCATTACTTTAATTCATCAAGCCTTCTTTATTACTAAGGCATCATCATTAACAAAGAGATTAGGGTTTTGCAAGATTTTGGGATTCAATAACTTCATCATGCTTAAATAATCACAATTATATAATCACATTCATGCAAGCATACAATTAAGCACATAGCAGGGTTTACAATACTATCAATACATATCATTCGCTATTAAGAGTTTACTACGAATAGCATGGAATAACCATAACCTACCTCCACCGAAGATTAGTGATCAAGCAAGAATTTTCCCAAAGCCTTGTGTTTTCCTCTTGGTTTCTCCTCTCTCATTCGATCCTCTCTCTCCCTCTTTGTTCTTTCTATTTTCTTTCTTATTCCAAAACCCTCTTTCTTTTACCCTAATTAGCATATAATTAAGAATAAAAGATGGCAATAATGACCCACTAATTAACTTAAGGTCACCTCTTTTAACCCCCAAGTAATTAGACTTATTAACATTAACCCACTAACTTTATAATTAAGGCAAGAATAGTCCAAAACGTCCCTTAAAACATTTAAGGAAATCCGACCCAGACTGGGATTACGCAGTCTGTGACGGCCCGTTGTGCCTGCGACGGTCCGTCCTGCAGGTCGTCGCAAAGTTCAGAGACTAGATTTCCTCTAAAGAGTTTGTTACGGTCCGTCACGCCTGTGACGGTCCGTCCTGCCATTCCGTCACGAAGTTCAGAGAGTCGATTTTCAGTACCCAATTTCAGAATTTCTAAGTGTTTTGAAACAAGACCCTGCGACGGTCCGTCGTGTCCATGACGGTCCATCGTGGGGTTCGTCGTCTCAGCCAGTTTTCCAGAAATAAAATCTGCTGCTCAAAACGACTAAACAGGTCGTTACAATAGATACCAATTTACCCATCGTTCGTCCTCGAACGATCACAAGAAGAAAAACAAGGGCGAGAAGGGGTACCTGAATCTTTAAACAGATGTGGGTATCTTTTTTGCATATCGGCCTCTTTCTCCCAAGTGGCTTCTTCAACCGGCCGATTCTTCCATTGCACCTTGATGGATGCAATCTCCCTTGACCTCAACTTGCGAACTTCTCTATCTAAAATAGCAACAGGCTCCTCCTCATAAGACAAATTTTCATCAAGCAGAACTGAATCCCAACGGATAATGTAGTTTCCATCCCCATGATATCTTTTCAACATAGACACATGAAATACCGGATGCACTCCGGACAGCCCTGGAGGCAAGGCTAACTCATAAGCCACCTCCCCTACTCGCTTAAGTACTTCAAAGGGGCCAATATACCTCGGGCTTAGTTTACCTCTTTTACCAAACCGCATCACCCCTTTCATGGGCGAAAACTTCAACAAGACTTGTTCACCCTCCATGAACTCTAAGTCTCTAACCTTTCGATCTGCATATTATTTTTGCCTACTTTGCGCCACCAAAAGCTTTTCTTGGATAGATTTCACTTTCTCTAAAGAATCCCTCAAAAGGTCCGTACCCCAAGGTCTAACCTCAAATGCATCAAACCAACCAATGGGAGACCTACACCTCCTCCCATACAATGCTTCAAATGGAGCCATGTCAATACTGGAGTGATAGCTATTATTGTATGAAAACTCTGCCAAAGGTAAGAAGCTATCCCAATGGCCACCAAATTCTATCACACATGCACGAAGCATATCCTCCAACACTTGAATTGTTCGCTCAGACTGACCATCAGTCTGAGGGTGAAACGTAGTACTAAGGTCCAACCTAGTACCTAATTCCGCATGCAATGTTCTCCAAAACTTAGAAGTAAACTGCGTACCTCTATCTGATATAATGGAGAGTGGAACTCCATGCAGTCGAACGATTTCTGAGATGTAGATTTTGGCTAACTTCTCTGCATTGTAGGTCACCTTGACCGGAATGAAGTGAGCAGACTTAGTTAACCTATCAACAATCACCCAAATGGAATCAAACTTACCCAATGTCTTCGGAAGACCAACCACGAAGTCCATTGCAATTCTCTCCCACTTCCATTCAGGAATGGGCATTCTCTGAAGTGTTCCTCCGGGCCTCTGGTGTTCATACTTTACTTGTTGACAATTTGGGCATTTGGCAACAAAATCCACAATGTCACGCTTCATTCTACTCCACCAAAAGTGTTGCTTTAGGTCACGGTACATCTTGGTTGCACCGGGATGTATAGAATATCCGGAACTATGAGCCTCTGTCAGAATAGTGGTGATCAAATCATTGATGCGGGGTACACATACCCTTCCCTTAATCCTCAAAACACCTTCCTCATCGATTGTTTCTTCTTTAGCCTCTCCTTGCAACACTTTATCTCGAATTCGACCTAGTTTCTCATCATCAAACTGTTTTCCCTTGATCTTGTCAAGAAAAGAAGATCTCGCCTCCACACAAGCCAAAAATCCTCCCTTCGCATTTACTTCTAGCCTCCTAAAGTCATTAGCCAAGTTTTGGATTTCTCTAGCCAACGGGCGCCTAGAAACTTGCAAATGAGCTAGACTTCCCATGCTTCCTGCCTTTCTACTTAAGGCGTCTGCCACAACATTAGCCTTTCCCGGATGATACAGAATAGTGATATCGTAGTCCTTTAGTAGTTCCATCCATCTCCTCTGTCTCAAATTCAAATCCTTCTGAGTAAAGACATACTGTAGGCTACGATGATCCGTATAGACTTCACACTTAACCCCATACAAATAGTGCCTCCATTGCTTTAGTGCAAATACTACCGCGGCCAACTCCAAATCATGGGTCGGATAGTTACGTTCATGCACCTTTAATTGCCTCGAAGCATAAGCAATCACATTCTTCTCTTGCATTAGCACTGCACCCAAACCCGAATAGGATGCATCACAATAAACGATGAAGTTTTTACCCTCTACTGGCAAGGTAAGAATTGGTGCAGTAGTCAACAAGGTCTTGAGCTTCTGAAAGCTTTCCTCACACTCATCCGACCATACAAATGGGACATTCTGCTTAGTCAAGTTCGTTAATTGGGAAGCAATAGAAGTGAATCCCTTGACAAATCGGCGGTAGTAGCTAGCTAAACAACCAAAGCTCCTTATTTCTGACACGTTAGTAGGTCTTACCCAATTTTTCACTGTCTCAATCTTAGATGGATCCACCATCAATCCATCCTTAGAAACCACGTGTCCCAAGAAGGACACTGAATCTAGCCAAAACTCACACTTGGAGAATTTGGCATAAAGCTTTTTCTTCCTCAACAACTCTAATACCATTCTCAAATGCTCCTCATGTTCCTTCTTACTCCGCGAGTATATCAGTATATCATCAATAAATACGATCACAAAGAGATCCAAATATGGCTTAAAAATCCCATTCATCAAGCTCATGAAAGCAGCAGGGGCATTTGTAAGACCAAAAGACATTACCACAAATTCGTAGTGCCCATACCTAGTTCGAAAGGCAGTCTTTGGCACATCCGTTGCCCGTATTTTCAATTGATGATAACCGGATCTCAAGTCAATCTTAGAGAAGACACAAGCACCTTGTAACTGATCGAACAAGTCATCACTGCGAGGAAGAGGATACTTGTTCTTAATAGTTATCTTGTTCAGTTGTCTATAGTCTATACACATCCGAAAACTCCCATCCTTCTTCTTCACAAACAAAACCGGAGCACCCCAAGGAGACGCACTTGGTCTAATGAAGCCTTTGCTCAACAACTCTTGAAGTTGGACCTTTAACTCTCTTAACTCCGCGGGAGCCATTCTATAAGGGGGTATAGAAATGGGGCGAGTGCCCGGTTCAAGATCGATGCAGAAGTCAATATCCCTATCCGGTGGCATACCAGGAAGATCTGCAGGGAACACATCCAAAAACTCACGGACTACCAAAACCGACTCAATCGAAGGTACTGGGGTAGTGTCATCCCTGAGATGTGCCAAGAAAGCTAAACAACCCTTACTAACCATCTTCTTAGCATGAAGAAAGGACACGATACGAACCGGATTGGAAGTGTAGTCGCCCTCCCACACTAACGGATCTGTTCCAGGCTTGGCTAACGTCACAGTCTTAGCATTACAATCCAAGATCGCAAAATTCGGAGAAAGCCAAGTCATACCCAAAATTACATCAAAGTCAACCATTTCTAAGATAACCAAATCTACATAAGTTTTACTCCCCACAAAAGTCACCAAACAAGACCTATACACTTTTTCAACTATCACAGACTCACCCACCGGAGTAGAAACACGAATAGGCATGTCAAGTAATTCGCAATGTAAATTAAGACCATTAGCAAATGAGGAAGATACATAAGAAAATGTGGATCCGGGATCAAACAATACAGAAGCCATGCAATCACAAACCAAAAGATTACCTGTGATGACAGCATCCGATGCCTCCGCTTCAGACCGCCCAGGGAAAGCGTAACAATGGGCCCTATCGTTTGTCTGTCCGTTTCCCCTACCATGTTGTGATGTAGTGGCTCCAGTTTGCCCATCACCCCGGCCGTTTTGGTGACCACCATTACCTCGACCACCACGTCCTCCAGAATAACTGCCTCTGCCATGACCACCTCTACCTCTAGCTATTGGGGGTATATAATTCTGTTTTGGACAATATCTCCTAATATGTCCATTCTCCCCACACCCATAACACTCTCTAGAGTCAAGCATAGGTCTCTCAGAGAGGTGTTGACCGGTCTGAGGTGGACCCCCAACTACAGTCTGTAGTGAAGACTGAATTGGTCGAACTGAGTAACCTCCGGAACCCTATCCTCTGGAGTAAGAACCATTAAACTCACCTCCCTTTCGAAACCTTTTTGATGTCGATGTCATGGTGAATTCATCCGGCTTCACTCCTTCCACCTCTACCACGAAATCTACCACTTCTTGGAAGGATTTTGCCATAGCCGCTACCTGTAAGGCTGAAATCTGCAACTCTGACCTCAACCCCTTCACGAAACGATGAATCCGCTCTTGTGGACTGAAATAAAGTTGGGTGGCGTATCTGGATAGTGCACGAAACTTGGCCTCATATGCGGTAACCGACATCCTACCTTGCTCTAGACTTAAGAATTCATCTCTTTTCCTATCCCTCAAAGTCTGTGGGATGTACTTCTCCATAAACAAGCTAGAGAATGAGGCCCAAGTCATAGGTGGTGCCTCTGTTGGTTGACACTCAACATGTGATCGCCACCACATTTTGGCGCTCCCTTGAAACTGATAACTCACGAAATCCACACCAAACCGTTCTACTATACCCATCTTGTGTAGTAGCTCATGACAATCAACCAGAAAGTCATAGGAATCCTCTGATTCAGCACCCTTAAAGACTGGAGGTTTCAATTTCAAGAACTTACTGAAAAGTTCATGCTGATCATTTGTCATTATAGGCCCAATATTCAGACGTGGAAACGTGCCTATTTCCAATGAGGCATCCATGCGGGGAGCCCCAGCAGCGGCATGTCGTACCTCTGAAACCGGAGGTGTTGGTGCAGAAACCACTGGAGGTGCCTGACCCTGATCAGATAACCCGCTAAGATAAGCAAGAACCTGATTGATCATCTCTGGGGTGGGTTGGGGTGGCAATTCCTCATTTTGCACTTGTTCATTCTCCCCTTCCTCACCCTCTCTTACTACTTCCTCAGTCGGTGGAGGAGTCACCGCCCTAGCATCAGATGGGCTAGGTACTTGTCCTCTTCCTCTAGAGGACGTCCTCCCACGACCTCTACCACGGCCTCTTGCCACTGCTCTTCCTCGAGCCACAGCCCCAGTGGCTGGCTCAGACGGTTCTTGTCTTGCCGGTGTTGGTGTTGGTACAGTCGTTGCTCTAGTTCTAACCATCTGCGAAATAGAGAGAAGATGGTCAGATACCAATTTGTATCACCTAGATACCAATTGGATTCAAGTAGTAGCACGAAAGAAAGAAAGAAAGAATGGAATTTTCCTAAAGTCTTATAGCCTCTCAAAGAAAAGTAAAGGCGTCCCCCTACCATTCCTTAAGACTCTACTAGACTCGTTCTTGTGTGATGAGACCAACGAACCTAATGCTCTGATACCAAGTTTGTCACGACCCAAAACCGGGCCGCGACTGGCACCCACACTTACCTTCCTATGTGGGCGAACCAACCAATCTAAACCTTAACATTTCAATGTATATCAACAAAAGTAATGCGGAAGACTTAAATTCAGTAATAAAAACCAATCCAATAACTATTAAAATTCAACATCTATTATTCCCCAAAATCAAGAAGTCATCACCACAAGAACATCTATAATCAAATGACTAAACTAAGAGTATTCTAAAAGCTAAAACAAGTAAAAGCTAGTCCATGCCGGAAACTTCAAGGCATCAAGACATGAGGAAGAAGATCCAGTCCAAGCTAGAAGCATTAGCTCACCCTGAAGATCCGGTGTGACGAAGACTGGCTAGAATTGCGGTTGAGTTTGAAGACGACGGCACGTTTGCTGCACTCCACAAATAACAAGGAAGAAAACATAAAAGTAGGGGTCAGTACAAAACACGGGTACTGAGTAGATATCATCGGCCAACTCAAAATAGAAAACAATATATACCAGTAATATCATAAAATCAACTATGATACTCAACATGTAGCAACAACAAGTACTATATCATTAACAGTTACCGTCAAGTTCACACATGAGGACTCATGCCTCAATACCATACTCATTTGGGAATTATGTTCATTAGATTGAGTATATTAGCATCTTTCAAGATTCATTATCTTTATTTCTCTTGTGCCGGTACGTGACACTCCGCTCCCTCATATTCTTTATTCCTCTTGTGTCGGTACGTGACACTCCGATCCCCTACTACTATGTGTTGGAACGTGACACTCCGATCCCCTTAATCTACGTGTCGGTTTGTGACACCCGATCCCCTAAATCTACGTGTCGGTTCGTGACACCCGATCCCCTAAATCTACGTGTCGGTTCGTGACACCCGATCCCCCTAATACTACGTGTCGGTTCGTGACACCCGATCCCTTAATTCTATGTGTCGGAACGTGACACTCCGATCCACTAATCTCATTCTATCAATTCATCAAGCCTTCTCTTATACCAAGGCATCATCATTCTCATTACTTTAATTCATCAAGCCTTCTTTATTACTAAGGCATCATCATTAACAAAGAGATTAGGGTTTTGCAAGATTTTGGGATTCAATAACTTCATCATGCTTAAATAATCACAATTATATAATCACATTCATGCAAGCATACAATTAAGCACATAGCAGGGTTTACAATACTATCAATACATATCATTCGCTATTAAGAGTTTACTACGAATAGCATGGAATAACCATAACCTACCTCCACCGAAGATAAGTGATCAAGCAAGAATTTTCCCAAAGCCTTGTGTTTTCCTCTTCGTTTCTCCTCTCTCGTTCGATCCTTTCTCTTTCTCTTTGTTCTTTCTATTTTCTTTCTTATTTCAAAACCCTCTTTCTTTTACCCTAATTAGAATATAATTAAGAATAAAAGATGGCAATAATGACCCACTAATTAACTTAAGGTCACCTCTTTTAACCCCCAAGTAATTAGACTTATTAACATTAACCCACTAACTTTATAATTAAGGCAAGAATAGTCCAAAACGTCCCTTAAAACATTTAAGGAAATCCAACCCAGACTGGGATTACGCAGTCTGTGACGGCCCGTCGTGCCTGCGACGGTCCGTCCTGCAGGTCGTCGCAAAGTTCAGAGACTAGATTTCCACTAAAGAATCTGTGACGGTCCGTCACGCCTGTGACGGTCCGTCCTGCCATTCCGTCACGAAGTTCAGAGAGTCGATTTTCAGTACCCAATTTCAGAATTTCTAAGTGTTTTGAAACGAGACCCTGCGACGGTCCGTCGTGTCCATGACGGTCCGTCGTGGGGTCCGTCGTCTCAGGCAGTTTTCCAGAAATAAAATCTGCTGCTCAAAACGACTAAACAGGTCGTTACAGAACTCCAAGAGATGATCATCGAGAAAGCTCATAGCTTTAGATATTCTATCCATCCAGGTTCCACAAAGATGTATCATTATTTGAGAGAGGTTTATTAGTTGAGTCGTACGGAGAGAGGAATTGCAGAGTTTGTTGCTTAGTGTCCTAATTGCCAATAAGTGAAGGTAGAGCACTAGAGGCCCGGTGGTATGACTTAACATATAGAGATCCCAGAATAGAAATAAGATATGATCAATATGGACGTTATTATTGGTTTGTAGCGGTCTCGCAAGCAACATGTTTCCATTTGGGTGATTTTGTAGATTAAATGACTAAATCAGCCCAATTTTTGCCGGTAAAGACTACCCGTTCAGCAAAGGATAATGGCAGGATATATCTTCAAGAGGTAGTTAGAATTCATGGAGTTCCAGTGTTGATTATTTTGGGTAGAGGTGCCCAATTTACTGCATAATTTTTGAAGTCTTTCTAGAAAGGTTTGGGTTCAAAAGTGAATTTGAATACTGCTTTTCATCCTCAGACTACTAGTCAAGCAGAGCACACTTTTCAGACTTTAAAATATATGTTGAGGGCATGTGTGATTACTTTCAAGTATAATTGTGATAATCACCTACCTCTCATTGAGTTTGCATATAACAATGGTTACCACTCCAGCATCCAAAAGGCTCCGTACGAGGTTATATATGAGAGAAGATGCAGATCTCCTATGGGATAGTTTGAGATTGATGAGCTAGGTTGAAAGGACCATACTTAGTGCATCAATCTATAGAATTAGTAAAGGTTATTCAAGAGAGATTGAAAACAACCTAAAGTCGTTAGAAATCCTATAGAGGTGTTATGAGAAGAGACTTAGAGTTTGAGGTAGATGATTGGGTTTATTTGAAGGTTTCACCCATGAAGGGTGTTACTAGATTTGTAAAGGAGGAGAATTTTAATCCTCGATATATTGGTTCTTACAGAATATCCAAAATGATTGGTAATTTGGCTTATGAGTTGGAGCTACCGCAAGAGTTAGCAGCGGTCCATCTAGTATTTCATATTTCTATGTTGAAGAAGTATATAGGTAATCCTTCACTTATGATACTTATTAAAGATATTGGTATTAAGGATAGCTTATTTTATGAGAAGATCCATGTGCATATTCTAGATCGATAGGTTTGCAAGTTGAGAACCAAGGAAGTAGCATCAATAAATGTTCTATGGAGAAATCAGTTTGTCGAAGTAGCTATTTAGGAAGCTGAGGGGGACATGAAGAATAGGTACCCAGCCACATCTATTTGAGTCTCGAGAAATTCCAAATGGAGGTACTAATCCTTTTTTTTGGAATTTGTTTTAAATTGGCTTGTAGTATTTATATTTTGCTTGTTGGCTGTTTAAGATGAATGTTAGATATTACACCCTTAGCCTACTAAGAGTAATCTTATTAGAGGACAAATGATCCCAAGGGGGAGATATTGTAATACCCCTGTATTTGAAAGAGCTAAAATTAGAAAGAACTATTTTTGGAAAAAATGAAAATCTGAAATTTGGCAAGTTTTGTTAAGAATGAGTTTTTCGTCAATCTCAAACAACCATAAATCCTAGTACAAGATGATCTAGGTGGGATACTATGTATGAAATGAAAGGTCTTTGAATTATATTTTCCAATGCCTCTGAGTTTCCTAAATTCTTAGCTCGTATGAGGGAGATATGCGCGTTTGAAGTTAGGCTGTCAGGATAAGTGAAGTCACCCGAATTTAAGAGGGGTATTTTGGTCTTTTCATTAACCATTTAATTTATTTCGTTTTTAGTAATTAATTAGGGGTCTAAAATGATTTTTTCAGTTTACACTATTATAATTACGCTAGAGCTTTGAAAGAAGAGAAAGGAGGAGGAAAATGGAGAAAAGTCAAGGCGTTCTTCGAGATTACTTGCGAAATCTAAGTCGTTTTGCCACGGGTTGATCCCTAATGAGGATGTGAATTTACACATTATTGAGTTCATTCACCCACACGCCAATGATGTTAATTTCAACATTAAATGCATTCTAGAAAGTTGAAGGTTGATGTTCTTAAATTGTGTTCTTGAAATTGATTTTTGTTCTTGTGATTAGGATGAGATTGATGAGTTCTTGGGGAAATCATGTCAATTTTAGAGTTGTGCTTGATTAGATTATTGCGTACATGTATTGAGTATCTAAATCTAAAAACAAATTGAGAAAAATAATCGAATTTAGATTTAAAAAAATAAGAACAAAATTCCGTCGTATTAAACAGGGGAGGGAGAGCTCGACGCGCCACTGATGCACAAGAAGTGTGCCAAGATTGAGCTTCTGAACTTAGGAGCTCGCGACCCACACTAGCAGTGCTTTCGGTACATCTGCCTTTGCCCCTTTTTCGTCGTTTAGACCATCTAAGTTCTTTTAAAGTGTACTAACACTTTCTATCGATTAGCTACTCTATATGACTTCTAAACATCTAGAAATTATCCATAAATATGAATCATATCCTTGAAACTATAAATTCAAATTCAAGGAAACAATAAGAGTCAAGTCTTGAGAGTTCTTCGAGTCATTTTTAAGAAGTCTTTCTACAATCTTTTCAACTTGTTTTAAGACATAAGCATTGAGTTGAGAAAGAATAATAGTGAATTTCATCTTCTTTAAAATGTAATATGTGGGCTAAGTATTCCAAAAGAGTAAATATTTTCACATTTAAGATGATAGGAAACATCCCGAATGAGTTTTAATGAGTAGTTTTGAGTTCCACCTTTTTTAAGAGATAGAATTTTTGAGTAATAACCTCAAAACAAAGAGAAAGATATGTTTTTAAACATATAACCTGAGTATATTTTCGTAGTAGTATTGAGCATCAATATGTGGATAAGTTCATAGTAACTCAAGTATTCATAAATCATGTAGTAGTCTTAGGTAGACAGGGTCATACTTGTTATATGACTCCTTAATGTTTTTAGTACAGACTAGTGGATCCATTTAGTTGAAGCGTTCGAATTCCTAACTTCATAGGACAGTTCTAAAAACATAGGTGAGATGTTGTATCATCGCATAACATTAATTGCCTAATGAATTGGCACGATGTATCCATCTTTTTGTGTCTCCTTGTTGAAGAAATGTGTTGGTAGTGTTTTAAAAAATGCAATTGGGGCGAGTCCAAGGGCAAAATACAACAAAAACGTACTTGGGCGCATTGTAGAAGTGTAGTTCTCGCAGGCGTACCTATTTTTTGACGAGGCGTACATTTAAGCGCAATACATGTATTTGTGCAAACACTTGCTCTTAATTAATGGATCTTAGTAAAATTAGGGATATTTTAGAGAATTTTCACAATATTTCACTTCCTTATATGCTTATATTCTACATATTTTCTACTTTTTCATTGACGGTTCATATTTATAGGGATAATTTTCAATTCAAAATACCCTAACTTTAACTCTCATTCATAGCATAAGATCTTACTCCCACCATCCTAAAAAGGTATGAATTCTTCTTTTGCTTTAACTATGTAGTTCTATTACTTATTATTCTATTTCTATTTCTAATCTTTTCATTAATATAAATAGTGAATTTGTGATCTACGAATCAAGAATGTTGTGAGTTATAACTTTTGGATTCATCTAAACAGCATTGTGTTTTTTTAAAAAAGTTTATTATCATTTTTAATGATCTATAATAGTAATTTTGTATTTTCTTATGAGTAAGTAAATTTATTTTGTTAAAAAATGAACGATGTTATGAAATTTGGAGCTCAAGATGAAGCATAATGAAATGTTATCAACTTTCAAGTTTAAAGTTCAAGAATGTCCTCCTTTTTTTGTAGATGTTATTTAATAATTTTTTCCGGCCTTATGGATTGTACTATACTTTATATGTCTCTGTAATCCAAAAAACTAAACTCTAAAGCATCACAATGGATGAAGACGTCTCTATTAATGAGAGCAAAAAATATTTCGCATGGAAGTATACAATCGTGACTCCGGATGAGTACTACTTTAAATGTAGATACCGTGAACATACTTGTAGCGGCACAATTAATAGGCTTTAGCATCATTGAGCAGGCAATCATAAAGGAATAAAGTCTTTTCTTAAGGTTCCAAATGATGTAGTGAAAGAATGCAAGAAATCATTATTGAAGGTTCAAACTGTGAAAACTAAGCGAAGTGCTACTTTATAATAAATGCAAAGTGTTGCAATTGGAAGTAGTAACATCGGAAACGAATCAGGTTCCTATCAAATTACTGAAAATCTACCTCCAAACTCTAGATGTCCGATAGATAATTTTGTGAATACTCAATCAAGACAAGTTATTTTAAAGTCCAAAATGGTAATAAAGAATAAAGAAAAGAAGTTTGTCAGCGAATTGGTAGTTTCTTCTTCTCAAATGTTATTCATTTAATATTTCAAATGATCCATACTATTTGCCTATGTTTGAAGGAGTTGTTAATTATGGCTGTAGTTTTTGCCTCCTTCAATGCGTGAGTTGAGAACTTGGATACTATAAGATGAGGTTACAAATATTATCAAGATGTTAAATGAACATAAGAAATCGTGGAAGAAGTATCATTGATATATTATGTCTGATTGGTTTTTTCTTTTTAAGATCGATTGATGGTTCTGATTCTATTAAAAAATGGTGAAATGCTTGCATCGAATTTAAATAAAGTCATAGAAGAAGTGGAGAAGATAATGTTGTGCAGATAATAACCAATAATGGTCCTAATTTTGTGAATGTTGGAAAAAGAATAATGGAAACTAGATCTCATGTTTACTGGACACCATGTGCTGCACATTGTATTAATCTCTTCTTAGAAGACATAAAATAGTTTAAAATTCATCAAGATACACTTACAAAAGCAAAAGCAGTGGTGAGATTTATTTATGGACATACTTGGATGTTTGATTTAATGAGATCATTTAGATATAATCATGAACTTCTTCATCTTGTTGTTATTATCTTTGCTACGACTTATCTCACACTTCAAAGAATCCAAAGCAAAAATGATGTCTTATATCTATGTTTTCTTCCAACGTAAAGTAAGACCTTTTTTTTTTTAAAAAAAAAAGACACTTCAACTTGGTGGGGGTCCTAGTACCCTTAAACAATTTTAAAGTGTTGCAAATATATCATTTTTCAGCCACCCTCAATTGCAAAAAAAGATGTGCAATCACACACCATTTATTATCTGTCACGTGTTAAATATCATTTTTTATGTTTATTTCATTTTTATTTCTTTCTTATTTTATTAACTTCTTTTTCTTTTTCTTTAAGTTCTCTTTCTTTTTCTTCTTCTTTCTTCATTACCCTCATTTGCTCTTCAGCCCTTCTTGTGGCCTAGAAATCCTCGACGTAACTGCCAGCTTCGTCAATTCTTAAGAATAGTTTTTATCACATCTCTACTGTCATACCATGATATCATTAATTTGTTGTTAAATCAAAAAAATAATAACTAAAAAATTATAAAATTGAAAATTAATATTCACCGCCAATCTACGATCTCCTTTTCAAATTACAATAATTATGCAGTGGAACTCTGTTGCAATGAAGGTAAGAGAATTCAATAATACTTTCAAATCAGTGAAATTTCTTTATTTACATGCTAAAGAACAACATAACAATTTATTTATGTTTAAAAAAGAAATTTTTTAACAAGGAGACTTATAATTGTTATTATTTTGAAAATAATAAGGGACAAAAGAAGAAAAGAGAACAAAGAGAAGCAAGAAAACAAGAAAAAATGAGTGAAGTAAATGGGTCTTCTAAGTTGAGGAAGATATCGAAGAGATAGTTGGTTCTTTAAAAATTTGAGAAACAAGATAATAACAATAAAGAATCGAGAAAGTACATTAAAATAAATAAAAGAAAAGAAAAAAATTAATATTTCTCATTAAATAATTGCTTAAATAAATATTATTTACTTTTTGTCCATCTCACTCTCTATCAGAGGTGAAATACACTCTACATACCACATAGATACGTATGTTGGGATATATATTATTAACCATCTGTTAAGATATAATATTTATTATAGAATAAATATTTTCTCATTTTTAATAGATCATATATTCATTTATGATGTCTATTTACTTATATAGTAGATAATTTAGTGAGTAGAATTTTAGCTTATACACAGAAAAATCATCGGTTCTTATAAGTATAAAGTTTTTTATTCACAATCTAGGATGGAAACTGGACATGCCATCAGTATGATTGTAGCACAAGATTATATGTAATTTACCTTGATTATGAAAATAGAATAGTTCCAACTTCTTGTGCTAGTGCATTTTTGTATGTATTGAATGAGACCGAATAGAGATAGTTGTTTTAGACTGAATAACAAAAAAATATTTTCTAAACTATTAAATGTAATTATATTCTTAATCTTGATATAACTATTATGATCTGTATATATTAATCATAGTTTTGATTTATTAAAAGATGAAAGTCTGAGATGGACAATATACTTGGTAAGTTGTATGATAATAATACGTATTTTGGTGAAATAATGTTATAGAGATTGATTGATATTCATTTTTGAGAAATTTATAAGTTCTAAGCTTGTCAAACCTTGCAAGTGAATTTATGAATTCGACACATAAAATAAGTTAAGCAGTCTCTAAAGAAAATTAATCATTAAATTGAATTCCCCAGTAATTTAATTTATTGATTAGTATCTGTAATCTTAACATGGGAAATTACATAAGTGTTTAATGGGGAATTTCAAAATATAAATAGAGAAGTGCAATTATGAATTTCTAGTGGAATGATTTGCAATTTATTATGGTAAGAATAATTCAAATTAATTATTTGGAATTATTTTCATAATAGAAAGCCTCAATAATTAATTATGTGGTCCCTATACTGCTCATATTTAATGTAACAACCCAAAAAAATGGATATACTGAGTAATGCCTAATGTGTCTAGAATTCCTATGATTAGACCGGGTTCACACGGGTTGATGCGTGTAGAACCAGACCTCTGAACCCTCACAACAGCCAAGATAAATAACTTGGAGATTTAGTTGAACTAGGAAAGGTTGGGTCCATCCATGTAGGGCTCCTGTATATGAAGATTTACCCGGATGAGTCTTTACCCGACTTAAAAAAAGGAAATCTTAAGTTTGGAGGGTCTAAGGGTAAAAAGGTCTTTTTCTAGACTAAGGGTAGTTATAGTAATTATCCTAAAATATATTATTGATTATTTAATTAATAAGGTGGAGGGGTATTTTGGGGAGAGAGGGCCGAAAATTGACTCTTAGAGTGAAGTCTTGCTCCACCCGGTTTGAACCTAGGTGGAAGCAATGAATTAATTTTTTTTTTTAAAATTTAAGTTGGTAAATTAATGTAATTAATTAATATTTATTATTTATTAGCTGATAAAAAATAAAAGGGAAATCAGATTTTTTATCATTTAATAAAAATCTTATTTGACTAAGTCCTAAACTAGACTCCTAAGCCTAATAAAACTCTCACCCTATCTCACGTCTATCTCCTCAACATTCACGATCATTCCCTATTCTCCCATTCACATTTCTCTCTTCCAAATAACATTCAAGAACAAAAAATTTACCAAGGTTCTTTACACTTGAAGAACTCACACAAAAATATAAGTAAAACAAACGTTAATCAACCACGTAGGCAAAGAGAGGGTTTTCCGTCGAGTGGGGTGTTGAACTTTCGGTGTTGGATGTTTGTTTGGAGAAGTTTTTTTGGGCATCAAGTCAAGGTTTGAACATAAAAATATATGGTTTATCTTATCTCTTGGTCCCTTTCCCAAGAGACCCCTAAGGTTCAGTATATTCAATCCGAAAACTATAGTTGTTCCCCGTTGCATGTCCCTGTCACTAGCTCCCAATGATTCGTAGGATGGATATGTTTGCTGGTAGATATTAGCCGTGTGTTGTGTTTTCGTGATGGATATGTTAATGTATGTGCGTTTGAAATTGTATGAAGGATCACCTATGTAATCCGAAACTATGTGTACGTGTGTGCAATGTGAACCATGACTATGTGCCTCGAGTTTAAGGCTGTAAAATGTAATGTTAGTTGTTAGTATTTTATGTACACATGTTTATGTAAATCGTTATGTTCATAATTGATGTAAAGATGCTGTTTTGAGTGCAATTCTTTATCGAATGAAATCTTTAAAATGCACCTAAAGAACTCACTAAAAACTACATAAAACGTCTAAACATTTAATGTTAAAGAAGTGAGAAAATAGGCTGCAAAAATTTCCAGAATCTTGTTAATGAGTTTCGCCAAGCTAAGGGGATTTTCATGCTACAAAAAAATGAATTAATATATGTGAGATCACTGGGGATAGGACTCGTGACCTCCCCATGTTAAAAATCAATGAAATAAGATGAGAAAAAGGGAATGTGACATGTGGGATTTCAAGCCATGACCTTGGTTGGAAAATGAATTATGAAAATAAGAAATGAGAGGAGTGGGATTTGAACCCACCACCTTTTAGTATACTTATAAAAATTAAAAGAAAAATAAAGGGTGAGGCGCTTGGGAATCTAACCCATGACCTCTAGGCAGAACCAAGGGAAATTAAGAAGAAGAAATTAAAGTGGGGTTGTGTGGGTTCGAACCCACACCCCCTCGGCTAAAGGAGTGAAATTAAAAGAATTAAAAACTAAAAGTAAATGAGGTTGTGGGGGTTTGATCCCACATCCTCTCAGTCCCATTGAGCAAAAAATGAAGAAAAAATTAAAAGAAATTAAAAGAAAATGAAGGCATTGGGGCTTGATATTGGGTCCCTAAGCCGTGTAGACCAAAATAAAATAAATGAAGAATGTAAGCATTGTCCAAGGGATTCAAAACCGGGTTCCCTTACCAAAATTCTATATTGATATATAAGTCATATGTAAATTAAATATTCAGAATAATGCTGTCCACTTAGATCGAAATCGAGATCTTGGCATACATACAAGATGCATAAGTCTTATACCACATAATCTTAGGAATATATGAATCAGTCAAACAAACTATGAACGAAACCTCATGGCTTGTATGTATAGACCATAAGTCTATCATACGTTCTAAAATAATTGAACCTAAGATGTATGTAATGAAATAATGAAACTTTAGAAGGATTAAGTAAGAGTGTAAAACACACTAAATGGCCAAGTGCATTGTCACATGATGAAATGAATAATGAAATAATGAAATGCACAATGAAATGATGAAACCCTAGAAGGTTTAAGTAAGAGTGTGAAACACACTAAATGGCCAAGTGCATTGGCATATGATAAAATGAACATTCATGTAAAAAGGGGAGACTTATGATTACCAAATGTGCTAATTCTAAAGATTGTGGTGACAACATGATATGAGGTAAATGAAAAAGATGAGAGCAATATCAAATGAGCCTAAGTAAATGTTACAAAAACGTACTCACCTACGAGAGTGTCAAGTTAATGAAGAGACCAGTCTTTATGAACACTCTAATGAATGTATTGAGATTAACACACTTAATACTAATGATGAGATGAGAAATCATCTATTGAGCTATGATGTCCTCATACAAGAAATCAGCTTTCATGACGTATGAGTTGAATGTAATGGAACTTTATATTGAGCACCGATATACTAGCTATAAGATATGATGCCTTCTTTTGAGAAGGGCGGAGGTTCACGTGACTCTCATGAGATAAGACTGTCCGACATGCCAGATATGCGTCTCCTTATATCTCCTGGTCTTTGAACCTATACTGCCTATATATGGATCTGGTGGGGTTCAATTCCCATGTATGCTATCATGTTTTGGGTCAATTTGGCCGGTGATTCCACCTCTTTTCGATGTGGGGGAGACATTGGATTTCATGATGCTAACATGATCTATGTCGGTTAAAGTTAAAGTTCCCAATGGATGAATGAGGCCAGCCTCAAATAATGCACTTAATGAAATGAATGATACCAAAGGTGTTATGATAGGATAACCAACAGGTGATCCAGACTCAAGTAATGACACTAGGTCATTCTTGATCATTGCACAGCAAACCCGATGAAAGTCTTAAACTACATCCTAGGTATAACTGGTGTTCACACTAGTCTATGAATGAAATGAAATCAAGTACGTATGAATGAATGAAGCAGACTCTATGCTTGCTAAAGAAGGTTACCTAGTTGAGGTCTCATATGTTGAGCCCTCATTTTGGGATGTCTTAATGTCAAGTCCATGATTCCAATGTCTCATGGCATATGAATGAGTGATATGAAAGATGTTATCTGTTATATGCAATATGTTATGTAATATGTGTAAGATGTTATATGTTGTGTGCAATATGATAAGTATGATGATGCATGTTACTCTCATGTCATAACTTTCCTAATCCAAATTTTGAAAGCTCACTAACTTTCCTAATCCCATTTTGGCAAGTCCACTGACTTGACTTTCTATAATCAGGTTGTTAGGAAAGAGATGTTCTCATGCATGTCCTTGGTGTGTGCTTGCATATACCCATACTTAGTATAAGTGAGTACTAATACCATACAATTCTACTATTTAGGTGCAAGCACATGTGGACGCTAGAGCTTACTGGTTGACGTTGCAGCTATCAGGACGTGGAGCTTTTATCCTGACTTGGTAGGCCCTCATGCTTTGGAGGATGTCTACCATTATTATCTAGCTTCGATGTAGGATATATCTAGTAGAACATGTTCCACTAGTGTTTCTTTCCACTTTTGTTTAGACTTTGTATTGGTGCCGTTTTGGCAAAAATACGTTTAATAAAATTATGAACTGATTCTTTCATTTGATTATCTCTATATTAGATGGTTGATTTGTGAACGTCTATGATGTTATGTTTAAAATGACTAGCATGAAATAAGAAAAAAAAAGTTTAAATTTTCCGCTAAAATTAACCTAGATGAAGTAAGAATGACGTATGTAGGATTGTCTGCGACCTCTGAGAGGTCAACGACGCCGGTCTCGTCTGGGGTCTAGATTCCGATTGTGACATTTAACTAGAACTCAGAATCCTATTTCTAAAGGTAAAAGGGGAGATGAGCGCGAGTTTTCTTATATAAGAAAACTAAAGTATAAACTTTAAGTAGAAGAAAAATAACGTGGATTTTGTTATCCTCTTTGGAGTTGAAAGAAATCTCTATAATTAGGAATTCTTCTTACCCTAGAAGATGATTAGTTTTCTATTCATACTCTCCCACCCAAGTATCAAGAGAGTTTGAATGTGACTTGGGATCACTGTAGAATACCATAGTTCTCTTGTAGATTCTCTTGAAGATCTGTCTATCTTGGAGATTCGCTTGAAGGTATCTTCTCACGCTTGAAGAGGTAATTCTTGATTAAATTTCAGTATGTTTTTGTGTTTCAACATGATATATGTTTTATCATAAACGATATTGTTTATCTATTATTCATATAAGTAATAAAGATCCTAATATACTTTCGTCGTGCATTTATGTTTAGAAACAACATGATTGGACAATTAATTATTCTAAATAAGAATAAAGGGGTAATAGGACCCCTACAAAGTTCAATTGTCTTTTTAAAAATTAGATCTTACTTTGGTAGGGTAATTATGTATTCTCTCTATATTCTCTTGGGATAAAAAACATGAAGGGATTAAAACACGAGCTACAATTTTGTATGATCAAAATTTTTGGTCATATATTGCTTATTGTGTGAAATGTGTTTACTCCTTTCGTTAGTATTTTGAGGGTTGTAGATTCAGAGGAAAAATTATGTACGGACATTTGTATGATTTGATGAGTAAGGCTAAGGAAAACATATCTATGAACTGTGGATATAATTACAAAAATTACGGTCCCATTTGGAGAAGAATTTATAAAAGATGGACTCACCAACTCAATCATCCACTTCATGTTGCTGGATATTATTTGAGTCCTCAATTACAATTTGAGGAAAGTTTATCTATTAATTTTTAAGTGAAAAAAATTTGTACTTATTTGTGGAAAGAACGTTGGATTATTGTTGACACCCAATTTTGACCGACCTTTAACCATTTTTAGGATTATATTAGATTAAATATGTATTTTAAAATTTACTTAAAGTTTTGATGTTTTAGTCAATTTTTCTCAAAATTATATATTTTAGTATCGTTTACTTTATAAAATTATTGTAAATATTATTATATTTTAAAATTATTAATGAACTTCAAATATTTTAAAATATAAATGATTTTAAATTATACAAAAATATTTTAATATATGTAGTATAATAATAAAATTATTTAAATTCTAGCCTATTCTATTATAATTTCTTTCATTTCTCCGATCATAGCCACTCTTTTATTTCAATTCTAGCCAATTTTAATTACAATTTTAGTCATTCCATATCTAACACATCTAGTTTCAAGACTTCATCTTTTGACGTCATCCGTCTATTTAATTACTTAAATTCTAGATCAAATCCTAACCCTCCATGTCTATCTAATCTAATGGTTGAGATCATCTTTTTTTCAATATCTCTTTTAACACCAAAAGACCCAAAACCTAAAACTCCCTCTCCTTGGCCGGCAGCCGCCTCCCCTCTCTCTCCCCATCCTTTTCCGGCAGCCGCCTCCCCTCTCCCTCTCTCTCCCCAGCGACCCCTCTTCTTTTTCCCCCGGCCAGCCAGCAGCTGCTGGCCGCCTCTTTCTCTCCCCTTTCTTCCCTTCTCTCAATCGTCTCCCTCTTCCCATCTCCCTCTCAATCGTTCCTCTTCCTCCCCCGTTTCCCTTCTCTGTTTTCCCTTCCTTTTTCTTCACCTGCAGGGAAAGCACGACGGGAACCACCAGCAGCAGCCGTGACGAGCCGCCAGCAGTAGCAGCCACTCCGGCCAGCAGCTGTGTCCATCAGCCAGGCGAGGCATGGCAAGCAGCGACCAGGCGGCACCGCCTTCCTGTTCCCTTCTCCCTCTCGCCCCATATCCTTTTCTCCTCCTTTCTTTTTCCGAGCATTAGCAGCAAGAACCAGCCAGGCGAGGCAGCCGGCAGAAGCAGCAAGCGAAAACTCGCTGCTCTCTTTATCCTCAACGCAACTACTCCGACCAGCAGCTATGGCGGAACTCCGCAGCTCGAGAAAACAGAAGCCGCCGGCGAAGGCAGCGACTAGAAGCCCAGCGCCACCTCGACTCCTTGCCTCTCCTCTCTTCTCGGGCAGCTGGGCAGTACGATGAGTAGCAGCTACCGGCTGTTCCGAGAGCAGCAACTCCCTCCCCTCCTTTCATTCACACATTGACATCTTTGAAAAGAACTCACATTCTCCAACTCATTCTTACTTTGTTACCACAAATGCTACATTATTCTTAAACTTTCTCATTCTCTCATTGCCATACACACAATAATTCTCTCAACCCATCACTCATTCTTATAATACAAGTTGATAATCTTTTTCGCATAATTGGTTAGTCCTCTTTATTATTTTTAATTTGTTTTTTTTGCATAATTATAATATTTGTGTGTTGAGAAACGAAACAACAAAGAAGCATCAAACTTTGTTTCATTATCCTTTTACGTTTGATAATATAACTATGGTTATTCTTTATCTCTTTTTGTTTGTTATTTACATATATATGAGAGCAATTTTCTACTTGTTTATTGTAATTTTTAAAGTGAGAAATCATGCCTATAGGTTTATTTTATTTTAAATCTTTAACCACCTAGAATTCTTGTTTGTAGGTGTGGTAATCTAATCAATTTTCAACATGCTCGACGCTTTGTTTGTTAATAAGTTTTAAAATAACTAGATTCCATTAATTTTTGAATATTAAAATCAAATCCTAATAATTTAGTAGGCTGTTAGATGTTTAAAAATGATATAACTTTTTAGCATTGTCTTGTCACACAGAAACCTTGCCCAAGGATTAAAATGTTCATATCATTTAGATTTACAAAATCATGCATATATGTGTTACTCCGTTTTTTTTTAACACCTAGAAATCATGTTTGTAGGCTTGTAAATAAACTTTTAGAATATCCATAATGAAAATAAAATTGGTTGTGCATATTTGTGCCCCCCTAAAAGTAGCTAATATTATTAATTAATAATCTTATTTGTCCTTTTAAAAAATTCCGCACTCATGATGCAATATGTTGTTTTCTTAGAATAATAATGATATTAAATTAGAATCATTTCATGCATTTAACAAATTACTTGGCTTTTAAATATATTTCATAGTAAAATCTTTGCATTTAATAAATTTACTACCTTAAGGTTCTACTAGTTTTTTCTTACTTACAAGGTTTTGCGACATAATTTTCTTAAAGGTCATTATTCAATCTTCCTTTAAAACTTTGGATTGATTATGACATTGTTTATTTTTGAAAATAAATTATAAGCACTATCTCCTAACCTATCGTTAGTGGGAAAGTAAAAGGAACTACGAGGTCTATTTCAAATTTTTAAAATAAACCGACGCGTCCCCGGAAGTACCACCTACCCATGAATTTCAAAAGGAATTATGTGTATTTATATGTAAATATTTATGTGCCTATATGCAAACTAAATCTTTTAAATCATTTTTAAAAATATAAACTATTGTTATTTCTTTAAGACCAACCTCAAATCAAAATTGTTTCTATGGTGGAGGAGCGCGATCAATAATATCGTGGCATCACCCCTATAAAGAAACAATCATTTTTTTAAAAATAAAAATTCCTATTCAAAACTTGCTCAATTTTTTAAAACATTACTTTCGCACATATTAATTGCTTAAATATTTGCAAATTTTGTTTATAACATAGTGTCGTATGTTAAAATAAATAAAAATGAGCTTAATTGTTTATTAATTGCTATCACCTAGCATTGCATGCTTAAATTAACTAAAAATAAAATTTAATTGCTTAATATTATGTCATCACTTAGCAAGCATATTAAGCTAATAAATGAAGTGACCTTAATTGCTACTTGTAACCCCCACATAGATTGCATGAGACACGGCCGGGACCCACATTTGTGGACCTTGAGGGATGCCTAACACCTTGCCCTTGAGATAATTTGACCCTTACCCCCGATCTCTGACTCGTTCACCTTAGCTAGACTTAGTTAGGTTAGATAGGTTCCCTAACGCGCCTTAATTTGTTAGGTGGCGACTCCAAACTTTAAATCCGGTTTCTGCGAAAATGGGGCGCGACAGAATGACGAGTCCACTGGGGATATTAGGTTCTTACCATTACGTGTTAATTGCTTATTTATGTGGGGTTTACTTTATTTTTGTCATTTCATTATTTGTTAGGTGCTTACCATGTTTAGTTTATTTTGTTGCCTTATCTACTGTTCTCTCTCTATGTTCCATCCATTTCCCTTTTCCTTAATTGTTTATTACCATGTTTGACCTCTTCCCTTTTCCCTTATTTGTTTACTAACATGTTTAATCACATACCCTCTTTCCTTATTTTTGTGATTTTTTTAATGTATTTATATATTTAATTTCCTTTATTTGTTTATGCTTATTTACTTATTGTTTCATAAACTGCATATATGTTACCACTTTCCAATTCAAATGCTAAGTGTCGCTTTGATGACTGCATTTCGGTCATAATTCCCCCAATTGTGACCCTCTTCCTTTTTTTTTATTTTGTTCTCGTGATGTTGTGCCTTTGAACCTCTCACAACTACTCCAATTCTATTAAAATACCCATTATAAAGAGTCGGCATATGCATGGACGTAACGGATGGTTTTACTACCGCGAAACCATGAGCCTCTCACATAGAATCCCTTTCAAGTCCGCGTCAAGAAAACTCTTAGAAGTCCTTGTTAGGTCATACATGTTGCATAAACCCTAGGTGGTTTGACCCTTGGCGTCAATCCAACATAATTAGTAGCCACCCTATTGTCTAAAGGACCCCAACACCCTCTAGACAAATTGCATACTTATGTGTCAATTTGAACATCTTATTTAAATCAAGTCATTATGTCAAAATGTAATTAAAGACTTTCTTTGACTCTAAACTTTAAATTAGTAAATATGACTTGAATCAATCATGTGACCTTATTCTATTAACTGATATAATTGTACCACTTTGAGTTATTGTGTCATTCATTTGAAATTATAATTTTGGATCACTATATAATAACTCGGTTTTGTGTTTGATTTACTTCTTTGACTAAAGGTTGTCTAATATTTGGATTTTGGGCTCGACTAAGAACCTGCAATATGACAAATATGTTCAACCTTCGAAAAACTCACCCCTCTTCTCGTCCACAACAAAGTACCTTTTGGACTATCTCTTCTCTTCCTATTCCTACTCACACCCTCTCTCAACAAAGGTCTCCAACATGCCTCAACTTTGATGCTTCACAATATGAGGGAAAAGGTGAAAAAATAGAGAAGTCTAAGCTTGATGCACTGCAACGAAAAATGCAAGACTTGGAGAAAAAGGTGAATGGAGGATTAAACTCAATACCTACTCATGACCTAAGGTATAAAAATTTATGTCTACACCCAGCAGTTGAATTGCCGTCGAGATTTAAAATTCTAAAATTCAGCATGTTCGACGGACATGGAGATCCAATGGCACATCTCAAATATTTTTGCAGCAGACTAGTTGGCTTAGAAAACAATGACCCTCTCCTAATGAGGTTATTTATTCAAAGCTTATCAGAAATAGCCTTCACTTGGTACGTCAAATAAGACTTTGACAATGGCTCGCATGGGAAGACATGGCTCGAGACTTTGTGGAACAATACAAGTTTAATGAGAAGGTTGGCCCTACAATGTTAAATTTGCTCAAATTGAACAAATTAAGTCATGAATCTTTTGAGGAATATGTCATATGATGGAGAATGGAAGCCTCCAAGATACGTCACTTACTGCATGAAGAGGAGTTGGTACAAACTCTCATCAGATCACTTGAGGGTATATACTACAAAACCATGTTCTTCGCTGGTATTCAAAGTTTCGACCTAATTCGAATTGGAAAAGAGTTAGAATATGGCATTCAGTCTGGAAGAATTGCTGATACACAAATTCCTTTTCAAGTCCTGAAAGACTCATTAGATGAAAGGAACGAAGATGCATTTACCTATATACCTTCGAAACAAAGAAATCAGAATATTGATCAAAGTCATGCTATTCTTGAGCCTTCCAACCCTCTGGTATCTCAACTTAAGGTGAGGAAACCTAGTGTCTTCACTCCCATAAGGGAAACTTCGACCGACATTTTCCAGAGATTATGGGCTAAAGGACTTCTAAGACTAATAAATGGATGGATTCCCAAGCACTCTACTTCAAACTTTGATCTATCCAAAAATTGTTCCTATCATTCAAACATTCAAGGTCATGACACCGAAGAATGTGCAGCATTGAGAAATAAGATTCAGAATATGATTGAAAAAGGAAAAATTATAGTACAACAAGGATGACAAAAACAACTATGGCGAATACATTCATCGTTCAAGGAGATCCTACAAAGATGTACGTTAGGCACTTGACAAGGAAGCGTAAATCACATCAGAGAAATTGATATGGACAAGACTCTTATGAACAAGTTGGCTTTATTGTTCTCAGACCTTATGCCCAAAGTCTTCCTCATTCCTTTCATTTTTCCTTGTAATTGTGAACTACGTTTGACCTGATTTCCTTTTTGGATATGTAGGCAACCCTTGATGGGTTCGGTCTCTATCAAATAAATTTTCTTTCTTTCCCATGGTCATTCAAAACACTCCTTTACAAATTCAAATCTAGGCTAATTGACAATCCATGAACATGATTGACACTTGAATTCGAAGTCGAGCCTTAATGTCCAAATGTAAGACAATCACTTTCTTTGGAACTTACAATTTTTCTTTGAGTGAAGCAGGATAAAAAATTCCCTACTACTAAACTAGGGCAGAATTTTTGAGTAAACCTCAAAAATTTTCATAGAGATATTTTAAAAAGTGAGTATATATCTTATACTCTTAACTGGGGCAGAAATTTTTGAGAAATTCTCAAAAATTTCATCACAATGGAATGCAACTCTAAAGGCAAAACAAGAACAGGTATGACCATCTTTCGCCTTTTGAATTTACGATTTTTCTCTGGATGCAAGAATAAATTATATATGAGCGTACTGTCATATTTAGGAGCTACTATGTAAGTCATACTATCCTCAGATTATTTTTTTGAACAGGCTTTTATCAACTTTCTTCTACGACTGACTAAAGATATATTTAAGCTCTCCCGCCTTATTATAATACGACATTTAGTCTCTTCCGCCTTACAATAAGATGTTTAGGCTTTTCCGCCTTAAAATATGATGTTTAGGCTCGTCTGCCTTACAATAGACATTTAGGTTCTTCCGCCTTACAATAGGATATTTAGGCTCTTATGTCTTACGATATTTAGGCTCGTCTGCCTTATAATACGACGTTTAGGGTCGTCTTCCTTACAATACGACATTTAGGCTCGTCTTCCTTACAATACGACATTTAGGCTTGTCTGCCTTACAATACGACATTTAGGTTCTTCCGCCTTACAATAGGATGTTTAGGCTCTCCGCCTTACAATAGGATGTTTAGGCTTGTCTGCCTTACAATCCGACATTTAGGCTCGTCTGCCTTACAATACGATGTTTAGGCTCTTCCGCCTTACAATAGAATATTTAGGCTTTTCCGCCTTAAAATATGATGTTTATGCTCGTCTGCCTTACAATATGACATTTAGACTATTACGCCTTACAACATGATGCTTACATACATCCACCTTACTACGATACATTCCCGTCTATTTTATTATCGCTATATTATCACATCTGTTAGAGTTTGACGTTATTCTTCAGAGATGGGCCAAAGACTATCAAGGCATGCCCTACGTCTCAAAACAGATACACTTCTTATCACCTCTTGTCATTTATTTAGAACTTATATTTTATCATTATTGGTCATACTTTATCTATTTATAAGCTAACAATTTATTTAGAATTTGCAGATATGATCGATTGCCCCTTGATTACAATTATCATGTTATCATCTATCACAACGAAGACCCTATCAATTCTTTACTACTCATACTCAAAACCTTGCAAAAGCTGATAAACTCACTCTATCATGCTCTTCTCGCTTCTTTGTCATGCTCTTTTAGCCTCTCAATCTCTCTCTTCTCGCTACTCTAATCTTATCCATTCAAGCCGATATCGTGCCTTCTGAATACCTTACCGCTCTTTCAACTTTTAAGAGTTTCATTTGCTCTTGAATCTAGAACTACACACGACCTGATTCTCGTATAAACAGAGATATGTAGGCGACTTAAAACCAAAGTCTCGGTCGTACCCTTTTTCAACTCTATATCGTTTCAATTCATCCAACTGACATCTCTCGTCGATCGGACAAAATCGGCTACTAAGTCAACGTTAGTTGCCTGACAATTCATTCTTCATTCTCAATCAACCAAGGGGCATCTGTTGACACCCAATTTGACCGACCTTTAACCATTTTTAGGATTATATTCGATTACATAAGTATTTTAAAATTTACTTAAAGTTTTGAAGTTTTAGTCGATTTTTCTCAAAATTATATATTTTAGTATCGTTTACTTTATAAAATTATTGTAAATATTATTACATTTTAAAATTATTAATGAATTTCAAATGTTTTAAAATTTAAATGATTTTCAATTATACAAAAATATTTTAATATATGTAGTATTTTAATGAATTATTTAAATTCTAGCCTATTCTATTATAATTTCTTTCAATTTTAGCCACTCCAATTAAATTATATTCCGAGCAGAGCCACTCTTTCATTTCAATTCTAGCCAATTTTAATTACAATTTTAGTTATTCCGTATTTAACTCATCCAATTTCAAGACTTCATCTTTTGATCTCATCCGTCTATTTAATTAATTAAACTCTAGATCAAATCCTAACCCTCCATCTCTATCTAATCTAACGGTTGAGATCATCTTTTTTTTCAATCTCTCTTTTAACACCAAAATACCCAAAACCTAAAACTCTCTTCTCCCTCCCACTCCTTGGCCGGCAGCCGCCTCCCCTCTCCCTCTCTCTCCCCGGCGACCCCTCTTCTTTTTCCCCCGGCCAGCCAACAGCTGCTGGCCGCCTCTTTCTCCCTCTTTCTCTCCCCTTTCTTCCCTTCTCTCCAATCGTCTCCCTCTTCCCCTCTCCTTATCCATCGTTCCTCTTCCTCCCCCGTTTCCCTTCTCTGTTTTCCCTCCCTTTTTCATCACCTGCAGGGACATCACGACGAGAACCACCAGCAGCATCAGTGACGAGCCGCCAGCAGTAGCAGCCACTCCGGCTAGCAGCTGCGACCATCATCCAGACGAGGCATAGCAAGCAGCGACCAGGCGGCACTGCCTTCCTCTTCCCTTCTCCCTCTCGCCCCATCTCCTTTTATCCTCCTTTCTTTTTCCGAGCAGTAGCAGCAAGAACCAGCAAGGCGAGGCACCGGCAGAAGCAGCAAGCGAAAACTCACTGCTCTCTTTCTCCTCAACGCAACTACTCCGACCAGCAGCTATGGCGGAACTCCGCAGCTCGAGAAAACAGAATCCGCTGGCGAAGGCAACGACCAGTAGCCCAGCGCCACCTCGACTCCTTGCCTCTCCTCTCTTCTCTGGCAGCTGGACAGCACGATGAGTAGCAACTACCGGCTGTTCCGAGAGCAGCAACTCCCTCCCCTCCTTTCATTCACACATTGACATCTTTGAAAAGAACTCACATTCTCCAACTCATTCTTACTTTCTTACCGCAATTGCTACATTATTATTAAACTTTCTCATTCTCTCATTGCTCGTACACACAATAATTCTCTCAACCCATCACTCATTCTTATAATACAAGTTGATAATCTTTTTCTCATAATTGGTTAGTCCTCTTTATTAATTTCAAATTAATTTTTTTTGCATAATTATAATATTTGTGTGTTGAGAAACGAAACAACAAGGAATCATCCAACTTAGTTTCATTATCCTTTTACGTTTGATAATATAACTATGGTTATTCTTTATCTCTTTTTGTTTGTTATTTACATATATATGAGAGCAATTTGCTACTATAAGTCTACTATATCACAATTATTGCCTCATCGTATATGTGTTACATTACCTCTTCTTCCAGGTTTTGAACTTAGAGTTCAAGATATTGAAGACTTGCCTAGAAGAAATTATGGACGAAGCCTCGTTCATTCTATTATTATATATATATTTATTCGCTCTTTATTTTTACTTGTAATATTTGTACAACTCTTTAACTCTATATATAAAATAAAATATTTTGGGGGGATCACCTAAGGGAAGGGGATTTACATGCTACTTGTTTATTGTATTTTTTAGAGTAAGAAATCATGCCTATAGGTTTATTTTATTTTAAATCTTTAACCACCTAGAATTCTTATTTGTAGGTGTGGTAATCTAACCAATTTTCAACATGCTCGACGCTTTGTTTGTTAACAAGTTTTAAATAACTAGATTCCATTAATTTTTGAATATTAAAATCAAATCGTAATAATTTAGTAGGTTGTTAGATGTTTAAAAATGTTATAACTTTTTAGCTGTCTTGTCACGTAGAAACCATGCCCAAGAATTAAAATGTTCATATCATTTAGATTTACAAAATCATTGTAGGCTTGTAAATAAAATTAAAAATGTTATAACTTTGTGGTGCATATTTGTGCCCCCCTAAAATTAGCTAATATTATTAATTATGTAACGACCTGTTTAGTCGTTTTGAGCAGCAGATTTTATTTCTGGAAAATTGGCTGAGGCAACGGACACCACGACGGACCGTCACAGGCACGACGGACCGTCGCAGGGTCTCGTTTCAATATACTTAGGAATTCTGAAATTGGGTACTGAAAATCGACTCTCTGTAATTTGTGACAGACCTGCAGGACGGGCTGTCATAGCTACGACGTACCGTCGTGAGCTCCCGTTGCAAAACACTTCAACTTTTGAGAATTTGGTACAGAGAACGAGTCTCTGATCATCATGACGGAGGTGCAGGACGGACCGTCACAGGTGTGACGGACCGTCACATCCCACTTGAGTTATAAGGGGCTGCGACGACCTACGTGACGTACCGTCGCAGGCACGACGGGCCATCACAGGTTGCGCAAATCCCAGGCAGAATCGGATTTCTTTACACATTTTAAGGGACGCTTTGGACTATTCTTCCTTAATTATAAAGTTAGAGGGTTAATATTAATAAGTCTAACTACTTGGGGGTAAAAAGAGGTAACCTTAAGTTAATTAGTGGGTTTTATTGTCCTCTTTTACACTTAATTATATGTTAATTAGGGTAAAAGAAGAGGGTTTGAACAAAAAGAAAACAGAAAGAACAAGAAAGAGAGAGAGAGAACAGTCGATCAAAGGGAGAGAACAAGGCTTGGGAAAAACTCTTGCTTGATCACTAGTCTTCAGTGGAGGTAGGTTATGGTTTTTACGATATTCATAGGGGACTCTTAATAGTGGACGATATGTATGGTGGTATTGTAAACCTGTCTATATGCTTAATTGTATGCTTGCATGAATATGATTTTGTGATTTTGAATAAACAAGCATGATGAAAACCATTGAATCCCAAATCTTGAAAGAAACTTTAATCAATGTTATTAATGATGATGCCTTGGTATAAAAGAAGGCTTAATGATTTAAAGTAATGGGATTGATGATGCCTTGGTATAGAAAAGGCTTGATGAACGGATAGAATGAGGTTAGTGGATCGGAGGTCGTGTCACGTTCCGACACATAGTATTAGTGGATGGAGTGTCACGTTCCGACACATAGTATTAGTGGGACGGGTTGTCGCGAACCGACACGTAGAATTAGGGGATCGGAGTGTCACGTACCGACACATATAGGGGATCGGGTGTCACGAACCGACACGTAGAATTAGGGGATCGGAGTGTCACGTACGGACACATAGTGGTAGGGGATCGGAGTGTCACGTACCGACACAAGAGGCAGAAAGATAATGAATCTTGAAAGATGATAAATATACAATCTAATAACTAATTCCCAAATGAGTATGGTATGGAGGCTTGAGCCCTCATGGATGAACTTGATGGTACTTGTTGATGATTATAGTACTTGTTGTTGCTACATGTTGAGTTTATAGTTGATTTATAATATTACTTGATATATATTATCTTCTATTTTGAGTTGGCGATGATATCTACTCAGTACTTGTGGTTGTACTGACCCCCTACTTTTATGTTCTTCTTTGTTAATTGTGTATTGCAGCAAACGTTCCGTCAACTTCAACTCAACAGTAATTCGAGCCAGTCTTCGTCATACCGGATCTCAGGGTGAGCTAATGCCTCTAGCTTGGACTGGATCTTCTCCTTCAAGTCTTGATGCCTTGACATTCGGCATGGACTAGCTTCTTATGTATTTTTAGCTTCTTAGACATTTTTAGTTAGTAATTTGGTTATAGATGTTCTTGTGATGATGACTTCCAGATTTTTGGGGATAATAATAATAGTTTTGAATTGTTTTATTAATGAGTTTAAGTCTTCCGCATTATTTTCTGTTGAAATGTTAAGGGTTAAATTGGTTGATTCGCTCACATAGGAGGGTAAATATGGGTGCCAGTCGCGTCCCCGATTTGGGTCGTGACAAACTTGGTATCAGAGCATTAGGTTCGTTGGTCTCATCACACAAGAACAGGTCTAGTAGAGTCTTAAGGAACGGTAGGGGGACGCCTTTACTTTTCTTTGAGAGGCTATAAGACTTTAAGAAAATTCCATTCTTTCATTCTTTCTTTCGTGCTACTACTTGAGTCCAATTGGTATCTAGGTGATACAAATTGGTATTTGACCATCTTCACTCTATTTCGCAGATGGTTAGAACTAGAGCAACGACCGCACCAGCAGCCACAACGGCAAGACAAGACACGATTGAGCCAGCCACTGGGGCTGTGGCTCGAGGAAGAACAGTGGCAAGAGGCCGCAGTAGAGGTCGTGGGAGGACGTCCTCTAGAGGAAGAGGACAAGCACCTAGCCCATCTGATACTAGGGCGGTAACTCCTCCACCGGCTGAGGAGGTGATAAGAGAGGGTGAGGAAGGGGAGAGTGAACAAGTGCAAAATGAGGAATTGCCACCCCAACCTACCCCAGAGATGATCAACCAGGTACTTGCTTATCTTAGCGGGTTATCCGATCAGGTTCAGGCACCTCCAGTGGTTTCTGCACCAACACCTCCGGTTTCAGAGATACGACATGCTGCTGCTGGGGCTCCTCGTATGGATGCCTCATTGGGAATAGGCACATTTCCACGTCTGGCTACTGGGCCTATTATGACAAATGATCAGCATGAACTTTTCAGTAAGTTCTTGAAATTGAAACCTCAAGTCTTCAAGGGTGCAGAATCAGAGGATGCCTACGATTTTCTGGTTGATTGTCATGAGCTACTACACAAGATGGGTATAGTAGAACGGTTTGGCGTTTAGTTCATGAGCTATCAGTTTCAAGGGAACGCCAAAATGTGGTGGCGGTCACATGTTGAGTGTCAACCAGCAGAGGCACCACCTATGACTTGGGAATCATTCTCTAGCTTGTTTATGGAGAATTATATCCCAAGGACTTTGAGAGATAGAAAAAGGGATGAGTTCTTGAGTCTAGAGCAAGGAAGGATGACGGTTAACGCCTATGAGGCTAAGTTTCGTGCATTATCCAGGTATGCCACTCAACTCTGTTTCAGTCCACAAGAACGGATTCGCCGTTTTGTGAAGGGGTTGAGGTCAGAATTGCGGATTTCAGCCTTACAGGTGGCGGCTACGGCAACATCCTTCCAAGAGGTGGTAGACTTTGTAATAGAGGTGGAAGGAGTGAAGCCAGATGACTTCACCACGACATTGACATCAAAAAGGTTTCGAAGGGGAGGTGAGTTCAATGGTTCTTACTCTAGAGGACAGAGTTCCGGAGGTTACTCAGTTCGACCAATTCAGTCTTCACTACAGACTGTAGTTGGGGGTCCACCTCAGAACGGTCAACACTACTCCGAGAGACCTATGCCTGACTCCATAGAGTGTTATGGATTTGGGGAGATTGGACATATTAGGAGGAATTGTCCAAAACAGAGTTACAGACCCCCAATAGCTAGAGGTAGAGGTGGTCATGGTAGAGGCCGCTTTTCTGGAGGACGTGGTGGTCGAGGTAATGGTGGTCACCACAACGGCAGAGGTGATGGGCAAACTGGAGCCACTACAACACAACATGGTAGGGGCAACGGACAGACAAGTACTGGGGCCCATTGTTACGCTTTTCCTAGGAGATCTGAAGCGGAGGCATCAGATGCTGTCATCACAGATAACCTTTTGATTTGTGATTGCATGGCTTCCGTATTGTTTGATCCTGGATCCACATTTTCTTATGTATCTTCCTCATTTGCTAATGGTCTGAATTTACATTGTGAATTGCTTGACATGCCTATTCGTGTTTCTACTCCGGTGGGTGAGTCTGTGGTAGTTTAAAAGGTACATAGGTCTTGTTTGGTGAATTTTGTGGGGAGCAACACTTATGTAGATTTGGTTATTTTAGAAATGGGTGATTTTGATGTAATTCTGGGTATGACTTGGCTTTCTCCGAATTTTGCAATTTTGGATTGTAATGCAAAAATGGTGACGTTAGCCAAGCTTGGGGCAGATCCGTTAGTGTGGGAGGGCGACTACACTTCCAGTCCGGTTCGTATCGTGTCCTTTCTTCATGCTAAGAAGATGGTTAGTAAAGGGTGTTTAGCTTTCTTGGCACATCTCAAGGATGACACTACTCAAGTACCTTCGATTGAGTCAGTTTCGATAGTCTGTGAGTTTTTGGATGTGTTCCCTGCAGATCTTCCTGGCATGCCACCGGATAGGGATATTGACTTCTGCATTGATTTGGAACCGGGTACTCGCCCCATTTCTATACCCCCTTATAGAATGGCTCCCGCAGAGTTAAGAGAGTTAAAGGCCCAACTTCAAGAGTTGTTGAGCAAAGGCTTCATTAGACCAAGTGCATCTCCTTGGGGTGCTCCGGTGTTATTTGTGAAGAAGAAGGATGGGAGCTTTCGGATGTGCATAGACTACAGACAACTGAACAAGGTAACTATTAAGAACAAGTACCCCATTCCTCGCATTGATGACTTGTTCGATCAGTTACAAGGTGCTTGTGTCTTCTCTAAAATTGACTTGAGGTCCGGTTATCACCAATTGAAAATACGAGCAACGGATGTGCCAAAGACTGCTTTTCGAACTAGGTATGGGCATTATGAATTTGTGGTAATGTCTTTTGGTCTTACGAATGCCCCTGTTGCCTTCATGAGCTTGATGAACGGGATTTTCAAGCCATATTTGGACCTCTTTGTGATCGTGTTTATTGATGATATACTGATATACTCCAAGAGTGAGAAGAAACATGAGGAGCATTTGAGAATGGTGTTAGAGTTATTGAGGAAGAAGAAGCTTTATGCCAAATTTTTCAAGTGTGAGTTTTGGCTAGATTCAGTGTCCTTCTTGGGACATGTGATTTCTAAAGATGGAGTGATGGTGGATCCATCTAAGATTGAGACGGTGAAAAATTGGGTAAGACCTACTAATGTGTCAGAGATAAGGAGCTTTGTGGGGTTAGCTAGCTACTACCGCCGATTTGTCAAGGGATTCTCTTCTATTGCTTCCTAATTAACGAACTTGACTAAGTAGAATGTTCCATTTGTATGGTCGGATGAGTGTGAGGAAAGCTTTCAGAAACTCAAGACCTTGTTGACTACTGCACCAATTCTTACCTTGCCAGTAGAGGGTAAGAACTTCATTGTTTATTGTGATGCATCCTATTCTGGGTTGGGTGCAGTGCTAATGCAAGAGAAGAATGTGATTGCTTATGCTTCGAGGCAATTAAAGGTGCATGAACGTAACTATCCGACCCATGATTTGGAGTTGGCCGCGGTAGTATTTGCACTAAAGCAATGGAGACACTATTTGTATGGGGTTAAGTGTGAAGTCTATACGGACCATCGTAGCCTACAGTACGTCTTTACTCAAAGAGATTTGAACTTGAGATAGAGGAGATGGATGGAACTACTGAAGGACTACGACATCACTATCTTGTATCATCCGGGAAAAGCGAATGTTGTGGCGGATGCTTTAAGTAGAAAGGCCGGAAGCATGGGAAGTCTAGCTCATTTGCAAGTTTCTAGACGCCCATTGGCTAGAGAGGTGCAGATTCTGGCTAATGACCTTATGAGGTTAGAAATAAATGAGAAAGGAGGATTGTTAGCTTGTGTGGAGGCAAGATCTTCCTTCCTTGACCAGATTAAGGGAAAGCAGTTTGATGATGAGAAACTAGGTCGAATTCGAGATAAAGTGTTGCAAGAAGAGGCTAAGGAAGCAATAATTGATGAGGAAGGTGTTTTGAGGATTAAGGGAAGGGTATGTGTACCCCGCATCGATGATTTGATCACCACTATTCTGACAGAGGCTCATAGTTCCGGATATTCGATACATCCTGGTGCAACCAAGATGTACCGCGACCTAAAACAACATTTCTGGTGGAGTAGACATTGTGGATTTTGTTGCCAAATGTCCAAATTGTCAGCAAGTAAAGTATGAACACCAGAGGCCCGGAGGAACACTTCAGAGGATTCCCATTCTGGAATGGAAGTGGGAGAGAATCGCAATGGACTTCGTGGTTGGTCTTCCAAAGACATTGGGGAAGTTTGATTCCATTTGGGTAATTGTTGATAGGTTAACTAAGTCTGCTCACTTCATTCCTGTCAAGGTGACCTACAATGCAGAGAAGTTAGCCAAAATCTACATCTCAGAGGTTGTTCGATTACATGGGGTTCCACTCTCCATTATATCAGATAGAGGTATGCAGTTTACTTCTAAGTTTTGGAGAACATTACATGCTGAATTGGGTACTAGGTTAGATCTTAGTACCGCATTCCACCCTCAAACCGATGGTCAGTCTGAGCGAACGATTCAAGTGTTGGAGGATATGCTTCGTGCATGTGTAATAGAGTTTGGTGGCCATTGGGATAGCTTTCTACCTTTGGCAGAGTTTTCATACAATAATAGATATCACTCCAGTATTGATATGGCTCCATTTGAAGCATTGTATGGGAGGAGGTGTAGATCTCCCATTGGTTGGTTCGATGCATTTGAGGTTAGACCTTGGGGTACTGACCTCTTGAGGGATTCGTTAGATAAGGTGAAGTGCATTCAAGAAAAGCTTCTAGCGGCGCAAAGTAGACAAAAGGAGTATGCAGACCGAAAGGTTAGAGACTTGGAGTTCATGGAAGGTGAACAAGTCTTGTTGAAGGTTTCACCCATGAAAGGGGTGATACGGTTTGGAAAAAGGGGTAAGATAAGTCCAAGGTATATTGGACCATTTGAAGTGCTTAAGCGAATAGGGGAGGTGGCTTATGAATTAGCCTTGCCCCCAGGGCTGTCCGGAGTGCATCCGGTATTTCACGTGTCCATGTTGAAAAGATACCACGGAGATGGAAACTACATTATCCGTTGGGATTCAGTTTTGCTTGATGAGAATTTGACTTATGAGGAGGAACCAGTTGCTATATTAGATAGAGAAGTTCGCAAATTGTGGTCGAGAGAGATTTCATCCATCAAAGTTCAATGGAAGAATCGACTGGTTGAAGAGGCTACTTGGGAGAAGGAGGCAGATATGCAAGAAAAATACCCACATCTGTTTACATATTCAGGTACTCCTTTTCGCCATTATTTTTCTTCTTTTGATCGTTTGGGGACGAACGATAGGTAAATTGGTATCTATTGTAATGACCTGTTTAGTCGTTTTGAGCAGCAAATTTTATTTCTGGAAAATTGGCTGAGGCAACGGACACCACGACGGACCGTCACAGGCACGACGGACCGTCGCAGGGTCTCGTTTTAATATACTTAGGAATTCTGAAATTGGGTACTGAAAATCGACTCTCTGTAATTTGTGACGGACCTGCAGGATGGGGTGTCATAGCTACGACGTACCCTCGTGAGCTCCCGTTGCAAAACACTTCAACTTTTGAGAATTTGGTACAGAGAACGAGTCTCTGATCATCATGATGGAGGTGCAGGACGGACCGTCACAGGTGTGACGGACCGTAACATCCCACTTGAGTTATAAGGGGTTGCGACGACCTGCGTGACGGACCGTCGCAGGCACGACGGGCCGTCACAGGTTGCGCAAATCCCAGGCAGAATCGGATTTCTTTACACGTGTTAAGGGACGCTTTGGACTATTCTTCCTTAATTATAAAGTTAGAGGGTTAATATTAATAAGTCTAATTACTTGGGGGTAAAAAGAGGTAACCTTAAGTTAATTAGTGGGTTTTATTGTCCTCTTTTACACTTAATTATATGTTAATTAGGGTAAAAGAAAGAGGGTTTGAACAAAAAGAAAACAGAAAGAACAAGAAAGAGAGAGAGAACAGTCGATCAAAGGGGAGAGAACAAGGCTTGGGAAAAACTCTTGCTTGATCACTAGTCTTCGGTGGAGGTAGGTTATGGTTTTTACGATATTCGTAGTGGACTCTTAATAGTGGACGATATGTATTGGTGGTATTGTAAACCTGTCTATATGCTTAATTGTATGCTTGCATGAATATGATTTTGTGATTTTGAATAAACAAGCATGATGAAAACCATTGAATCCCAAATCTTGAAAGAAACTTTAATCAATGTTATTAATGATGATGCCTTGGTATAAAAGAAGGCTTAATGAATTAAAGTAATGGGATTGATGATGCCTTGGTATAGAGAAGGCTTGATGAACGGATAGAATGAGGTTAGTGGATCGGAGTGTCACGTTCCGACACATAGTATTAGTGGATCGGAGTGTCACGTTCCGACACATAGTATTAGTGGGACGGGTGTCGCGAACCGACACGTAGAATTAGGGGATCGGAGTGTCACGTACCGACACATATAGGGGATCGGGTGTCACGAACCGACACGTAGAATTAGGGGATCGGAGTGTCACGTACCGACACATAGTGGTAGGGGATCGGAGTGTCACGTACCGACACAAGAGGCAGAAAGATAATGAATCTTGAAAGATGATAAATATACTCAATCTAATAAACTTAATTCCCAAATGAGTATGGTATGGAGGCTTGAGCCCTCATGGATGAACTTGATGGTACTTGTTGATGATTATAGTACTTGTTGTTGCTACATGTTGAGTTTATAGTTGATTTATAATATTACTTGATATATATTATCTTCTATTTTGAGTTGGCCGATGATATCTACTCAGTACTTGTGGTTGTACTGACCCCCTACTTTTATGTTTTCTTCTTTGTTAACTGTGTATTGCGGCAAACGTTCCGTCAACTTCAACTCAACAGTAATTCGAGCCAGTCTTCGTCATACCGGATCTCAGGGTGAGCTAATGCCTCTAGCTTGGACTGGATCTTCTCCTTCAAGTCTTGATGCCTTGACTTCCGGCATGGACTAGCTTCTTATGTATTTTTAGCTTCTTAGACATTTTTACTTAGTAATTTGGTTATAGATGTTCTTGTGATGATGACTTCCAGATTTTTGGGGATAATAATAATAGTTTTGAATTGTTTTATTAATGAGTTTAAGTCTTCCGCATTATTTTCTGTTGAAATGTTAAGGGTTAAATTGGTTGGTTCGCTCACATAGGAGGGTAAATATGGGTGCCAGTCGCGTCCCCGATTTGGGTCGTGACAAATTAATAATCTTATTTGTCCTTTTGAAAATTTTCGCACTCATGATGCAATATGTTGTTTTCTTAAAATAGTAATGATATTAAATTAGAATCATTTCATGCATTTAACAAATTACTTGGCTTTTAAATATATTTCATAGTAAAATCTTTGCATTTAATAAATTTACTACCTTAATGTTCTACTAGTTTTTTCTTACTTACAAAATTTTGCAACATAATTTTCATAAAAGTCATTATTCAATCTTCCTTTAAAACTTTAGATTGATTATGACATTGTTTATTTTTGAAAATAAATTATAAGCACTATCTCCTAACCTATCGTTAGTGGGAAAGTAAAAGGAACTACGAGGTCTAGTTCCAATTTTTAAATTAAACCGACGTGTCCCCGGAAGTACCACCTACCCCTGAATTGCAAAAGGAATTATGTGTATTTATATGTAAATATTTATGTTCATCTATGCAAACTAAATCTTTTAAATCATTTTCAAAAATATAAACTATTGTTATTTCTTTAAGACCGATCTCAAATCAAAATTGTTTCTATGGTGGAGGAGCGCGATCAACAATATCGTGGCAACACCCCTATAAAGAAACAAATATTTTTTTAAAAATAAAAATTCCTATTCAAAACTTGCTCAATTTTTTAAAATTTTACTTTCGCACATATTAATTGCTTAATTTTTGCCGGTTTTGTTTTTTTACATAGTGTCGTATGTTAAAATAAATAAAAATGAGCTTAATTGTTTATTTATTGCCATCACCTATCCTTGCATGCTTAAATTAACTAAATATAAAAATTTAATTGCTTAATATTATGTCAACACTTAGCAAGCATATTAAACTAATAAATGAAGTGACCTTAATTTCTACTTGTAACCCCCACATAGATTGCATGAGACACGACCAGGACCCATATTTGTGGACCTCGAGGGATGCCTAACACCTTCCCCTCGAGGTAATTTGAACCCTTACCCCCGATCTCTGGCTCGTTGACCTTAGCTAGACTTAGTTAGGTTAGATAGGTGCCCTAACGCGCCTTAATTCGTTAGGTGGCGACTCCAAACTCAAAATCCCAAAAGAGTTGTTAGGTTTTGCACAAAATCCGTTTTCTGCGAAAATGGGGCGCGACAGTTATGAATAAAGATTTAAAGGGGATATTCAGTTAGATTCATATAACCAGTTGAAATGAGAATCAGGATTTCAAATAGATATGAATTCAATAAAATTGAGATCTCGGACTGATTGGTGGATGCACTTTGTAGGTCAGACTCCAAAGTTGACTAAATTTGCAATTTGTATCTTTCGTCTCACGTGCATCTTCTCGGGTTGTGAAAGAAATTGGAGTACCTTAAAGTCGGTAAGAGTTAATTATTTTATTGAACTTTTATTATTATCTTTTTTTCTTGTGATGACTTATTATAATTTTTTTTCACAATTTGCTAGATCCATACCAAAAAGAGAAATAGAGTTGAGCATCATAGGATAAATTCTCTTGTTTATGTAAGATACAACACCACATCAAGAGGAAGGAACATCAAAAGAGAATTGCAAAAAATTGATCCTGTTCTTGTTGATGAAGTTGATTTTGATGATGAATGGATTACTGAGAAAGAAGATTCCCTGCTTCCTGAAGACCCTTCTTGGCTTGACGAAGAGAATTTATTTGTTGTTGATATTGTTAGATCTGTGTCTCTTACATAATATGAGAGTGATATTTTACATGAATCTAACATTGGTAGTTTAAGATATACAAGTGAAGCAGATCCCTCTGCAAAATGTCAAAAGACATCAGGTAAGTTACAATGTTTAATTGTTTTTAAATTTTGTTATATGCTACTATTTATTATGTCAACTACTAAAAATATATTATATTTTTCTTCTCATTGGATCTACAACAAGAAACATCAGTGCGAGTTGAGGCTGATGACACTGATAAAGGATTAGTAGATTTGGAGATAGACGATGACGACCTCATATTTGATAGTGATGAATAGATGTGGTACTTTTAATACTTTTTGGAAAAATATTTCTAATCATATACAATTGGAATTTTAATTACTCTAAAGCGAATATGTGACTAATAACTTTTTTGAAACTAAGATACATTTTTAGGATATTTGGGTGTTTGAGCTTTATTTTTTTGTTTATGAAAGGATAAAATGTTTGTTTTCGGAAATTTGGTGTCAGTTCTGACGGTGCCATTCACGGCCCGTGAAATGAACCACTGACTCTAGGTCAGTTCTGTGGTTATCCAGGAAAGTCTTCACAAATTGTCAAGTTCTAGTACTTTTTCAAAGATTCACCAGAATGGTCGGTCATCAAATGTTTGAGTCGTATATATGTCTAGTAGGTTAATCTAAAACTTAGCAAGATTTCAGAGTCGAAATTTGAGAATGACGACCACGACCTACAACTCGTCATCTGAATCACAACCCATAGGAAGGGGCCCTTCATTAGTGGTATAGTAATTGAGTTTTTTAAGTAAATGAAAATAAAAAATAACGATTGTAACAACCCTTAAAATATACTAAGGTATCTAGATTCTCACATGAGCGTAAAAAGGTTAATAAGTTGTTTTATAGCTTGCATAATTGATTTGAAGTCATGTGGAGGTCAAACGTCCAAGACGTTTGAAGGTTGGTCTTTAGATGTGCTAGCGAGTCCTTGTATATTTGTCTTGTTTTTTTTTGGGAGTTGAGAAGGATTATATTTTACCCTAGTACCTAAATAGACATGTTAAGGGTCAAAACGTCCGGGTACGACTCCCCGGGAAAAACTCGAGGGCTCCCAAGGAGGACCCAAACCTTGGACAAGAGGCTGCCCAAGGCAGCGTGCAGGAGCAAGAATGAGACCTTTCCCTCGTGACGCAATACTAGCACAATCCTCACTACCTCAAAATTTATTTGGGTAATAATTAGGAGGCTTCCCCGCGACGCATCCCACTCCCAGATCCGGTTGCATCGTTTTTAAGTCAATTTTAACATGTCTAAAAGTCCCAATTCATGTGGGGGTTTTCGGTAAATTGGGGGACGTTTTATTAAATGATTTTAGGACCTTTTTAAACCCATTCCCAAGACAAAACCTCAACACCCATTAATAAATCAAATCCCCAAAGTTCTCTTCTCTTCCAAAAAACCCCAAAACCTCCATTGAAGACCAAGTTCAACAACAAGCTATGGAGTTTGATTCTTGGAGCTTTCTTCTCAGATTTTAATGGGATTTTTAATGTTTAAGGTATGGTTATCCTTTATTCATAGATAAGTATTCAGCAATGGAGTCCTTTCAAAGGTTTTCTAAACATGAATTCAAGTCAAAAATCCTATCTTTCAGTCTAGCCATGGGTTCATTCTCAAATTGATTTCAAAAGCATTCTAATGATGAATAAATTTTTATCTACTGAGTTTATGATGAATTTATATCCAATTTTATGAAGAACCCACGATCCTCCTAATTTCTCAAATTACGTTATGTTATAGGTCTTGTGATCTTGACTAGATTGTGATTCAATTGTTATTAGATTGTAGTATATTGATTAATCCTAGTCTTATCCATATCAATTGATTATGATTTTCTGGGAATTGATCAAGATGATCATTAGCATGGAGATTTGGTAAGTTGACATATTTCCTCTAATTATCTTAGAATGTATATTGAATTGCGTTGATTGGTATGGTCCACTTATGCTGGCGGTGTTTATATTCTTGATATTTGCATGCTGATGAATATGTCCCTCTTTTGCATGATTTTATATGTTTTTATGTATGAGTATCATATTTGTTACATGTTTGTACTAACGCACACTCTTGCCTACATTTTCTTAAATGTAGGGTCCGATAGTCAGGGTTCCAGTTTCCTTGCTAGAGTTCTTTAAGGAGATTTTTTTCTTTGGTATGTCTTCATACTTTGAGGATCGGACATTTATTATTTTCGGTCTTTCCTTACTTTCCGTTTTGAAACATGATGTTTGCGTTACGACCAGATTAATTATTATGTACTAGATGACTTTGAGACCATGTTTAGATTTTTGTTTTTCTCTAAAACTCTTATATGTTGGAACTATCTTTTAAATCTCTTGATTTCTAATAGGGATAAGACAAAGTACCCCCAGATGATGGCGAAATCCCATAAACACACCTAAACTTAACTAAAATTCTATGACCCCCTTAACTAATTTTTTTTTGTATTTTTCTGCACTTTTTGTGCTGACGTGACACCTTTAACCAAGCAAGTTGATTGTGCCTGTACACACTCGCTAACCATGTGTGTAAATATAATATTTAATAAAACAATGTAAAAAATAAAAAAAATCTTAATTTTTTAAAAAGCTATAATTTTTAAAAAAATATTCTTATTTTTTTATCTTGTATATTAATTAAGTTAATACTCTTTTTTTTTTTTACTTACATTCATTGTTCTTTTTTTTTTTGCTTTTTTTCACTATTGAGTTTATTTTCTTTGTCTTTCTTTTTTATTTGATTTCAATGTATTGTATTAAAAATAAGTTAATTTTGAAAGGTTATTAAAATATAAGTGAAAAAAATCAAACAAAACATTAAAATTAAAGGACACTTTTAAATTAAAATACACATAATTTATTAAAATAATTAAAATGAAAATACAATAAATTAATTTTAAAAATTAAAGTTAAAATAAATTAAAATAAATATTTTACAAAGAAAGAAATAAAATTAATTAAAAATATATATAGGTTTTACTATCAATAAATATGTGTACTAACTAATTATAAAGTTACCAATAAAAAATGATATGTGTCCAAATTGTGCACTCTCTCTATGAAATGCCAACATTTGTGGTGTGTTCATTCCATTTTAAACTAGTTTAGGAGGGTAATAGGACTCTAGTTAAGTATATGTGTATCTCTGTGATTTCGTTCATAGTCTACGGAGTGCTTATGCATTATCCTTTTCTATTATCTTGTTTATATATATAGTCAGGGGTCGTTAGGTACAAATATGCATAATGTATGGATTAGTAATGCATGACTTAGTAATGAAGGGATTAGTTTTTATCAAGTGTTAAGTTCATTGTTTTCCATTTAATCTTATGTTTGGTTTAGAACTCTATAAAAAGTTTCTTTCCTATTATTCCCTTGAGTTATTATGAGATTTTTACATTTTCATTTAATTTGTCAATACAATAAATCAAACATGGAGAATAAATATTAATTTTTGAAATCATCAAATTATTAGATGAAACGAATTTGGAGAATGTAATCATGAAAAAAAAAGGATTTAAGGATAGTTTGGTCATTTAGGGGTATTTCTTCGAGGATTGTTAAAGTTTGGATTAGTTATCCCTACCTTTTCTAGGAATAAAATAAGACCTTGTATAAGGTATAACTAATCAATGTATTAGATTAAATAAAATAACCAAAGAATGTTTTTGTTGGATTAAATTCTAATTCACGGACTATTTTGATTAATACCTCCAACCAAACGGGTCCTAATTGATTTGCATGACATCTCTCCAGGTCCTATACGCCATGTTACGCTTAGGGGCTACCTTGGGTCGTGATTCGTGACAATAACAAATACAGTATATCTAATATTACAGGTATACACTATCAAACAGACCCTTCTATTTTTATAGGCCCGAACAATGGATATGGTAAGAAGGAAGCATACATGATATGTAAAATTTTAGCTAATATAATACAATGATGAAAACAGTGATTAAACCTACTCCCCCCCCCCCCCCCACCTTAAGCCCCTCCCCCCTTGCTTTTTTTGTCTTGTCTCTTCTCTTCTCCTACTCTGAATCAACAATGGCATTCTCATCTCCTATTTCTCCATCTTATTCATCTCATCTCATCTTACCTAAGAACATTTAAACGTTAGCAAGATGAAGTTTTCCACCTTTGACAAGATCTATCCATTTACTCTCTTTCGACGCTTTTTCTTTTCAAGGAACTATAGTTTCTCTGTTTTCAGTTTTCTTTTTCTTTTATTCTACATGTTGTCGTATTCTAATTTAGATGTCAATAGCCTGTGATTTTTATTTCTTTTGATTGGTATACTTATGCTCCCAGGTTATTGTCGCTAGGTGGGCGACTTCTGCCCCTTGAGTTTACTGTCTGATTGGGGCCTTGATTTGTTATGCTTTGCGTCCTCATGTTTACTCTCGCTAGCTGGGCGGATTACTCCCTTAGGAGTTTACTATCTAGTTGACCGGCCCCCTTTTATGGGATTGCTTGTTGTTAGCGGTATCAAGATAGTCCTGCTACTTACTCTACATTAATATGCATCACCTATCACCACCATATTTGTTTCTTGATTGTACCTCCAGTATATGGGGGTCGATTGGGTTGTGTATGTTGTTTATACTTTTGGGGCTTGGGAATTTCTGATTAGGTTGTTGTTAGACCATATTATGTTCTCTGTTATTCTTTTCTTGTTATCTGATAAGATTTGACTTTAGAATTGTGGTTATGGGTCCTCCTGATAGTGGCAGTTGACTTGATATCTTAATTGCTTATAAAGACGTTGTTATCTTGTGTTCCAAGTTTGTTCATTACTCGTCTTCTTACCTTTTGTATCTTGTTTCTATTCTTTATTGCATGTATACTTTATTATCTTTAGTTTAGTTATTTGTGATACGATTACTTTATTACATGTTGTTTATGCTTTAGTTATATTTTGAGCTCAGTCGACTGATGCCGACTAAGTACTCCTTATTGTTGAGATTCCATGCTAGCAAGTTAGTTTCATGTCGACTTGCGGAACAATCACATCAATATACACAAAAATTGAAATTGGAACTGGAACTTGATAACGACCCTGGACTAACCCAGATAGAGTCGTGGACAACATGAACTAGTGACATACCAAGATTGATTCATTTAAGTACCATCTTTGGTACAATACTACACGTTTGCTCCCTACAAATCCTATTTTGAGTTATCATCATTGATTTTGGAGTCGTGTAGAGCAACTTGGAGTTTCAACGACTTAGTTAGCTCCCAGTTTTCGAAGTTATTATTTTTCATCTTTTTTTTAGCTAGGCTTAGCTTTTATGTTTTACTTAGAGACAACATGTGCCGATATTTTATTTTTAAAAGCCTTGAATTATTATTTTATATTAGATTCTCGATTACTGAATGTCTCCCTTTGTTCTGAACTTTATGCCTTTAGTTGTTGGTTTCCGCTTCATAGTCTGTTTCTTGGGCTCCAGGCTACGGGTTCGACTTACATGATCATGACCAGAGAAAATTGGGTTGTGACAATTAAATGCATACATTAGCATGATTAAAGATCCAATTGCTCCTCAAAATCCTTTTTACATTTTTCAATCATAATTGTGGATAATATCTTTATAAATAATATGCTTATTCATATTACTAAATAATGCGTAAGAAATAATCTATGTATAATTAATGAATAATGACTAATACAAACAGTACTAATGCAAGCATTACTAATACACTCTTGTATCGTTTGGTAAAGTGCACTAGGAAAAATAATTCATACATTTGTGTAATATAGTACCTTGTTAGGTACTATTTTCCATCCTATATATAAGCAATGCTCGCATTAATTATACACTTTATTGAGTATTAATGTATGCATTATAGACATCATGAGTTACTTGGTATGAATAATGTAACGATTTTAATGCATACTTTAACATGGTCTCCTTTGCCCCTTTTCTACGTTTTTTTAACCATAATTATGGAGCGTATCTTTATAAATAATCTCTTTTATATAATGTATGCAATTTTAATGCACCATACTGAACAATACACAAAAACAATCTATATATGACTAATGTAAGCAAAATTAATACAAACATTATTATAAGACCTCAGTTTTACGGTGGCTTCACGGTTCTTTCAATGCTTTTTCCTTAAGTTTAGGGTGTGTCTAGGGCCTTTTTGTAGTAATTTTACTGTGTTATTATCTGTGTTTTGCAGGAAACTTGTCCAAAATGGAAATGCAGAAGATTGTGCAGAAATCAGCACAAAAGTGACCCACGAAGCCATCGACAGCCCATCGTCTCATCGACGGACAGTAGGTGGTGATCGTCGATTGATGTTTCTAGAATATGGAAGCAACTCAAGGAATTATGACCAAGTGTGGGGCTACAAAAGTATTGACGGTTCGTCAACTGATCGACGGACCATGCTGGCAAGTCGTCGATGTGATCAGAGACTGCCCTAGTACCCAGTGTTGGACAAAAGCTAAGTAGGAATGATTATAAGCATCTACGAACCGTGTTGTTGGTCTGTCAATTGGATTAGAAAGGTGCGATTTGGAGGCTTGAAGAAGATGCTAAGTGTGGAGCGACAGAGGCAGTCAACGGTCTGTCGTTTCATCGATGGACTGTTTGTGCAGTCATCGATTGAAGGAGCATTTTGGGACAAACTTTCCTTATTTTTAACTACTTTTAATTTAGGACTTTTTTATTATAAATAGGGTAAAATGCCTTGGTTTTGGGGTTATATTTTTTATTATTTTTCATACTTTAGTTCTTGGGGATTTGACTTTGCAACTTGGGCAATTACATCAAGTTTCCGGAATCGATTTACAAGTGAATTTTGCTATTTCAAGTGGTATTTCTGGATTTTCTTCAATCTTGTCAAAGTAAGTACATGAATTATTGTTTAACAACCATGAATCGTTTATTTCTAGGCATGGGTAACTAAATCCACAACTAGGGTTGTGGGAACCATGGGTGATTAATAAGGTAAAACTAGATAAATAAAAATTCTAGAATAGATTCTTGCATGTATTGATAATTTTTTCCTTAGAAGTACTTTTAACGAGTGCACGCGTTAGAACTTTCCCTATTTCTACTTGCCGGACCAAGGGGGTAGTTAATAGGAAAAGAGTTATCAACATAGATTTAATGGACACTATCTAACAGTCTAGTTTCGATTGGTGCGAAGTAGTAACTAAGTCATACCTCGAATATGATGCTTAATATGATGTAAAGGTAAGGTTTAGTAATTTAGACACATATAGACGAACCAAGGTACGGAGTGAAATCTCTAAATGCCGGACCAACGATTTAGAGATACATAACTTATCACTTTGCATGCAAGACACTAGTTAAAAAATTGTTGTAGCTAGGATTATCGCGTTACGAATCTATGGGGAACACTTGAACTCTCGTTTTTATCACCACTTGATAAACACCAATGTTTTAATCTTGCTACTTGTTTACATACAAATAACTGAACATTTTTGTTTTACAAAATCCCCTCCCCCCCCCCCCCCCTCCATTTTATTAATGTTTTTCAAAAAGTACTTGACTAAATAGAGGTAATCGTATATTAAAGTTAAGTCTAAACCATTTTCCTTGTGGGATCGATCCTAAACTAATAATTGGGTTCTCTACTTGATATGACCGCTTATACTTCTTTAGGGAAGTATAATTTGAGCGTATCAAATTTTGGCGCCGTTTCCGCAAAAAGTGACTTTTAGATTAACTTTAAGAGCAATTACTGAAGTTTAGTAAAAAATTTCCTAATTTTACTTTTTCTCTTTTGTTTTATCTCTTTCAGGTCTAGCTCTAGTGTATGCCAAGTATCCAAGTCGAGGAGAACCAATACTTCCATTTGATCCAGAACTGAGCCGTACACTCCACAAAATGAACGATCCACACAATCTTGCTAATATTGGTCATAACTATAACATATAAATGACTCATATGTTTAAAAACATAACTCTTTTTGTGGTTTGATAATATAAATAAAAAAATTCTCTAAAAAGAGATGTTACTGTTAAAGTCATTATAAGCTTCTAGTCGCCATTGTAAGGCAGCCCAAGTGGACCTCTTTGGTAGGCTAAATGTGATTGGGTTATAAACTTGATATGGAACCCCTTTATATGAACCTTTAATGTAAATTAATCTATAAGAACAAACGCTAGCACCGAGTGAGTATGGTAGGGGAAGTAGCTCTAGTTAAAGGATGAGACTATAGTACAAAGCACGCCGTTCATATTCCTTAACCATGTGCCTACATGGGATGTGTCCAAGTTCTACTATTGGCAAGTAGAACACCCTCTATTGGAGTAGGTTACCACTCGGGATTCCATGCTTTGCTACCAATGTCTATGTCGGTTATTGCTTATTCTCATCATGTGGGAAACCTACTAGCATTAGAGAAGTTCTATGAAGTTTAGGTGGTAGTATGGGACGCTATCTAGACATTGCACAGTAGGTTTTGAAGGTGTTAGTTTGAGTCCCTAGGTCTTGTCTAAGACCATTACTTGAATGTCTTTATGTGATGACTGAGGCTTAAATGAATTAATGAATGTAATGATTTAAGTTAAGAAATCATGTTAAATGAATAAGTACTTATCTAGATTAGTTAAGGGTTGTCTAATTAAGGTGTGAAGGGGGCATAGTTATGGTCACTTCGTATCATACCTAGATAAGTCTTAAGAATGACTCAAGTTAGGTAAGATGGTTGATTATGTAGACATGATCTATGCCTTAGGTAGTCTTAAGGATTACTTAGGTAATCTTGATGAGGTCAATCATGTACGTTATCTTCTTGATTAACTTAAGTAAGTCTTTTGATAACCTTTGGAAGGACATGTCATATCATCTATATGTTGTTGTGTTAAGTGAGAATGATTCTATCATAGGTAGTCTATAAGATCTCTTAAGTGTGTATGTGTAAGGTATTGTATGGGCGGTCTCTTCACAACTCACTCAAGTGAGACTTAGAATCACCTTTGGTAGAAAAATCTCATGTTCATGTGTATGATGTCTTGTAAGTGGGTTGATCTCATTATAGGTGGTCTTAATGATCATTTAGGTGTGCCTAGAGAGGTTGTATGGGCGGTCTCTCTTTGTCTCACTTAAGTGAGTCTTAGCATAGTATTTAGTGAGGGAATTGCATGCTAGGATGGCATTAGTGTGAAGTGAGGAACTTCATAGTAACATTGGAAAATAGTCACTGAAAAGTGACTTAGTTTATTGTAAATATTTCAAAAAAATGTACTAAATTGCATAAATGTTATCTTATGTGTTTTTAAGGTGTTAAATGTTATAGTTATGATTATATTATGATGTTTAAATGAAAAAAGATGTATATTTCCAATAAATGTCCATTTTCACGATTTTTATGTAGTATGTCATACTTAGTACATGTGGTTGTACTAATTCTATGCTTTTATCTATCTCTATATTGGCTGGTAGGTGAGGAGCATTTGGGAAGCAAGACTTGGATCGTAGCTTGATTCAAGTGAAGTTGAAGTATATCCTCATTTGATCGAGGGCATAGATGTCTTTTATTTCTTTATCGAATTATAGTAATAGACTTAGTAGTACTTATTTCTATTGTGTATGGGTCGTGTCCCAAAGTACTCTTGTGTCTAAGATTTTATGATATGAGACTTAGTATTTCTAATAAGTTTAATATGAAAGATATTTTAAAGACTTATAGAATGTTTGTGAAAAGTTTTAATTACGCACTACTTTTGATATGTTTTATATGTGATGAACGATACGGAAGAGCTTGTACAAGACCTCCGAGAGGTCAAGTACGCCAGTTGCACTCTGAGAGTGCCATATCTTCTCGGGTGTGGTCCAGGGCTGTGACATCTTTACTCTCAAAGTGTTCTTAAAGGATGTACATAACCTTCATTAAACATACATAATATCATATCATGCCCTTCCAAGTGTCAAAGCTCATATTAAATCAACACATCTAGTATGACTACATTAGACATGAATATAATCATAATTCAAGTTGTTTAATTATCACAAGCATATATAATATCATACTCCACCTCCTTCAAGTTCAAAACATATTTTCAATCATCACCCCTAGGGTTCAAGGACATCATCCCAACTCATGTAATAACTTTATGCATTTCAGAATTCATGAGGTAGATTAGGTAGATAAAGTCCTTCCACAACAATTCTATCTAATAGTCCACCATGATCATTTGAACTTCCCTCTTAGGGCCTTAATATATATAACTCATCATATTATATTTACCTTCAAACCCTAAAAGTCAACATTCATAACTATAGGTCTTACTCTCAATAGCTTTACTTCTTAAAGTCATCTTATGAACCTATATTACAAGGCATTCTAAACACATACTTATTCTTAATCCATTTTAGCCATATATCATCATAAAGGTTCAACCTCAAGCCTTACTAGTTAAGATTCATCACATATACATTATTCTAACTCAATTCATGTCTACATGATTTTACTCTTGAAAAAGTACAATATATGTCACCAATTTTAGAATATCATCTATGAATCCTCAATTTCCCTAAACAAGAGATAAACCCACATTACTTCATAAAAACATGTACTGTCATCACAATAACATTATTCAATACTAATTCAATAATAAACAACCTATATCCACTTAATTGGATTCATATTCAACTTAACCCACAATATTTGAAAGAGCCCTAACTTGAATTGGGGATTTCATCTTTACAATTGTGGTATAACTAAGTTTTCCATGGATGGAAGAATACATGGATGAATAAGTAGAAATCTTTACAAATGGAGACTTGTATTAGCTTAACTCTGTTCTTCTTTTTCATCTTCTTCTTCGAGTTTTCAGAAAGTGAATTTTTGAGATGAGCTTTTGGGATTTGATTTGAAGTGTATTGAAATACTAGGACTAAAATGATTTATATAGGTGTATAAAACTAAGGCAAAACGATATCATGTAATTCTAACTTAAAAAGGAATTCCCTAATTTAGCCCTCATTAAGCAGCCATTTGAGAGGCACCACGATAGGCTCCACGAGCAATGGTCCTTGGGAAGTGGCTTGGCTAAGAGGCTTTGGCGTCCACAAAACTGATGCTTCTTCATGAGCTTTCCAATGAGCCGTGGTGTTATCTAATGTCCGTGAAGTGTCTCTTGAAGGTGAGACACTTTGAGGAAGCTTATAGGTAGCTATTGCCTTAGGCATTACGAGCCACACCACTAGTTGTGGTGGTGGTCGTGAAGTGGGGAACTGATAGGTAGCCTTGGGGAAGCCATGGTCCTTGACTTCGGCCTTTCCCCTTGTCCTTGGCTCTTGCCCCTTGCCTTTGCTTATGTTTCCCTCAATCTTAGCTCTAGTTGTCCTACTAAACTACGGGATGTTACAATATCTCCACCTTGGTAACAATCGTCCTTGAATGACGATTTTAAACATCTCTTCAAGAAACAACTCTAGACTAGCAGACCATCATGCATGCAATACATCTAAATGCACAGAACCAAGCAAGAAAAATTAGTTTCATGCTAAAAATACTTAATGCAACATAAGGGAGTAGGAACTACATCTAACAACCCAAAATTCAATAGATTCAACATCTACTCATATTCAAGGAAAAACTACCATCTCCTAACTAAAACATCTTCTACACAATATCATGGAGCTAAGATGTAATTTACTCTCAAAAGTATGCTTAGTCATGTTCATCATTTCATCTCATGAAGTCAAATATGCAACTCATACTAAATGCACAACCACATGAGGAACATAAATCATGAAAATTCATTTTCTTATTAAACATGAATTTTTCAAGAACATACATAACATAAGGAAATCATAGGAACACATAAATCATACATGATCACATAAGGCACAAACGATGAGGAGCTCTTCATTTAAATGCTAAAGGAGGAATAAAAGGTAAAAGGATGAGTGCATTGGAACATCTCATTGGTCGTTGGACTCCCTAGTAGAACCTCACCTAAAAACTTCACTTAAAAACCACTCCTCAACGTTTCATGGAACTGACTCCCTTGCTCTCTTTTATTTCTTAACTTGCTAGGCTAGGATTCCTACTGGTATTTTTAAATTATAGAGGTTATCATTAACTCCCAACTTTTTTAAGGAATTACAAATGTTAGATCTCCAACACCCTTCTATATCCAAGAGACATAAAAAACCGGATATGTCGGTACTACTCATTGAGAAACTCTAGTTCACAAGCAACATTACCAAATCTACTCAAGATCTCATAGAACCTACAAAACTTGGACTAAACGTCCCAAAATCACTACACCTTAAGAGATGAGGATATCCAGCAAATCCAAATCATTCACATAAGGAACACTCAACGACCGTGCTATATATGCACATCATCTCCCCTTTGGGAGTAAGCCTATACGGACTCTTCTAAGAATCATTTGTTTCGACTCTAAGATCGAAGCGGGTCACCACTAAGCTTTCACATCCATCACACAAGATGACTCTAGGCCATGGTTAATTACACTACTACCTTTTAAAGAAGTAAACTCATTCAACCCATCTAGGCATTACTCAAACACCCTTTTCATCAAATCTATTAACATTACCCCAAATTTATCATGACTAAGTCAGGTTCTACCATCAATAAACATAACTCTAATTCAACCCATTCATACTAAAAAAACATCAAGGTCTATCATACCAAGTATATCAAGTCATAAAAGACAAGCAACACCTGAATCTAAATAAGTATAACATATACCGGGAACAATATACGGAGGACAGTCTTGTTCACCTCTAGCATGGAGAGCATAGAACCTAATTAGATTTGTAGCATACACATCTGAATCACTTAGACCAGATGAAGGGTAGGGTTGATCCCTACAACGAATATCCCCTTCAATCCTAGCAATCTTAGGGCAATGCCATATATTGTGGCCCAACCTACGATAATCAAAAGAAACATTGGAACCCTCTAGGCACCTACCCACATATCTTATATCACACCTAGCATAAAAAAGGCTATAGGGACTCACTACTTATTCTTTGCAATCTAGGGTTCGACACCCCATCTTCACTAAATCTTGGGGGAACCTAAATAGACCTTGTTAGGAGACCTTTCAAGAGGAGAATTACCATTGTTAATCCTAAACCTCATTTTCTTCCTAAACCTTTATTCAAGTTTCTCTTTTTCAATTGATTGAGCACAAGACGTAAAATGATAAATATTCATATCATGACCAAGCATGGTCGTACAATATTCTTTTATTACTAAATCGGACATTCCTGACAAAAAAAATACTCATTCCCGGCCTAGGATAGGAAACTAGAATTGGAGCACATTTATACAATTGGATGAACCTCAATTCATATTCCTTAACACTCATATTGCCTTTTCTATTGTTAACGAACTCAAGCACTAAAGTTTCTCTAATATCTAAATGGAAGAACATATCTAGAAAATCACTTTTGAACTTCTCCCACTCTATGGGAGCTATTCCTACCGGTCTAGCCTCTTTCCATTTATTATACCATATATGTGGAACAACCCTCAGTTCGTAAACGGCTAATTCTGCCTTCTTTATCGAAGTAAATCCCACAAAGTCCAATACCCAAGAGACCTCTTCTATAAAATCTTGAGAATATTCCTCCATCTTTGACCCATAAAACTTTAGAGTTTTTATCCCTGCCTTAGTCAGCAGTTCAAGACCAAACCTATGCTTCTCATTAGTCACATTCACAGTAAAATGGTCAACTGGAGCTAGAGGAGGAACTTATTGATCCACATTGTCTTCCTAAAACCTTCTAAAGTAAGCCCTTGCAGTAGTCATATCCTAAAAAACCAACGGGCACGGATTAGAAGAAAGACCTAATAGATCCAAACTTTATGGCACGACTTCGAAAATGAAGAAATGGAGTTTCCTAAACATCCAATAGCCTCATATTCATAAATATTGGTGCGCTTCATATTCATGAGAAAGATTCCACTAGATGTGGTTTGAGACATCCTAGAACCATACTAAACCTTTGTGCTCTAATAACCATATTGCTCATGACCCAGGGGTACCCCCTAGACGTAATATGGTTTACTCGACTCTGTAGGTGTCTCATAAAAGCCTTTAGCACATCATACCATAAGATAATAGATAAGTGCGGAAATTTTAAACATTTTTCATAACAAGTGAAGTCTCATAAAATGAAGTGGAAGTTTATTACATTTGTCTCGGACCATCTAATTCTTAAAAAGAGTTACAGAAACATCCCGTAGAAAAGTACTACCATAAAATAAAGACATAAAAAGGAAAGGGGTGATCAAGTCCTCGATACTATGAGGACTCACCAAACTTCTCTTCTTGATCTAATATGAACCTAGCCATAAGAACGGAAGCCAATATCGCCAAACCCTACATTTGATAAGAATGTAGGCAAAAGTATTTTTTAGTACCATAATGTACTAAATATGATGGCTAGCATATTTCATCGACATAAGAATATAAAAGGCATTAGTCAACATAAGTCATAAACTATAAACATGAGCATAACAGACGTAATCATGATATATAGGCTATAAGCCTAGGAGATAACAATATAGTCATAGGAATATTTAATGTATCTAGTTTAACATGACATAAGATAAACACTACATAAGTCACCTCAAGGCACGCATGTGCAATACATGGATAAGACCCCATAATCCCACTCATTCTAAGAAAGTCACTTTAGGTCCTCATTCATACTTATCATATTGTCAACTCATCCTTAGGTTACTTATCATGCACAAAGGAATAGTCACCTTTCGTCACAGATGCATTAGAAAAAGCCTTTCAAGCTACAATCCAAACTAAGCATACCTCATAATAATAAGTCATAGGAATATTCAACATAAAAATCATCATAACATAAAGGAATATTCCATGAATCCACTGAAAGCATACTTTTGCAAAGGATGAATAAGATCTCATAATCTCACTCATACTAAGTAAAGCTTATTGAGTAACCATAGTCGATAATTCATATTCGTATTGTGAGAATTAGCCTTAAATAACATAGACCATGTGAGAAAACATGGAATCTGGTTTGTACCCACACTGGAAACGGGTTGCTTTGCTTGCTTAAGCGGAGGTAGAATCATATTGTTAGCTTAGGTTGATCCAAAAATCTAAGAAACCTACAAGGGAACATAATTTATGGATAAGGATATTGTTGTTTGAAACCCACCCTCAACTAGTAATGGAGCTTCATATCATGAGACCTTCTCTAGAAAAGCGCCCTCTTCTAATGGAGGAGTTTCTATCCCATTGTCAACATCCACTCGGTGCTACGCATAATTCCTATTAAGTTCATAATAAGTCTTGACTTCAGTTCATATTTATGGAAGAATGTCTTAACACTCAATACGACATAACTCATACTATAGCTCATTAGATCATGTGTGAGAATAACCTTATACCTTCCATGCATATATATAAATTCAATAGGGAAGACTAGTCTTCCAACCATTGAACAATACATGTGAAAAACCTTTCACATCATATGATATTCTAGGATAAGTGTGAATATGAGAATAACCTTTCAACAACACAACAACTAGATCATGATCATATTCACTTTACTCTCAAAATGTTCTTAAAGCATGTATAACCTTCATAAAACATACACAATATCATATTGTGCCCTTTCAAAGGTCAAAAGTTATATCAGATCAACAAATCTGTAAAGAGTACATTAGACATGTATATAATCATAATTCTAGAAGTTCAATTACCATAAGCATAATGTCATACTCCACCTCTTTGGGGTTGAAAACTTACTTTCAACCATCAACCCTAGAGTTCATGTACTAGACATTGTCATCATCTTAAATCATGTGATTATATCACTTTATGCATTCAAACATTCATGAGCTAGATAAGATGGGTATAGTCCTTCCACAACAATTTTATCTAATAGTCTACCATCATCATGTCAACTTATCTCTTAGGCCCTTAACATACATAATTCATCATATTAGCTTTACCTTCAAACTTTAGATATGTCTTACACTCAGTAGCTTTACTTTTTAAAATATTTCACTCAACCTAGATTAGAATGCATTCTAATCACATACTTTTTCTTAAGAAATTTTAGCCATATATCATGATAAAGGTTCAATCTCAAGCCTTACTAGTTAATATCCATCACATATACAATTATACTGATTGAATTCATGTCTACATGTTTTTACTCTTGAACAATTATACTAATTCAATTCATATCTACGTGTTTTTACTCTTGAATAAGTATTATACATATCACCAATTCTAGACAATCATCTATGAATCCTCAATTTCCCTACACAAGCCATGAACCCACATTACTTAGTCATTATCAATTAGACTATGATTAGGCATATAAAAACATGTATTTTATCATAATAACATTATTCACTACTAATTTAATGATAAATAAACTACATTCACAAAATTGGATTCATATTCAACTCAACCCACAATATTGGAAGGCACCTTAACTTGAGTTTGAGAAATCATCTTCACAATTGTTGCATAACTAGGTCATTTCATGGATGAATAAGCTATCATACCTTGACTACAAAGTCTAGAAATATTGAAACAATGGAAACTTGACCTAGATTAATCCTCTTCTTCTTCATCATCTTTTTCTTCTTTTTCCGAGAGAATTTTTTAGAGAAGATGAACTTTTGGGATTTGATTTAGGGTTTTTTGAAATAATGGGTTGAATGGATTTATTTTGACGAAAAATGTTGTATAAAAGTAAGGCAAAATAACATCATTTAATTCTAACTTAAAAAGGAATTCCCTACATTAGCCCTCATTAAGAATGAACCTGTCAGGAACCACGGCAAGCTCAACGAGTCATGGTTCTGCCCATGGTCCTTGACTAGTATGTTGTCTATGAGTTTATGGCCTTCCCATAAGTAGCGGTTCTTTACGAGCCTTCCCACGAGCCATGGACTTCACCAATGATCGTGAAGTGGATTGTGAAGGTTAGCCACTTTGAGGCAGCTTAAAGGGATCTACTGCCTTAGACACCATGAGACACAGCATGAGATATGGTGGTGGTCGTGAAGTGGGAAATTTTTAGGCAGCATTGGCCCTTGGCTTGGGCCTTGCACCTTGGCCTCTGCTCTTGGCCCTTCCCTTGGATTATGTTGCCCTCAATCTTAGCCCTATTTGGCCTACTAAACTACAGGCATGTTACATAAATATTTATATTTTAAGAGATATGGTCTTGTGAAGTTGACCCAAGTAGAATCTTACATCAAAACATAATTGATAAGGAAACTTCAAGAACACTTATTAAGAACTCATCAAGAAATTAAATTTTTCAATATTTATTGATAGATTCACAAAAGAAACTCATGACTACATGTGTGTTAATGAACCCAACACTATGGAAGATCACATACCTCATAGGTATCACACCCATGGCAAAAATTTGCAACAAAACTCAAGAATATTAACGAACACCTTGATCCTGTCCTTTTTTTTCTCCCGGTTTTTCTTCTTTTCTCTTCATGAACTCTAAACTAAAACCCTATGCGTATATTAGTATTATAAAATTAAAATTTTTAGTTTTAGACCTTAAAACCTTACTAAAAATGAACTAAATCTTATTACATAAGGAAAATACCAAATACCCCTTACTATATTCATGTAACTTTTGGCATATCTCACTCATCTGAACTCGAAACTTAACAAACTCAGTGGCGTTGCAAAGATAATTAAGTGAATTTTAATTATTTATCTTGTAGCCTATAGAAGTCATTCTGTACTTAGATTTATGGTTATTGAAGTTTATCTAAAACTCATAACTTAAGCATACCTTGCAAAATTTCAGATTTTGCTATTTTCAATTCAGTTCTTTTTGGAACTCAAGATGATACCTCTAGTTAACTGACCTTTATACTTTAGAAATTTTAAATTCCTAGGTAAAATTCTACTCACAACAAGGATGGTTCGAGTCTTAGTTCAAAAAATTTTAGGGTGTTACACATCGCGCCAACCTTTGCTCCTGGCATCTTTCGTTGTCTTCAACTCATCTTCTTTCATGATTCCAATGATTCTCTTAGAAACCTTGCAAAATAAATAATCATGTATGCTAGTATGCAGTCCTAAGCCAAACATGATAGTTAGATTAGTGAATATCCTTAAGTTTACGTTCAAATATGGGTAATTTGTAGTAATTAGGTATATATATATATATATATATATGCTCAAGATCACTTAAATTCTCTTGTCATTTTAGGGCATGGGCAATCGCCGCTTGTCTTATCATCCATGGAAGGGCACATAGCCGATCCAAGGTAGAATTCATTATAATATCTCTGTAAGCTTGATTCATCTTAGGTGAGAAAACCTCTCAACCTTATGAATCCTTAAGAAAATCCTTTCACTATCATGTTTGAGTGGTATGTCAGAAATCCTACACAAAAATTATAAAAAAACATGAATTGTTCTCAAAACGACCTATACTCATTTTCATCAATATTATAAAGAAATGTGCATATCTTCAAATTCATCTTTCATAGAACAAAACGCACTTTGTATTCAATTTAAAAACATTCAGTTACTTCAATTCATATATAAAAATAAATAAAACCATCAATTAGATCATAGTTGAATGGAACCCATGAGTTTGAAGAAAACCCTAAATTCAAATGGAGATTCTATCTTGTAAAATTGGAGAATTTAAGAATCATATGAAGGAAAGAACTACGGTGGTGAATAATATTATAACTAGATGTCAAACACCCACAATGACAAGATAATTCGAGATTTGATATTGAAATCTAGATTTCATCTTCTTTAAGCTTTAGTTATAGAAATATCGGGGGATGGTTTTCTAAGGGATTTGGGAAAATATGAAGAATAATTTATAATATTTAGATTTAGCCTTATAATACTTATATAAGGTCGCATTTAGGATCAAAACGACCAAGTTTAACATTAATCAATTATGGGAAAGACAAAAAAACTCTTAAAAATAATTGTCAACCACCATCGATGGTTAGACCTACACATCGTGCTTCTTGACCATAGGTGGTGTTTAGGAACTAAGTTTTTCACCCCTAATGATGGGATCCATATACACTCCATTGGTCGACCTACGGTACATATATGGTGTCACAACTCAAGTCTACACCCTGGACGTGATCGGCACTCAAGAACCATTGCTCATTCCCAAGAAAACCCTCATATTAGCTAACTACAAGAGGATGACTAATTTAAGCATGCAAAAGCTTAAAACAATATAAAATTTATGAAACTCAAAATAAAACATAGAATAATATAATATGTTCAATTCTCCATAAAATAGTCTACTTAAGTCTTGAAAACATTTAATAAAATAAAAGATTACTATAGACTCCTCAACTATACTGCCTATCTATGAAGCTTCTAACTAATAATGATGGAAGTCGGGACAAGACCCAGGACATCCTGACTAAAATGAAAAGTAAATTAAATCCTTCGAAAATAGGGAAGCTCGCCATAGCTAACTCGAACTCTCGAATGTATCAATGAAGTTTATGTTGAGAATCATGAATACCTCCATCTGCATATGAGAAAATGCACGCCAAATGGCTCAGTATGTGGAATATACGAGCATGTAAGGGGAATTTTAAAGCATAACAGAAGTTTGAATATTGATAAAAAGAAATGTACTTATGTTTCTTAACTACCCTAACTCAAGAATACTCAAGGGTACTCAAACTTACTCTACTTAGAAGTAGTCAAGGATAAGATACTCAACTCAAAGATATGATATTCGACTTTAATGATATGCTACTCGACTAAAAGATTTGATACTCAACTTAAAAGATATGATACTCGACTTGAAATACTCAACTCAGGATATGTAGCTGAACTCATTTCAATATAAAGCAGTTTAAAACAAGTTCAACAAAAATAAAAGTTGTTTAAAAACATGATATCAACTCATAATGATAATATCATAAAAGACATACCATGCTCCCTCTTAAAGTCTACTTTGTTATGCATGAATTAAGTCTCATACCCCCATTCATACTTAGTAGAACCCCTTGAGGAACCATGAAACTACTACAGTGGAAGATTCTCTAATCGAAAACCACCACTATTAGCCTAAGTGGTTATACAGCATCTTGCCTACGCTATCAGTCCTATACTTTGATGGCATATAGAACGCTTAACTTTGTTGTCCACTAGCTTAACTTAAGTGATTTCTAAAAAGTATGACCCTTTGATACCCATGATTGGCTACATGGTTTATGTGAGTTGAGTTAATACGAACTCGCATCCCCATATTTGTACTCAACACTACTCACAAAAATATACTTACCTCATATGTTTTTAAAGCAACTTCTTCCTTTGGTTTGAGATAATTACTCAAAACATATCATAAAAGCTCTCTTTTGGAATCGATGTTCCCTTTATTTCTCAATTGTGAAAACATTTCTAATCTCTTTGGGAATACATAATCCTTATATATTTATTTGAAGAAATAACTTCAATTTTTACTCTTTACTCAACTTGAACTTTAAATCTTTAAAACGAAATGAAAACATTTGTTAAAGACTTTTGAAAACTTTATAAACATTACTTTGACTTGCTCTTAACTACTCTTGACTTTGATCATAGCTTTACTTGAAGTGGATTATGGATTCAAGGCTCATGATCTTATGTTTATGGATAATTTCATGATGTTCAACTTGGAGGATTCATGCAGAATCATGGGCATGAAAAATTCAACTCAAGGACTTCATGGGTAACATGTTATAGTCCCATGATTAGAAATATAAACTCAAATGTGTTAGAGACTTATTACCGAAGACTTAGAACTTGAACATGCTACTCCTTCCAAAGATACTCAATTTGTGGAGCCTATACGGAATTTATAGGCATGAACGACTCGACTCGAAGGTCTACATACTGCATAGAAATCATGTATATGACTCTTCTCATTATCTTATTTACTTCCTCAAAACTTAGTTCAGATCAATGATGGATCTCAAAAAAAATCACAATTGAACTTAAAGGATTTCTTGAACTCTACTCTTAACTCTCTCTTAATGTGAACTATGAATTCAAGAGTTATGGTTCATGATATGAAGGATATTGCACTGATTTAGTAGATTCATGAATACATTATCCTCACTCTCATACTAACTTGCTCGAGTCTTGAAAGTAGTTACTAGAAGTTGTAGAAGACTCCTCAAAATGACTCAAATAAACTCTCTCAAAATATTCGAAAGAACTCTCAAGACTTAACTCTTAACTTGACCTTGAATTTGAATTATGAATTCAAGGTTATGATCTTATTATGAATGATTTCTGGGTGTTTTAAAGTATTTTAGAGTGATTAAATAAAAGGGAGTGAAGATAATCAATGGAAAGGGAGTGGGGGCAGGCGACCCTGATGCGTTACAGGAGTGGTGCGCCAGCCTCTAACTTCAGTGATTCCATATGGTCACATTGTAGGCGTGCTGTCCCATCCCCTTGGGCGCATCTGGGGCGTGCTGCGCCAGTCTCTCCTCAAACAGTATTCGACAAATTTCACCTCTCATTTTCTAACCCTAAATCCCTTTCAATCAATTTCTTTTCTCAATTTTATCTTAGATTCAGTTACCCAACTTAGGTACACACTAGTACACTCAAAACATCACTACAAACAATCACTTTCAACTCAAGAAACCAACAAAATCCCAACAAAACAAGATCTAGCATGAACTTCAAGAACACCTATCAAGAACTTAATTCCTTCAACTTTTTGAGAATGAAATTACACTGAAAATAAAATGTTTGACGTGTGGGTGAACAAAACCAACACTATGGAAGCTTACTACCACTTAGGGATCAAAACCATGGAGAAAATCCACAATAGCACGCAAGAAACTCGACGAACGGTTGATCATCTCCTCTTTTCTCTTCTTGAACTCTCAACTAAAACTCTAGCCGTATATTGTGATTATTAAACTGAACACAATAAGATTACATACCGAAAAATATTACTTTAAACGAATTAAATTTTATTGGGTAAGGAAAAGACCAAAATACCCCTCACTATTTTTGGCTAATTTTCCTTAACTAGACAACCTAACTTCAAAAAGTCATATCTCACTCATCTGAACTCAAACCTTAACAAACTCAATGGAGTTGGAAAGATAATTCAAATGTATCCCTATGGTATCTTTTAGCAAACGTAACTCATTTTATGTTAGGAATTATGGTCATTTTGAAATTGACCCAAAACTCATACTTAGCTTACCTTTCCAAATTTCAGATTTTTGTTATTTCCAGTTTAGTTATTTTTAGAACTCAAGGTGCTACATCTAGTGAGCTGAACTTAATACTAAAAACATTCTGAATTCCTTGGAAAAAAGTTACTCATTAAGAAGAATGGTTCGAGTCTTAGCACCTTCAAATTGGCTCATAGAATCATTGTTTTACTTTGTTAACCTAAAGGATGCAAGGTTTGGTTTATTCATCCTCATAGGCCATGTAGTAGTATTAGGCAGATCTTCTTCTAGGGAGTACTTCTTATCTATGTTTCTTGTGATGGAATATCTAGGAAGTGAATCAACAACTGCATTTACCTCCCTGAAGCAATGAATGACCTCACATTGTAACAAACTATTCATTATGTTGATTGCCATGAGATTGTCCATCTCCAAAGTAATGTGGGAATAAAAGTTGTCTTTACACTATTCCTTTTGATGCAATGTTGCTTTTAGCTCACATATGTTGTTATTAGTGAACTTGATAGTTTTTGCAAACGCCCAAATCAACTCAACATTTCTTTGTCTAACAATATCCTAAGATTACATTTAGACCTTGTCTGAACATAAAGCTTATCTATATCAATTTTCAGTTCCCACCTGTAGTGTTTATTCTAGTAAATGAATATTCAATTGATCCTCGGCTCATAATTTTTTGAGATTTTCTTTTAGTTACTGTAGTAGTTTTTAACCAAAAAATGTTATTCGTTTAAGATAATTTGAATTTTGAATTTAAGCTAGATTGTTTGAGTTGTGAGATATTTTAGGTCGTTCTAAATTACAAATTATGCAGTAATTGTATCTGCTATTTAAATACATCAATGCTTAATAAAATTATTGAGACCTATTGAAGTCATTTAAATCCAAAGATACACATTTTCAATTCTTTTTCGGTGCCTCTTCTCTTAGAAACACCAATAGTTTTATCAAGAGCTTCATTAATTCTAAGAGATCTGTGTGTTCTTTGGAAGAAAAATCATACCAATTTCAACACGTAAGGGCTAACTTTTTAACCTGACAGGGCTATCTATATTAATATGTTGGGGTTACTATTTTCAATTTGTTCTTTTTTAAAAAGTGCAGGGCTATTTAAAAAAATTCTACACAAGACAATGTAACGGAAGATGTTTTCAAAGAAAAATTTTTAAAGAAGAAAGAGAAACATAGGTATTTACAAAATATGAAATTCAAGAAAAATAAGAAATAGATCAGCATCAACTGCTTAGAGTGAAAATTCAAGAGGAGCAGTTTTTAAAATTACAATAATAAAGGCAACCGAGGAGTTATGAGATTTTCTTTTAAATATTCATAGTTTTCAATGAAATTTGTTTTTTAGTTTAAGATAATATGAATTTTAGTTAGGTTGTTTAAGTGGTTGATATGCTTTAGGTTGTTTTAAATTTTAAATTATGCAGTATTTAAAACCCTCAATCCTTAATAAATACTCGTTCTCTTCGTCCCAGTGTAAATGGGACATCCCAGATACTTGAAATTGAACTTTTGTTCATTATATCCAGTCCATATTTTGATCTTTTGATAATCCTAAAGTCTACATTCTTATGAGTGATGAAGCAATTTTTATCCTTGTTGATCTCTTTCCCAATTATCTCCTTGACAGTTCTTCAATATCTGCATCATCAGTTAAATTTCTCAACAACGCAAAAAGTACTTTATCATCTGCATAACAAAGATAGACTTGAGGCCATTGTTACTAATGAAAAATCACTTGAAATCTTTGCGTTTATGAAGTTTATTAAGATCTTTACATAGACCCTCCGCACCTAAAGTAAATAGGGTTGGAGGCAAAGGATACCCTTTCTTGAGACCTCTAAATGAATAGAAAAAACGATGTATAGCCTCATTCATTATACAGAGTACCAATTGTTTGAAATGAATCTATAGATAAACTCAAAAAAATATTCTCCAAAATCAAAATTTCTTCGAACAGACATGTGGAAAACCTAGGAAATCTTATCATAGACTTTTGACATAAAAAAACAAGTACCATGCTCATTTCAACCATTCATGCAGTGGACAATCTATTGAGCGAGAAGAATATTTCAACTGATCGACCTTTCTTTAATAAATCCTTATTGGTTTTCAGCAATTAATTGAGGAAGGATTAGAGCAAATCTCATGAAAATAATCTTAGAAATAATTTTTTAGTTGGATTAAAGTCAAAAATATTTTTTTTTTAATTTCGGATACAGGTTGATTGAAATATTGATGGACCAACAATTATTTAAAATAAAACAACAAAAAATGTATAATTATCGTGACCGAACTGCTCATTAATATATCGTGATTAAACTAAAAGAATAAATGAAGAGTTAATCTCATTTCATGAAGTACTTACTTTCTTTAGTTTCATTTATGTGGGGTTTATTCTTAAGAAGAGTGATCCTTGTACATTGATCTAAAATTATGGCCTCCGACTACACTGAGGGATTTGGATGTACCAATAACTTGAGAAATCCACTATCGAAGAAAAAAATTGGAGTAATGAAAACCCTAAATCGTATTAGTCAATTGTCAAACTCATTTCAGTTCAAATTCTCTCCCTTTTGCCACCCCAGGAGGCATTCACAACCTCTATCTCTATGGCTAGCCTTCTACTAACAACTTCAATTTAAATTTAAAAAATGTAAGTTTAAAACAAAAGACTTTGTATCTTTGATGACTATGCATTATCACGTTCCCCTTCTTCCAAAATAAAAAGGTAAGAGTTCGTCCTGTAGTTACCTGTATGTATAAATTACATATTAGTCGATGCTTACTTTTTGTGTTTACAATAATGTAGAGGATTTTGTATATCGCTCAGTTTCCTATAGGAAAGGTTGTAGATTCCCTAAATCTTTCTACGTTTTTTTATCGTCGGTATCATTACAATTTACATTTTATTATTTCCATTCTGGAGTGGCTATTAGTAGAAGTCTCAAAAGAGTATAAAGTTGATATATGTGGTGTTATCTGATGATAACATTGTCAACTTATTGTCTGCATGTCTTACTTTAGACACTATGGAATTTGATGTAGTTGGGGGATTTCATCGATTCGAGACTATTTCTTTTTAATTGAAGAGACTTAAATGACTTACATTATTCTAGTATTTCTAAATAATCTATCAAGACCCAATTTTTCAGATCATGATTATACCTACTATAACCCAGTAGGCAAGCGAATCAATAACCCAAAATGACAACCAATGGGTGTAAGGGTTGAAACAAGGTAACAACTATTTAGAGCGTCATGCGGAAGCTTATAATTGGCAAATCATATACTCATCCATCCCATTTTATGTGGCACTATTTTCTTTTTGGTCTATTTCCTCATATAGTAAGTATTTGAAGGTATAATTTCTTTTTTACCCCTGTTGGTCTCACTTAATTTTTAAGATAGTACTCTAATACATTTATGATGAGAGAGAAAAATGAGTTTATATTTTTGAAGGACAATTCGATAACCATTTCAAAGTCTTCATTATTTCTTTACACTATGCCCGGTCAAATGTTATCACATAAATGAGACGGAGGAAGTAGTTGATAAATCAGATAAAAAAAACTTGTACTAGAAAATATTATTATATCAACATTGTGAATAAATCTCCCAATGAACAAGACTTTGAAATAACTACATTGTGAATGTTATTGTTATGTTGTGTTAGAAGAAATAATATATTTATAGAGTCCTAAATTTTTTCTTATTAGAAAAGGATTAGCAACTCTAAAACATTTTCCTAAAAGGAAAGAATAAACAAAAACAAAGAGAATTATATTTTCCTTTAAAAAAAGTAAATACAACTATGGTGATGCTTTAATTTTCCTTCAAGGTAAAAATAAAACACAAATATGGTAAGAAAACTAGGTAAAATGCCTAATAATCTCTCCTTTTACATGGATTTTCTTAACAAACTTGATTTGTCTTGTTCAACTGCATGATAATATTTGTTCTTCACATAGTCTTCATCACTACTGCTTGCCATAGTTAAAAATAAAGTTTAAAATATGTGAGTTAAAAATGGTTTTAAAATATTTTATTTTAATTTTCAAAGATGCAGCAACAGGAATGTTGAAAATATGGTTGAAACTTCTCTCCACATTTAACTTGACAAAAATTTTCTTTATCAACAAATTGGTTGCAAATTGATTTGAAACCACTTGAACTTGTCTTCAACTTCATTTAATCATAGGACCGTCGGACCATGTAATCTGATACCACTTGTTGGGTTATGAAGGGTAATTAGGGCGTCATGCAGAAGTTTATAATTTGTAAATCAGATAAAAAAAAATCTTATATTAAAAATCAAAATATTAACATATCAAAACTTATATAAAACAAAACATTGAAACTTTAGAGAGAATAAATCTCCCCATAATTCAGACTCTTAAACGACTACATTGTGGATGTTTTTGTTATGTTGTGTTAGAAGAAATAAGTCTATATTTATAGAGTCTTAAAACATTTTCTTACTAGGAAAGGATTAGCTACTTCAAAGTCTTTTCCTACTCCAAAATTTGTTCCTAAAAAAAAGAATAAATCAAATATGAAGAGAATTATGTTATCCTTTTAGAAAAAATAAAAATAATTATGGTAATGTTTTAGTTTTCCTTCAAGGTAAAAATAAAACTCAAATATGGTAAGAAAATCAGGGCAAAACCCTAAGATTAACCATAAAACACATACTTTTTACGACAAATAAATTTTTCACAAATGTTAAGTATTTGGAAATAACTTTTCTTTTTGTAATTAAATAATATTTTTTGCGATGAAGCACTAAATCATATTTGTATTCTCTTAGTCACACACATTTAGTGACGACTCGTTGACAAATTATTTTTCGTCTAACAAAATTTTTAGTGACGAAATATGATTTATAAATGACGAAATTGTTTGTCCTTGATAATCAAATTCGTTCTAGGATCAACACTACCATATTCTAAAAACTTCTCTAGTTTCTATCTTATATTTTTCTGGAAAGTTGTTATAGTTTTCAGATTTAATTGTATTCGTAGATACTCTTGTAATGGTGTCACTTGGTATTTGGGTAGTTTGATATTAACTTGTTTATTTTATATTTATGAGTTAGTTTTTTAATTTAATATTATTTCTACATTAGTTAAAATTTTAGTTGGTAATAAAGAAACAAGATTCGCATATTGAGTAATTGGTGCTCTCACGATCTAATGGATTTTTTGATGGTGACATATTGTTTGTTTTCCATTTTATGTTATATTTGTCTGTTAACTGATTCTTTTCTATTGCATGCATAATAGGATTGGGGAAAATGCTGAATATATTTTGAAATGATAAGGATTGTTAGCCACATGCAATGAATATGTTTTACTTGGGTGTACAAGTGTAATTGTTATTCATTGTGGTTGTAATTATGATGTGCGTTTGATTGTTGGGTCGTGTATCATGTTTGGTACATGATATCTCCATGGTATGCTTAGATACCACTTCTGGTATATACTAATGGTTGGCTCTAATACCATGCTTTGGACATGGATATCTATATATAATTGATTTGGGTACCACACTGGTACACTAAGAGTTTGTATATGGATTATGTGAGAGAATTAGGTTAGCTTATTGTGTAGTGGTTATATTTATTTGTTATGCATAGAAACTCATGGTAAGGACAGGGAATATGTGGTATGTTGTACTTGTATTTATAATTGTATGTTATCTATATTACTAAGTTGTAGTTGTTTGTTCATATTTCATATATTGAAACTAGCCAATTATCTTACAAGAACTTTGTGGTTGTATAATGATACTACACTTGCTTTTTCTTTATTGAGTATAGGGCATATTTAGATGGCTACTTCGGGACCTCAACCATGTGACTAGTGATATTTTAATTCAAGGATAAGATATTTCTTTCGAGCTGCCATGAATTCTGCTTATTTTCTTAGTCCATCACTTCAGACTAGACCTTTATACTTGCGTCTTCTTAAATTTTGGGGTTGCATACCTTTATTCTAGACAACTAGTGTTTGGGTACTATGACTTTCAGGTTATAGAGGATTTCCTTCCGCAGATGTTTGATGATAATGACTTACGCTTATAGGCGAACTTGATTTTGAAATTATAAAACTTGTTATCCCTTTTGAAACTTGGTATTTTGGAATGCTTATGGATAGTTTGTTAGTATTTAGTTGGTTCTTCCACAAGGGGTTAGTGTGGGTGCCACTTACTGCGGTTCAGGGTTGTGACATAAATCCTCATCATATCCCATAGATTCTAGGAGTTAATATGAGATCATTTATGGAAGAATTCTTGAAGGCTATTCAAGAGGTAAGTCCCGAAAAAATATATCATGGATGAGGCACAACTTACACTAATTGTATGAGAAAATACTTTATTATTATTATTATTATACTTGAACTCTGGGACCTACACTTTATTTTCTTCTTTGCCTCCTATTTCTCTTTCTTGTTTTTCACTTTCCTGTTTTTTCTCATTTTCTTTTTCTTTTCCTTCTTAAATTTATTTTATAATCGATTTAATTATTCTCTCAATTTCTACTTATGAAAATAATTAATTACGTATTTGTCTTAACCAACTTTTTTTACAAAAATATTTTATCATTAAAATAAAAAAGGCATGAGGATACAAAAATTTAAGTTAATTCTTTTAATGTCACTTATGTCATAAAAAATGACCACTAAAACTATTTCTATTTTATTTTTCTCATTTTTTATTTATAGTACTTTAAAAAATTTCACCTTCATATTTCGTATTATTTTAACTTCTATTTTTAAAATTTATCTAAAACTTATTTTTTACTTTATATGAAATTACTGTTTGATTATGAAAATTTGAAATATAACTTTTCAACTTGAACGAATATTTTTAAAATTAAAAAAACAAATTAGTATAGTCTGTTTTTAAACTCATTTTTCACTTTTGATATTATATTTAAGTACATTCAATTATGAATATTAAACTAAACATTAAAAAAAATGAGAAAAAAGAAGAAAGAGAAAATCAAGAAAGAGAAATAGGAGACAAAGAAGAAAAATAAAGTGTAGGTCCCACAGATTCAAATTAATAATAATTACTTTCTCATACAACTAGTGTAAGTTGTGCCTCATACAACTAGTGTAAGTTGTGACTTATTCATAGTAATTTTTTTTGATAAATCCTTAATTAGTTGCAACTACTATAGAAATAATTGGGACTTGTGTAGGTATTTTTCATTCTCAAAAAATAATTAGGACTTGTGTAGACTGTTGAAGGTTATTGTCTGTTGGGATTCTCAAAGTTATTATAACACAAACTTTGGTCTAGAAGGATAGGAAACCCATTGGATTTGATTAAAGTTCTAAATACTATCATCATGTTGATTGTAGAACTAGCATTAGACCTTACATTAGTGAGAGTGCTTAGGGTTCTTTTAACGAAAATGAGGTATGTCTCTTTTATTACATATATTTGACTATAAAGGTAATTTTCAAACTAGCTAGCAGCACTACAAGAAAACTGTGAATTACATAGAAATTTTCCTATAGATTTTCATGCTAATTTCCAGATAAATCTCCATGTAATTTATGATTTTCTTGTAGTGTAGGGTGTTATCTGCATGTCGTACAAGCATGCATTGAACCCTCATAATTGCATTCTACATGATAAGATATGTATATGAACATATTATTTCCTATGATGAGCTTTATTATACTTGATGTCTAAAGTATTATTTTGAAAAAAGTTTTCCCTGTGAATGTGTCAATGACTTGAAACCTTTGGTTGAGTCTACTTCACTTCCTAAGCCCTCACCAATTCGTGCAATAACAAACAAGAGACATTAAGGATAATTTGTTTTTTTAGGAGGAAAATGATATCTATCAAGAAATCTATCATGAAGATTTAACTTCAATATAAAACACAATTTCTCAAATCAATTGATGACTTTGAAATATCCCTATTATGAAAAGGTAATTTGAATTATAAAGTTATTTGGCGGAAGTGTCATGATTATTAAATGTTTGTATTTGGGCTTGTATGTGAAAGTTGTGTTAATTCAGAGTATGAATTGTCACGGCCTTTTCGATCTGGACAAGACTCCGTGCGGCACTTGACGGTCTACTCACGATTCTTGCACGATCTCGTAGACTCAAGTAAGCCTTTCACTACTTGGATCGCTAAGAGAAATAAGAAAGAGATACAAAAGGCAGATTTTGGAAGAAAGACTTGTATTGATAAGTTGATGGATGTATTACAAATACAATGACCTACCTATTTATACTACTCTAATGACTAAGAGTAAATAAATGCTACACTATACAAGTCCCTAAGTTCATGGACTCAAGACATGACTGCATTCTAAGAATGTCTACAACTCTTCAAAAAAGGGACTCCTAGTCTTCCCTAGTCTGCCGCAACGTTCCAGAGGCCCTGCACAAGCCTCTCCAAGGCTGGAAACTGCCGCCCCTCCATCTGTTGAATGGCTCAAACGCCTGCCCCTCCGTCTGCTGCCTGCTTGGACTGCCTGCCCCTTCGTCTACTGACCGTTTTGGGCTGCCTGTCCCCTTGCACATGCTGCTAGCTGCCTAGATGGGTGGCGATCTGCCTGGATAGATAGTGGGATGTCATAATCTCCCCCACCTAATGATGAGACGACCGCATCACATTGCGACTGTATCGGTGTTGAGTTCTGCCGGGCGACCATCAACTCGCGTACTCGATCAATCCCTTCGAGCAGCCTCTTCATCGATGGCCCGACCTTTCTCGACCCGATCTTCCGAACTTCCTCCTTCAACGGAGGCAAGTGCCTCGGCGGCTCCTTTTTCATCAAGGCAGAGTTCCTGCTCGGAACCCTCTTTGCTCGCGGAGGCAAGGATTTTTCAGCACCATTGTCTTCTTTCGAACTTGCAATAGTTGCTGCTGATGTTAACCTCTTTCTCACGTCGACTCTCTCGAGCTTTATGGCTGTTAAACGAACCTGTCCCTCCGGCGTTTGTGCCTTTACCATGGGAACCATACACGTTCCTTCCTTCCCTATGATTATCAATTGTTGGAGATAAGGATCGATAATTGCATGGCACTGCTGGAAGAACCTCTGCCCAAGAATAATATCACAGATATCTATGGGAGCGACAGTGAATTTGGTTTTCCCTTGCCAATCGCCTATCGTGATGTTTACCCCGTGCGTAATTCCAACCACGGGAGTAGGTGGTGCATTGACAGTCCTTATTTGGTCGTTACTTGCACTATATCGCAGTCCCAACCTCGTTGCTTCCGTCTTGGTCACAAGGTTGCCCTCCGCACCGGTGTCGACCAACGCACGAGCAATTTTCCCATTGATCGTGATGTCGACCGTTTGAGCCCACGCCTTAGACTTCGCAAGTCCCTTTTCAGCATGCTTCGGCTCCGCTTGCCTTGGCTTATCTTGCCTTGACCTCGTCGATGGTTGCTCGATGACAGCCCCGCATAGGTTTATCACGCCCAACTGCTTCGTCTCCCCGACTTCTTCCTCCTGGGCTTTCTCTTCCTTCCGCTCACGGAGGATAGCACCAAGACTTTTCAGTTCAGGGCATCTTTTATAACCATGCGGCACTTGACGGTCTACTCACGATTCTTGCACGATCTCGTAGACTCAAGTAAGCCTTTCACTACTTGGATCGCTAAGAGAAATAAGAAAGAGATACAAAAGGCAGATTTTGGAAGAAAGACTTGTATTGATAAGTTGATGGATGTATTACAAATACAATGACCTACCTATTTATACTACTCTAATGACTAAGAGTAAATTAATGCTACACTATACAAGTCCCTATGTTCATGCACTCAAGACATGACTACATTCTAAGAATGTCTACAACTCTTCCAAAAAGGGACTCCTAGTCTTCCCTAGTCTTCCCCAACGTTCCAGAGGCCCTGCACAAGCCTCTCCAAGGCTGGAAACTGCCGCCCCTCCATCTGCTGAGCGGCTGAAACGCCTGCCCCTCTGTCTGCTGCCTGCTTGGACTGCCTGCCCCTTCGTCTGCTGACCGTTTTGGGCTGCCTGTCCCCTTGCACATGCTGCTAGCTGCCTAGATGGGTGGCGATCTGCCTGGATAGATGGCGGGATGTCACAGAATAGTCATAATGAATTCTAATGAAACGTTGTGTCAGTCTTTTGAACACCTAATTTTTTATCAAAATATAAAGATTTAACACCAATTTTACAAAAAGTTATATTTAAAATAAATAAATTGTAAATTACTTTAATAATAAAAAATTGTGAATTTATGGTATTTGTTTGAAACCTTCAACTTTTAGTTAGTTTAAAAAATAATGGTACTATATATTAAGAAAAAGAAGGAAAAAAAAGAAGAAGAAGAGTCCTAGATATTCAAATTACATTTCCCTTATATTAATTAACCTCAAACTCCCAAAAACTAATTTTCCTATTATTTTTATTTAGTATGTCAATTATTTAATTATTTCTCAACCATAATTCCCTCAAAAATATTTCAAATTAAATTCTAATTCCACTCTATTACGTTCCTTTTAATTAGCACCAGACTCTCAGCTAAAATTATTATAAAAGACACGTTCAGTTGAATAGAAAAAAAAGAATGGAAATTGAAAGACGAGTGAAAAAAAAAAAGCAAGAGCAAAAATCAAGGAGAAGAAAAGTGAGTTATTCTTGTGAAATCTAGGTTAGAGTTAGAATTTTGTTCGTGGTTCCAATTCGTGGCTCATGAAAGTTAATACTTGTTTATTTATTTTGGAAATCAGTAGATCGTAGCAGCTATTTTTGTGGTGAATCAATAATACGAGGTAACTCTAAGTTCTTGAATTCTTGTATGATTTTAATGAAATGCTTGTAAGAAAGTTTAATTCTAGTTATATGAAATTCTTTTAATAGTGTGTTATTATTATTATTATGAAATATCATTTTTGTGATTGATGTTATAAGTTATTTTTAGAATTCGCAAAAGCTTAAAAAAACGTTGCCAGAGATTCTTATTGTTAAGAATAAATAATAATTTAAATATGCATCATGTATTATTATTATTATTGTATTATTATTATTATTATTATTATTATATTATTATTTTTATTATTATTATTATTATTATTATTATTATTATTATATTATTATTATTATTATTATTATTATTATTATTATTATTATTATGCTTTTTAGATACACTTTGTAACTTATATCTCTTCATGATATTAAATTGATAAACTTGGATAGAATTGTATATCTTTTCCATTTAGTTTTTCACTTGAGAAGATTTTGTTGAATTTATTGTTGACTTGTTAGATTAGGATATAAAAAAAATAGTAAATGATTCTTTTTTTAAAAAAAAATCTAAGTAGAATTGTAAATTTTATCTAGAAATTCTTGATAAAATAGTGATAATTACTACTAATGATAATAAAAAAAAAGTAAAATTTGAGAAATTATATAAAGAGAACAAAAGAATAAAAAAAACAAGAAATCATAAAATAAAATAAAGAACAGAAAACTTTTTTTAAAAACAGAAACAGAAAAGTAAGAAAAAAAAAGTGAAAAAAAAAAACGTGAAAAAATGAAGAGAAACATAATGTTGTTAAAAAAAAAAAAAAAAAAAAATATTAAAAAATAAACAGGGTAACTAATAACGTGCAAAACGAAAAACTGAAAAAAAAATTAATAAAAGAAAATCTTTTTTTTTTAAAACAAATTGTCTTAATGTCTTTAGATTTATTTTTTTTGCTATAATTAATTATACACTTAATTAAAATTTACCTCCTATTTTAGATCTAATTTTTTTTTAAAAAAAATACAATTCTAAATTTACTTGAACTCTAAAAATCTTTTTCCTACACAAATTCTAATTTCTAACTATTAAACACCTATATAAATTCTACACATAATAACATTAAATATATATATATATATATATATATATATATATATATATATATATATATATATATATACACAAAAAAAATGTAATAAGTAAATAATAGTAATAATAAAATAAATAATAAAATAAATAAATATGAGTGTTTCAAATTTTGAATGGACACAAATCGAAAATAAAAAATTTTCAATAGATTTAAAATAAATATGACGATTTTTAAAAGGTTCAAAATAAATAAGAGAATAAAGTAAAAATATTTTTATTATTAAGTTAAACAATATAATATTTAAAATTAAGTCTAGTCATATCAAAGTCAATGAAGCGATTGTGCTAGAACCACGGAACTCGAGGGGTGCCTAACATCTTCCCCTAGGTCAACAGAATTTCTTACCCGGATTTCTAGTTCGAAGACCAATAAAAATAGAGTCAAATTTTCTGTTGATTAGAGATTTAAATAAGGTGACTTGGAATACCAAAACTTAATTCCAAGTGGCGACTCTAAATTATAATTATCTCTTTTCAAAATGTCACTTTAATTGGAAAAACTCTTTTTCTTTCAAACAATAAAAATCAAAAAATATTGATTAAAAAAGTGGCGTGACAGATGACGACTCCGATGGGGACCACTAACTAGAATTCGAGCTTTAAATATTGATTTATGTATGACTATGATTTATATACGCTTGTGGGTATTGTATTTATTTAACTTAATATGTAATTATTTATTTAATGTTTTGATAATATTTGAATTGGATTATAACTGTCTTCTCTCACGAACCATTCTGACTCTCTATAATAATAATATGGGAATTGCGACTGCGCACCCCACTTCTATCAAGATAGCCAGTGGATCTTCGATCCATGGTGAAGGACTTTCAGTTAAATATGTATAGGATGGGGAGCACCCATGCACAAAGCCGGAAAGCGCTGCTACCGGTACGTTGTTATTCCCTGACTCGAGTTGTCTGCTCGTTTTATAGTCAGTCTAGATATTTTTTCTCCACAAGTTAAACCTTAGTGGAAATGAAACTTTCAGACATGATATCCATAATAGGTTTTGATTTATTTGTATCATGTGCATGTAACTTAGCGAGATTCGATATAGGGGCCCAATCTGACTAGGACAGGTACCTTTTCGCGAGACTATCATTTGCATTTTTGTGCTACTTGTTGCATCATGTGAAAGACTGTAACAAAATGTTGACCCGCTTTAGGATAATCGACTAAACAAATAAATATCCATTTTCTATCAATTTTCAACCAATGATATAAAATAAACAAATTAATACACATATATATACATACACACCTAATCCTCAATTTTATTTTTGCTTTTATTGAAATAATGCCTAAATAATAAAAATAACAATATTAATAATATATGTATATATGTCTTTTAAATTGTACATGTACACATTATTTTATTTTTCTTTCTGTTTTTTGATCAAAATTGTCTCTTTATCTGGTCATTCTTTTCAAAAACAACCTGAATCAATGATCACTTTAGACATTCCGAATCATTTCTATTTTTTAACTACTCCAATAAATAATTTTGAATTATCAAAATTTTACAATCAAATTTGATTTTAAAAATCCCAAATTTCTTTTTCTCAACCAGGTAATCATGCGATCTATGAGGTATCATAAAAGACCAAGAGATGAAGTAGTCGAAATGGTCAATGATCCCCCAAAGTTCATGATCAATTATAAAACCCCATAATTACTAATGGATTGGTGGAACGATATGCATGAATTTAGGCGGACTGAGATATTCAAACAACTTGATTTTCTTACAGATATCATGAGATTTAGTCCTGACAGAGGCTTGATCGAGGCTTTGATCCCGTTTTGGGATTCCACAAACAATCTGTTTCGATTTAGTGATTTTGAGTTGACGCCTACATTAAAAGAATTGGGTGATTTCACAGGTTTAGGCCAGGATCTTCGAACTAAAACACTGATAGCCCCTAGGAGTGTCAGCAGAGGTAAATTTCTAGAACAGATGCACATCATCCATCCTCATAAGGAGTATTTTGATAATGGGTTGGTTTCTTTGGAATTCTTGTACTCAAGATATGGAAAGAAGGAAGGATTTTCAAGCTATTCCAAAACAACTTAAAAATGGACAACACCTCCCTACTTGGGAAAAACATAGACAAGAAGCTTCGATGGTGGCATTCTTGGGAGCTATGATTTTCCAAGAAGGATAAAAAATCGTCTGTCAGGAATAGTCACTGTTATAATGAAGAAAAGAAAATCCACTATATTGCCGATGATATTGGCTGATATTTATCGTGCTTTGACTAAATGTAGAGAGGGGGGAGATTTTTTTTTAAGGTTGTAGTATTGCAAATGTGGTTTTTTGAGCACCTATATCGCCATCGTTTTGTTACAGATTTCGAATCTGCTTGGACGAATTATATTTTGAGCCACCCGACAGTATGAAAGAATTATGAGACAAATTGCCAAAAGTTGTCAAAGAATGGAGACATTATCTTCTTAAATTGACGGCATCTAAAATTACATGGAACCATCATTGGTTCCCTGCTAGTGAGGTAATTGTTATGTCTTCCTATCGTCCATTATTCGTTCTTACAGACCTTTGCGGGTTCCAACCATACATCCCTCCGAGTTTTACGCCAACTAGGACAAAGAAAATTTTACCTAAAGCCAAGGATACGCAGAATTCTGTGTGGGAAGTGGAATTTGAAGATCGAGATCGAGAATCAGAAGCCCAAAAGATTTGGTGTGGTAGTCGAACTTTAAGTTCAAAAGCTATTAATGATGATCGCATTGAATGGGAAGTTGACCTCTTATACCTCCATTGGTTCTTTGATCAAGCCCCTCTCAAAGTAATGCCCAAAGGATCAGCACGAGAAATCATAGATCGAGAAGAGGAAATCAAAGTAAGAATCAAACAGGCCCGACTCAAGGTGGAAAGAAATTATAGGTCTACTTTAGATATCCTAATCAATGACCTAAAAAATGTTAGAGAAGAGTTGTCTCGACGTGATGCAATATTCGAGGAAAGAGTTACATTGATTGAAAAAAGAGTTGAAAAGAAGCATCTATCTACTATTCGAACCCTACATGAAGATTTGAGCATTGTCACAAGTGCTATGGAGCAACAGGAGGAAGAATATAAGAAATAAAAGGTCATCTTAATGCATGCACAAGCTAGGTTACAAAATCAATTAAAAGCTTTTATGGAACAAGAAAGGGAACATAGCAAATCGTTTCACATTTTATCAGGCAGAAGTGGCGACCGGAAGAAATCAATGGATGGAAGAGCGTGAAGAATTTCATAACCAAATTGAAGATCTTCAAGCACATGAAGAGCATATGAGTAATGCAGTTGTCACTACTGAAGAATGGTTGCAGAATTGTCACGAGAATATGGAGGAGGCCAAAGGACAAGTGTTTCAGTTGACAGAGAGCTTGATTGATGTTTATGGTGGTCATCTCCATGAAGTGATGAGATCTTGGGTTGAGAGGCGCGTGCACTAGCCCCACATCTGCAGAAAGCTATGTTCAAGGTCTACTCTAGCCTAGGGGGGCAATTGATGATCAAAAAATTTCTGAGATGTTTTTTTTTTTATTTTTTTTTCTCTTTTTAGTTTGTCAAATTTTGTTTTAATCTTAAGTACTTTGATGTTTTTATTTTGGTCATTTTGATTTGAATGGTATTTTCATTTTAAAGTTAAATAAATGTCGTATTTTTCTTTTCAAAGAAATTTATCCACATGAACTACGTAATGGTCTGATTCATATTCAAACATGATACGTAGGCAACCTTTAATAGGTTCAATCAAAATGCATTCAAATTATTCAAGTAAGTAAATTAGGGGACCAAATGACATAAGCAAGTCGTCCAAAGCCGGATGAAACATAATAGTCTTCCAAAACACATTATAGACATATGAATAATCTAGGTGCATAACATACAACGTTAATTTAATATCCTTAATATGTTGAATCCTAACACATTTATATATATATATATATATATATATATATATATGAGAATTTAGAGAGTTTAAAAGGTGGTTGGTTTGTGAGGAGAGCTGGCATCCCATCAATATAACACAAGATCAAAAAGGGAAAGAAAAAAGGACACGTAAAGACGGAACAAAGTCGGAGAATGAAGACGGGCAAACCTAAATGGTTGCGTAAAAATTTGTACCTATAGAAGAGGTGAAAATGTTAAGACAACAGATGACCGAAATGTACGAAACTTGTTTGAATGCGAATATGTCATTTCACATCCAAGTGTCAACAAGTGACCCAATTTATCCACCTGGGTTTGGACCCTAAATTAACACATCTAATACTGCCGGAACTTCCTTAGTAAACCCGTTGAAACCATCAATGATGAATAATCCACTTTTCATGCCTACTGTCCAAACTAATACAATTTCTCAATCGACACTAGTAAAAAAATCCAATGATGACCCTATACTCAAAGATTAATACGGCCAAGGTCATGCCCCTAAATTAACTTTCAATGTTCCTAACTCTTACCACCACCAATACAGTTCTCCCGTTAAGTTGAGAAAAACATTAATAATGAGGAACATGAAGAAATTGCAAGGAAAATGAGGAGTTTGGAATAAAACATATGGAATATGCAAGGCATGGGAGGACACAAAAGTGTCTTATTTAAGGACTTATGCATGTTTCCAGATGTTAAATTACCTCTAGGGTTCAAAACTCCTTAGTTTGATAAATATAATGGTCATGGCGATCCAGTGGCTCATTTGAGAAGATTTTATAATCAGTTGAGGGGAGCCGGAGGAAAAGAAGAACTTCTTATGGCTTACTTTGGAGAGACTTTAACATGCGTAGCATCAGAATGGTTTATCGATCAGGACATTTCTCATTGGCACGTTTGGGATGATATGGCGCAAGATTTTGTCCAACAATTTCAATACAATATCGATATTATTCCTGATCGCAATTCCCTAGCTACTATGAAAAAAAAAGTCATCAGTATGTTTTAGGGAATATGCCATAAGATGGAGGGAGCAAGCGGCTAGAGTCAAACCGCCGATGAAAGACTATGAGTTAATTGATGTTTTTCTCCAGGCTCAAGAACCTGACTACTTCCATTATCTTCTCGCTGCAATGGGCAAGTCTTTCGCCGAAGCGATTAAGATCGGAGAAATGGTAGAGAATGGCATAAAGTCGGGTAAGATTGTGAGTCAAGCATCCATTTGAGCTACCACACAAGCAATACAAAGTGGATCCGGTAATTTTACCAATCGAAAAAAGGAGGAAGGGTCCATGAAGGCATCTGGATCAAAAGGTGTTCAAATGGGCATGAACCATCCTTATGGTCAAGTCCAACAAGAACAATATAATTCTCCTCAGCATTATGACCCGTCCCAATATGGAGCTCTAAACACTAAGGCATATGTTCGGCCTCCTTCGCGCCAACAATGGCGGGGGCCTGCCCCACCAGTTTCTCGCCCCCAACAACAAAATTTCCAGGTGCCATACAATCCACATCCCCGGACAAACTATACTAGAGAACAAGGTCGAAAAGAAAATTTACCCCGATTGGGGAATCGTATACGAGTTTGTTACGGAAGTTAATACAATTGAGACTGGTTGAACCTGTCAATCTGTACGTTATCAATCCAAATGCAAGAGGCTTTGATCCAACTGTTATATGTGAGTATCACGCCAACGGTCCAGGTCATAGCACAGAGAATTGTTGGACCCTAAAAAGAGTCATTGAGAAGTTAATCAAAGATAAGGTAATCGAGGTACGAAATGAGGAAGCACCAAACATCACTAATAACCCACTACCTTCTCATAATAATGAGCCTGTTGTGGGGATGGTTGACATTTTTGAAGATTATGAGCAAATAAGTAGAACAAAAGTGGAAAGCAAGGTTTCAAAAGAAGAGTCTAGTATGGTTTTAGAACCTATACAAAGGGCACCGATAAATTTTAAAGGTGCACGTTTGAATTTGGGTACTCGAGAAAGCTAGTGTTGTATGTCCCTGAATCAATAAAAGAGGATACGTACCGTTGAATGGACTAAAATGCTACATTCCTGGAAAATTTTCAACGTTTGATCAAAATCAAGAAAGTGTGAAAGAGCCAGTTGTGATACAAATTGCAACACACCTTCTCATCATAAATACCAAGGCTGTTTCGTGGAACTACAACAACGTCGTCGTTACTCACAAGGGAAAGGAGATTATCGAAGAAACAAATGAAAGAAGAGGCTTAACTCATTCCAGAAGATGTTATGCTCTGAAAGAATTAAAAAGGGACAAAAAAATCAAAGAAAATCAGTTGCCGATGAAAAAAACAGTCACGGAGGAATATGCTAAAGGGTTTCTGAAAAAGATGAAAGCTCAATATTATTCTGTTATAGATCAGTTGAGGAAAACGCCGGCTCAAATCTCTTTATTTTCATTACTCATACATTATAAAGAACATCATGAAGTGTTGAACAGAATTTTGAATGAGGCACATATCTCAGAAAATATTACAGTGGGTCACTTGGAAAAGATGGTCAATCGAATTTTTGAGGTAAATAGAATCACTTTCGATGATGATGAATTGCCCTTGGAAGGATCTGGATATAATAGGGCTCTACATTTAACCGTGAAATGTGAAGAACACTATGTGAAGAGAGTCATGGTCGATGGAGGATCGGGTGTTGACATATGCCCTCTTTCCACTCTACAAAGCTTGAAAATCAGCACTGATAGGATTCGTACTAACAATGTTTGTGTACGGGCATTTGATGGTGCAAAACGGGATACTCTTGGTGAAATATACTTAATTGTTACAATTGGACCAGCGGAGTTTGGAATCACTTTCCAAGTTATAGACATGGACACGTCTTACAATTTGCTTTTGGGTAGGCCATGGATCCACATGGCTAGAGTTGTGGCATCTACTCTACACCAAGTGGTCAAGTTTGAACATGATAAAACAAGAAATCATTGTCCATGGTGAAGATGATATCCCAATCAACGAGATCCTTCAATACCATGCATTGAGGCTAAAAGAGGTTGTGAATCCCTCAACTATCAGGCTTTGGAGATAATAACAGTGAATCATTTCTTAGAAGAAAAGCCTATCCTCCAACCTCATATGTCCTCTACTTCAGTCATGGTGGTGGCTCAAATGGTACAAAACGGGTATGAACCTGAAAATGGGTTAGGTTTTTATGTTGAAAGAAATTGTGAATCTTATCCATCCAATGGGTAATCAAGATACATTCGATTTAGGTTTCAATCAAACTAGATTTGATAGAAAATGGGCAAAAGATCGTAAAAGAAATGCTTGCAATCTGTCGAAGCCGATCCCCCATATTGCTCAATCTTTCATTAAAAATCTCCAGGCGAACTGTGTCTAGACTTACCTATCCAAAATGATGTGGATGAAATGTGTCAAGGAATCAAGGAAATGTTTTATGAGGTAAACATGACTCGAAGGGGTGAGGGAACTAGTCATATGGATGTGCAGTTTATCGGCCCGAATGTCCAAATCAATAATTGGAAAGCCACTCCTCTCCTAACAAGAAAGGAGTCATGGTAGTTTTGTTTTGCTGCTTTTTTATTCTATTTTCTTGGATTATTCTCAGGGTTGTAATTCAAACATTCTAGATTTTTTGCTTTGTTGTTAACCCTTCTATCCTTTACTATTCAATGCAATGAATTACTAGTCATCTTCTTTGTTCCTACTCTTTCTAATATTTGTCATCTTATTTTCATTTTCAGCTACGTTAACTTTAATAATATGACATGCATGCGTAGTTCATAATTAGATCCTAAAAAGTTGTCTGGTCTCACAATAATGAATCCTAAGTCTAAGGAATATGATGCAGATGAAGCTGATAAAGAAATAAAAAGGGGTTTGGATCAATTTGAAAATAAGCCTAAACCTAATTTAAGTGAAACAGAGGTGGTTAATTTGGGAACTCCCGAAGAAGTGAATGAAATAAAGATAAGTATTCATGTCGATCGAAATATTCGAGACGACATAATTCAAGTTTTAATTGAATACAAAGATGTCTTCGCTTTGTCATACGATGACATGCCGGGGTTAAGTGCTGATATGGTAGTTCACAAACTTTCCATACATCTTGATTTTCCACTGGTCCTGCAAAAGCAGAGAAAATTTAAGACAGATATGAGCGATAAAATCAAAGAGGAAATCATGATGTAACTGAGTGCAAAAGTGATCAGGGTCGTCCAATACACTACTTGGTTGGCTAATGTTGTGCCAGTACCAAAAAAGGATGGAAAGATCATAGTTTGTGTTGATTATAGAGATTTAAACAAAGCAAGTGCAAAAGAAAATTTTTCACTACCCAACATTCATATCTTGGTTGACAATTGCGCTAAACATGAGATTCAATCTTTCATGGACTGCTACGCCGGATATCTCCAAATTCTCATGGATGAAAAGACGCAGAAAAAACTGCTTTCACCACCCCGTGGGGTACATATTGTTATAGGGTCATGCCATTTGGTCTAAAAAATGCAGAGGCAACCTACATGAGAGCTATGACTACCATATTCCATGACATGATGCATAAAGAAGTTGAGGTATATGTCGATGATGTCATCATTAAGTCTAGAAAGCAAATTGACCATGTGCGTGATTTAAGAAAATTTTTCGAAAGGTTGAGAAAGTACAATCTCAAGCTTATTCCGGCTAGATGTGCATTTGGAGTTCCATCTAGAAAGCTTTTGGATTTTATAGTTAGCCGAAGAGGCATTGAATGATACCCCTCCAAGATAAAGTCCATTCGAGAATTGCCACCTCCAAAAACCAGAACTAAAGTCATGAGTTTTCAGGGAGGGTTAAACTATATAAGCCGATTTATCGCTCAACCCACTATTACATGCGAGCCGATATTCAAGTTATTGAAAAATGATGCTGCTATTAAATGGACATGTGATCAAAAGACTTTTGACAAAATTAAGGAATATTTAGCAAATCCTTCGGTAATGGTCCCGCAGAGCCTGGTAGGCCTTTGTTTTTATACCTCTCGGTGACGGATAATTCCTTTGGTTGCATTCTAGGACAACATGACGTCACGGGGAAAAAGGAACAATCTATCTATTACTTGAGCAAAAAATTTACATCCTATGAGGCAAAGTACACTCTATTAGAAAAAACATGTTGTGCTTTAACTTGGGTCGCCCAAAAATTGAAGTACTATTTTTTGTCCTACACCACTTACCTCATATCTCGAATGGATCCTCTGAAATATATTTTTCAAAAAGCCATGCCGACGGGTAGGTTGGAAAAATGGCAGATTTTGCTTACCGAATTTGATTTTGTGTATGTTGCTCGCACCGCCATGAAAACACAAGCGTTGGCCGATAATCTAGCAGAGAATCCAATTGATGATGAATACGAACCCTTAAAGACATACTTCCCTGATGAAGAGATCAACTTTATCGAAGATGAAATTCCTGATAATGACCCCGTATGGAAATTATATTTTGATGGGGCTGTCAACAAAAACGAGTGGGAATTGGGGTAGTTCTTATCTCACCAAACAATTGTCATTATCCTGCGACAACACGACTTCGATTCTTTTCTACCAAAAACACAATATAATACGAAGCTTGCATCATGGGTTTGAATATGGAAATAAATTTGGATGTACATGAGCTCCTAATCTTGGGGGATTTCGACTTGCTCATTCGACAAGTTCGAGGCGAATGGGAAACTCGAGACATTAAGCTCATATCGTACAAACAATGCTTAGAAAATCTCATCAAAAAGTTCAAGTCCATTGAATTTAGATATATTCCCAGGTTTCACAAAGTTGGCTAATGCTTTGGCCACCCTAGCATCGATGCTTCTATACCTAGGTAATACCTACATTGACCCGTTGGAAATCAAAGTTAGGGATCAACATGGTTATTGCAATATAATTGCGGTGGGGGCAAATGGTGAGACTTGGTATCACGACATCAAACATTTTATAAAAGCTAGAGAATATCCACTGCATGCTGATAGATATCAAAAAAGAACTATTAGGCGACTCGCCAATGGGTTCCTCTTAAGTGGCGATATCTTATATAAAAAATACTCCGGATTTTAAGTTATTACGATGTGTGAATACTCAAGAGGAGGAAACAATTATGAATGAGGTACACAAAGGGGTATGTGCCCCACACATGAATGGTTACGTCCTAGAATAAAAGATTATTCGGGCAGGGTACTATTGGTTGACTATGGAGCGAGATTGCTTCCAATTTGTTCGCAAGTGACATCAGTGCCAAATTCATAAAGACTTGATTCACTCACCCCCTTTAGAGTTTCATCCTATGTCTTCTCCGTGGCCTTTTGTTACATGGGGAACAGACGTTATTGGTCCAATAGAGCCAAAAGCATCTAACGGTCATCGGTTTATTTTAGTTGCCATTGATTACTTTACCAAGTGGGTAGAAGCTGTCACGTTAAAATCAGTTACCAAGAAAGCGGTGGTGAACTTCGTTCATTCCAACATCATATGTCGTTTTGGCATACCAAAAATCATTTTTACAGACAATGCAATGAATCTCAACAGCCACTTGATAAAGGAAGTTTGTGAGCAATTTAAAATTGTTCATCGTCATTCAACCCCTTATCGTCCCAAAGAAAATAGGGTTGTTGAAGCTGCGAATAAAAACATCAAGAAGATTATTAGGAAGATGGTGCAAGGATCTAGACAGTGGCATGAGAAATTACCCTTTGCTCTCATGGGATATCGAACGACTGTTCGTTCATCAGTCAGTGCAACTCCCTACTTATAGGTTTACGGAACTGAGGTTGTCATATCCGCAGAAGTTGAAATCCCTTCTCTTCTAGCCATTGTTGAAGCAGAAATCGAGGATACAAAATGGGTTAAATCGAGGTTAGAACAATTAGCACTGATAGAAGAAAAACGATTGACATCAATTTATTTTGGTCAATTATATCAGCAGAGGATGGCTTGGGCTTATAATAAGAAAGTACGCCCAAGAAATTTTGAAGTGGGTCAACTTGTTGTGAAACGTATCCTCCCCCACCAAGACGAGGTTAAGGGAAAGTTTGCTCCAAATAGGCAAGGCCCTTATGTTATTAAGCAAATGTTATCCAAAGGAGCTTTACAATTGGCGGATATGAAGGGAAAGGCGATTTACATGATTGTCAATGCAGATTCGATCAAGAGATACTACATTTAGCACTCCTTGTCATTTTTATGATGAGAAGATTAAAATGTATCCTCTTTTATCTCAAACACCACTCGTCTGGTGATTTTTTAAAAAAGGAAAAAAAATAAAAAAATTGAAAAAGAAAACACACGAAAAGTTCATTGAACTACGTTTGACTTGATTCCTAAAAGGATACTTAGGCAGACCTTCATTGGGGTTCGGTCTAATCACTCAATAAAAAGATAATCATGTTCTTCAGTTCTCTAAAAGTTGAGACATTATGTAAGCGAACTATGGGAGAAAATGAAGAAGAGAGTTTTGTGAGTGAAAACCATTACGGGCACTATAAGACGATGATTGGTTGAGTGACAAAGATTAGAATGTCTTATTGGTGAAAAATCATGAAAGGCACTACTGATCAAATGATGACATTTTGTTTTGACATGAGCGCAGTCATGATAAAAGTCAAGGTTAGACTTAAAGGTGCAACATTGTTCCTGAGATTCAGACAACTCGAAAAAGATCAAACGTTTAGTCCAAATGCATGTCATTTTCTAAAGTTGTCACGTACTTTCAGATAAGATTCTTTTCACTCATTTAAACATTTTCTTATTTATCTACTACTTCTAAAGACATAATTTTTCCTTCACAACCCTTTCATTGAGTTTTTTTTTCCTTCTCAGCATCAACTCGTGTCAAGTGAGAAAATAAAATTAAATTCGCCAAATTGACTACGGTATTTCCAGGTGAATGTTGGGGACATGCATCAAATTGGCTAGGGCTGTGAACCTATTGAGAAAATAAGTATCATAAATCGATAACGTGTGAAAATAGATAAAGCAAAAGAGTTGCTTGGGAACGAATGAACCACACAACATGCACAAAATGGTAATAAGTTCTTATGTCCATGAAAAGTATTTCAAGGAAAGATAACGATTGTTTTTAAAACATCTTCAAGATATTCGCACAATCGTCAATGGTATGAATATCCCAAGCAGGACGGATCCAGAAGTCAAGCTTCACAAGATACTCGAAGTCATGAACCAACCAACCATTTAGAAAAATTAATAATACATTTCTTTGGCTTGAAACAGGTATAAAGCAGAATCATGTAAATAGTTTGTGAGAGACAAACGCCACGATGGTAAATTCTTGATTTCATACAATATGCATAATAAAATAATAATAACAATAAAAATATTTTTTTAATAGAATCTGGGGCGTTTTATTTTATTTTTAATTTGTTCAATGTACAAATAAAAATAAAATAAAATAATGATAAATAATAATATAAGTGAAAAGAAGAAATGTATGTATACACACACACACACACACACACACACACACACACACACACACACACACACACCACACACATATATATATATATATATATATATATATATATATATATATAAAATCATATCTTCATAAGGCACGATAACTCCTTATTTATGTCTTCACAGGGTATAATAACTCATGGTTGAATATAGGGTACAATAACCCTATCTCATTTTTCATATCTTCACAGGACACAATAACCCCTATCCTATTTTTCATGTCTTTACAGGACACAATAACTCTTGATTGGATATAGGCACAATAACCCCTATCCTATATTTTCATGTCTTCACAGGGCACAACAATTCGTGGTTGCATATAGGGCACAATAACCATTATCCTATTTTTCATGTTTTCACATAACCCCTGGTTGCATATAGGGCACAATAACCCCTATACTATATTTTCATGTCTTCACAGGGCACAATAACCCCTAGTTGCATATAGGGCACAATAACCCCTATCATTTTTTTAATGTCTTCACAGGGTACAATAACCTTTGGTTGCACATAGGGCACAATAACCCCTATCATTTTTTTATGTCTTCATAGGGCACAATACCCCCTGGTTTCATATAGGGTACAGTAACCCCTATTTTATTTTTCATATCTTCAGATGGCACAATAACCCCTGGATTGCATATAGGGCACAATAACTCCTATTTTATTTTTCATGTCTTCCAATGACACAATAACCCCTGATTACATATAGAGCAAAATAACCTCTATTTTATTTTTCATGTCTTCACAGGGCACAATAATCCCTGGTTGCATATAGGGCACAATAACCCCTATTTATTTTTCATGTCTTCACATGGTACAATAAACTGGTTGCAATTTGGGTACAAAACTCCCTTTTTGTCTTATTTTTTACATTTTGTAATGGCTACAAAAATATTATTTTTATTATTAGTATAGAATTTTATAGCTTTCATCAATAACTCACAAAATTTCCTAGTGCATACTAGGCAGAAAATTTTGTTTCGTGTGCAGGTTTCTAAATAGTACACAAATTTGCAGTTCGAAAATAAAAGAATTCATCCTTTCAAGAAAACAAGTTTTCGAGAATATCATGCGGAAGAACATCAGTAGCTGAAGTCAAGTCATGAAGTTTCAAGTCTTGAACTCAGATGTCCAGAGCAAAGTTCAGAATCGATAAACCTACCAAAGAGGGTGAAGGGATATCCGAGAATTTAAAATGAAGACTTAGCACTATCAGAGTAGATAGGACTTCATATCTTTCCTTCTGCATTTTATTTTTCTTTATGTAATAGCTGGAGCTACGAACCGGGATCTCGAAAAAACCTCACTCGACTACCTAACTCATTGGAACTACGCCTGACTCCTTATCATTAACTTAGGATAGGTAGTTTTTCAAAAGTTAGGACACAGTCAAACCTCTTCTCTATTATAAATTTTTCACATTTTTGGCATAAATATTTCAGTAAAAATTAGTCACATTGTTCACGTCATTGCATGAAAACTCTTTGTGTTTCCAAGCAAAGAGGGGCATACTGTGAACACCTAATTTTTTACCAAAATATAAAGATTTAACACCAATTTTTTAACAAGTTATATTTAAAATAAATAAAAATAAATAAATTGTAAATTACATTAATAATAAAAAGTTGTGAATTTATGGTATTTGTTTTAAATCTTCAACTTTTAATTAGTTTAAAAAATAATGGTAGTATATATTAAGAAAAAGAAGAAGAAAAAAGAATCCTATATATTCAAATTACCTTCCCCTTATCTTAATTAACCTCAAACTCCCAAAAACTAATTTTCCTATCATTGTTATTTAGTAGGTTATTTATTTAATTATTTCTCAACCATTATTCCCTCAACAATATTTCAAATTAAATTCTAATTCCACTCTATTACGTTCCTTTTAATTAGCGCCACACTCTCATCAAAAATAGTTATAAAAGATACGTTCAGTTGAATAGAAAAAAAAAGGAACGGAGATTAAAAGACGAGAGAAAAAAAAAAAGCAAGAGCAAAAATCAAGGAGAAGAAAAGTGAGTTATTCTTTTGAAATTTAGGTTTGAGTTAGAATTTTGTTCCTGGTTCCAATTCGTGGCTCATTAAAGTTAATACTTGTTTATTAATTTTGGAAATCAGTAGATCGTAGCAGTTGTTTTAGAGGTGAATCAATAATACGAGGTAACTCTAAATTCTTGAATTCTTGTATGATTTTAATGAAATGCTTGCAAGAAAGTTCAATTCTAATTATATGAAATTCTTTTAATCGTGTGTTATTATTATTATTATTATTATTATTATTATTATAAATATCATTTTTGTGATTGATGTTATGAGTTATTTTTAGAATTCGCAAAAGCTTAAGAAAATTTTGCCAGAGATTCTTATTTTTAAGAATAAATAAATAAATAATTTAAGTATGTATCATGTATTATTATTATTATTATTATATTATTATTATTATTATTATTATTATTATTATTATTATTATTATTATTATTATTATTATTATTATGCTTTTTAGATACACTTTGTAACTTATATCTCTTCATGATATTGAATTGATAAATTTGAATAGATTCGTATATCATTCCGTTTAGTTTTTCACTTTAGAAGATTTTGTTGAATTTATTGTTGACTTGTTAGATTAGGATATAAAAATGATTAGTAAATGATTTTTTTAAAAAAAAAACAATATCTAAGTAGAATTGTAAATTTCATTTAGAGATTCATGATAAAATAGTGATAATTACTATTAATAATTATAATAAAAAAGTAAATTTTGAGAAATTATATAAAGAGAACAAAAGAATTAAAAAAAAAAACAAGAAAGCATAAAAAAAACGAAAGAAAAAAAGAAAAAATAGCAGAATTTTTAAAAAAAAACAGAAACAGCAAATAAAAAAAAAAGTGAAAAAAATGTGAAAAAGTGAAGAGAAACAGAATGTTGTTAAAAATATAAAAAAATATTAAGAGTAACTAAAAACATGCAAAAGGAAAAAATGATGTCACGACCCAATACCGAGCCGCGACTGGCACCACATTTACCCTCCTATGTGAGCGAACCAACCAATCCAACCCTTAACATTTCAATATAATATTGACAGAAAGTAATGCGGAAGACTTAAACTTATTAATAAAAACCAATTCATTAACTTCTAAAATTCAATGTCTATTATTCCCCAAAATCTGGAAGTCATCACCACAAGAACATCTATGATCAAATTACCAAACTAAGAGTATCTTAAGAAGCTAAAACAAGTAAAAGCTAGTCCATGCCGGAACTTCAAGGCATCAAGACATGAGGAAGAAGATCCAGTCCAAGCTAGAAGCATTAGCTCACCCTGAAGATCCGGTGTGACGAAGACTGGCTAGAATTGCGATTGAGTTGAAGACGATGGCACGTTTGCTGCACTCCCCATATAACAAAGAAGAAAACAAAGAAGTAGGGGTCAGTACAAAACACGGGTACTGAGTAGATATCATCGGCCAACTCAAAATAGAAAACAGTATATATCAAGTAATATTACAAAATCAACTACAATACTCAACATGTAGCAACAACAAATACTATCATCATTAATAAGTACCGCCAAGTTCACACATGAGAACTCAAACCTCAATACCATACTCATTTGAGAATTAGGTTCATTAGATTGAGTATATTAACATCTTTCAAGATTCATTATCTTTATTTCTCTTGTGTCGGTACGTGACACTCCGCTCCCTCATTATCTTTATTCCTCTGGTGTCGGTACGTGACACTCTGATCCCCTAAATCTACGTGTCGGTTCGTGACACCCATTCCCTTAAATCTACGTGTCGGTTTGTGACACCCGGTCCCCCTAAATCTACGTGTCGGTTCGTGACACCCGATCCCCTAAATCTGCGTGTCGGTTCGTGACACCCGATCCCCTAATTCTACGTGTCGGTTCGTGACACCCGATCCCCTAAATCTATGTGTCGGAACGTGACACTCCGATCCCCTAATCTCATTCTATCAATTCATCAAGTCTTTTCTTATACTAAGGCATCATCATTAACCAAGAGATTAGGGTTTTTCAAGATTTGGGATTCAATAGCTTCATCATGCTTATTTTATCACAATTATATCATCACATTCATGCAAACATACAATTAAGCATATAGCAGGGTTTTACAATACTACCAATACATATCATTCGCTATTAAGAGTTTACTACGAATAGCATAAAAACCATAACCTCCTCCACCGAAGATTTGATTCAAGCAAGCAATTTCCCAAGCAGCGTTTCTTCTCCTCTCTCGTTCATTCGATCCCCTCTCTCTCTTTGTTCTTTCAATTTTTCTTATTCAAACCCTCTTTCTTTTACCCTAATCAGTATATAATTAAGTTTAAAAGATGACAATAGTAATCCACTAATTCACTCAAGGTTACCTCTTTTAACCCCCAAGAAATTGAGTTATTAATGTTAACCCACGAAATTTATAATTATAGTAGGAATAGTCCGAAACGCCCCTTTAAAACTTAACCAGAAATCCGACCCAGACTGGGATTATGCAACCTGTGACGGCCCGTCGTGCCTGCGACGGTCCGTCCTGCAGGTCGTCGCAAAGTTCAGAGACTCAATTTCTACTAAAGAATCTGTGACGGTCCGTCACGCCAGTGACGGTCCGTCCTGCCATTCCGTCACGAAGTTCAGAGAGTCGATTTCAGTACCCAAATTTCAGAATTCTAAGTGTTATGGAACGAGACCCCCTCGACGGTCCGTCGTGCCCATGACGGTCCGTCGTGGGGTCCGTCGTATCAGCCAGTTTTTCCAGAAATAAAATCTGCTGCTCGAAACGACTAAACAGGTCGTTACAATAGATACCAATTTACCCATCGTTCGTCCTCGAACGATCACAAGAAAAGAAACAAGGGCGAAAAGGAGTACCTGAATCTGTAAACAGATGTGGGTATTTTTCTCGCATATCAGCCTCCTTCTCCCAAGTGGCCTCTTCAACTGGTCGATTCTTCCATTGAACATTGATGGATGCGATCTCCCTCGACCTCAACTTGCGAACTTCTCTATCTAGAATAGCAACAGGCTCCTCCTCATAAGTCAAATTCTCATCAAGCAGAACCGAATCCCAATGGATAATGTAGTTTCCATCCCCATGGTATCTTTTCAACATAGACACATGAAATACCGGATGCACTCCGGAAAGCCCTGGAGGCAAGGCTAATTCGTAAGCCACCTCCCCTACTCGCTTAAGTACTTCAAAGGGTCCAATATACCTTGGACTAAGCTTACCTCTTTTACCAAACCGCATCACCCCTTTCATGGGCGAAACCTTCAACAAGACTTGTTCACTCTCCATGAACTCCAAGTCTCTAACCTTTCGATCTGCATATTCTTTTTGCCTACTTTGAGCCGCTAGAAGCTTTTCTTAAATAGATTTCACCTTCTCTATTGAATCCATCAACAGATCAGTACCCCAAGGTCTAACCTCAAATGCATCAAACCAACCAATGGGAGACCTACATCTCCTCCCATGCAATGCTTCAAATGGAGCCATGTCAATGCTGGAGTGATAGCTATTATTATATGAAAACTCCGCTAAGGGTAAGAAGTTATCCCAATGACCACCAAATTCTATCACACATGCACGAAGCATATCCTCCAACACTTGAATCGTTCGCTCAGACTGACCATCAGTCTGAGGGTGAAACGCAGTACTAAGGTCCAACCTAGTACCTAATTCCGCATGCAATGTTCTCCAAAACTTGGAAGTAAACTGCGTACCTCTATCTGATATGATGGAAAGTGGAACCCCATGCAATCGAACGATTTCTGAGATGTAGATTTTGGCTAACTTCTCTGCATTGTAGGTCACCTTGACCGGAATGAAGTGAGCGGACTTAGTTAATCTGTCCACAATTACCCAGATGGAATTAAACTTACCCAAAGTCTTTGGAAGACCAACCACAAAGTTCATTGCAATTCTCTCCCACTTCCATTCAGGAATGGGCATTCTCTGAAGTGTTCCTCCGGGCCTCTGGTGTTCATACTTTACTTGTTGACAATTTGGACATTTGGCAACAAAATCCACAATGTCACACTTCATTCTACTCCACCAAAAGTTTTGTTTTAGGTCGCGGTACATCTTGGTTGCACCAGGATGTATAGAGTATCCGGAACTATGAGCCTCTGTAAGAATGTGTGGATACGTCATCAACACGGGGCACACATACCCTTCCCTTAATCCTCAAAACACCTTCGTCATCAATTATTGCTTCCTTAGCCTCTCCTCGCAACACCATATCCCGAATTCGACTTAGTTTCTCATCATCAAACTGTTTTCCCTTGATCTTGTCAAGAAAAGAAGATCTAGCCTCCACACAAGCCAAAAATCCTCCCTTCTCATTTATTTCTAGCCTCATAAAGTCATTAGCCAAGTTTTGGATTTCTCTAGCCAACGGGCGTCTAGAAACTTGCAAATGAGCTAGACTTCCCATGCTTCTTGCCTTTCTACTTAAAGCGTCTGCCACAACATTAGCCTTTCCCGGATGATACAGAATAGTGATATCGTAGTCCTTCAGTAGTTCCATCCATCTCCTCTGTCTCAAATTCAAATCCTTCTGAGTAAAGACATATTGTAGGCTACGATGATCCGTATAGACTTCACACTTAACCCCATACAAATAGTGTCTCCATTGCTTTAGTGCAAATACTACCGCGGCCAACTCCAAATCATGGGTCGGATAGTTACGTTCATGCACCTTTAATTGCCTCGAAGCATAAGCAATCACATCTTTTCTTGCATTAGCACTGCACCCAAACCCGAATAGGATGCATCACAATAAACAATGAAGTTCTTACCCTCTACTGGCAAGGTAAGAATTGGTGCAATAGTCAACAAGGTCATGAGTTTCTGAAAGCTTTCCTCACACTCATCCGACCATACAAATGGAACATTCTGCTTAGTCAAGTTCGTTAATTGGGAAGCAATAGAAGAGAATCCCTTGACAAATCGGCGGTAGTAGCTAGCTAAACCCACAAAGCTCCTTATTTCTGACACGTTAGTAGGTCTTACCCAATTCTTCACTGTCTCAATCTTAGATGGATCCACCATCACTCCATCCTTAGAAACCACGTGTCCCAAGAAGGACACTGAATCTAACCAAAACTCACACTTGGAGAATTTGGCATAAAGCTTTTTCTTCCTCAACAACTCTAATACCATTCTCAAATGCTCCTCATGTTCCTTCTTACTCTTTGAGTATATCAGTATATCATCAATAAATACGATCACAAAGAGATCCAGATATGGCTTAAAAATCCCATTCATCAAGCTCATGAAAGCAGCAGGGGCTTTCGTAAGACCAAAAGACATCATTACAAATTCGTAATGCCCATACCTGGTTCGAAAAGAAGTCTTTGGCACATACGTTGCCCGTATTTTCAATTGATGATAACCGGATCTCAAGTCAATTTTAGAGAAGACACAAGCACCTTGTAACTGATCGAACAAGTCATCAATGCGAGGAAGAGGATACTTGTTCTTAATAGTTACCTTATTCAGTTGTCTATAGTCTATGCACATCCGTAAACTCCCATCCTTCTTCTTCACAAATAACACCGAAGCACCCCAAGGAGATGCACTTGGTCTAATGAAGCCTTTGTTCAACAACTCTTGAAGTTGGGCCTTTAACTCCCTTAACTCAGCGGGAGCCATTCTATAAGGGGGTATAGAGATGGGGCGACTACCCGGTTCCAAATCAATGCCAAAGTCAATATCTCTATCCGGTGGCATACCAGGAAGATCTGCAGGGAACACATCCAGAAACTCACGGACTACCGAAACCGACCCCATTGGAGGTACTTGGGTAGCATCATCCCTAAGATGTGCCAAGAAGACTAAACACCCTTTACTAACCATTCTCTTCGCACGAAGAAAGGAGATGATACGAACCGGAGTGGAAGTGTAGTCGCCCTCCCACACTAACGGATCTGTCCCAGGCTTGGCTAACGTCACAGTTTTAGCATTACAATCCAAAATCGCAAAATTCGGAGAAAGCCAAGTCATACCCGAAATTACATCAAAGTCAACCATTTCTAAGATAACCAAATCTACATAAGTGTTGCTCCCCACAAAATTCACCAAACAAGACCTATATACTTTTTCAACTATCACAGACTCACCCACCGGAGTAGAAACACGAATAGGCATGTCAAGTAATTCACAATGTAAATTTAGACCATTAGCAAATGAGGAAGATACATAAGAAAATGTGGATCCAGGATCAAACAATACAGAAGCCATGCAATCACAAATCAAAAGATTACCTGTGATAACAGCATCAGATGCCTCCGCTTCAAATCTCCCAGGGAAAGCGTAACAATGGGCTCCATTACTTGTCTGTCCGTTGCCCCTACCATGTTGTGATGTAGTGGCTCCAGTTTGCACATCACCCCGGCCGTTTTGGTTACCACCATTACCTCGACCACCGCGTCCTCCAGAATAACGGCCTCTACCATGACCACCTCTACCTCTAGCTATTGGGGGTCTATGACTCTGTTTTGGACAATTCCTCCTAATATGTCCAGTCTCCCCACATCCATAACACTCTCTAGAGTCAAGCATAGGTCTCTCAGAGAAGTGTTGACCGGTCTGAGGTGGACCCCCAACTACAGTTTGTAGTGAAGACTGAATTGGTCGAACTGAGTAACCTCCGGAACCCTGTCCTCTAGAGTAAGAACCATTAAACTCACCTCCCTTTCGAAACCTTTTTGATGTAGATGCCATGGTGAAGTCATATGGCTTCACTCCTTCCACCTCTATCACGAAGTCTACCACTTCTTGGAAGGATTTTGTCGTGGCCGCTACCTGTAAGGCTGAAATCCGCAATTCTGACCTCAACCCCTTCACAAAACGGCGAATCCGCTCTTGTGGACTGAAACAAAGTTGGGTGGCATACCTGGATAATGCACGAAACTTAGCCTCATATGCAGTAACCGACATCCTACCTTGCTCTAGGCTCAAGAACTCATCCCTTTTCCTATCCCTCAAAGTCCGGGGGATATACTTCTCCATAAACAAGCTAGAGAATGATGCCCAAGTCATAGGTGGTGCCTCTATTGTTTGGCACTCAACATGTGACCGCCACCATATTTTGGCATTTCCTTGAAACTGATAACTCACGAACTCAACACCGAACCATTCTACTATACCCATCTTGTGTAGTAGCTCATGACAGTCAACCAGAAAATCGTAAGCATCCTCAGATTCGGCACCCTTGAAGACTGGAGGTTTCAATTTCAAGAACTTACTGAAAAGTTCATGCTGATCGTTTGTCATTATAGGCCCTGTAGTCAGACGAGGAAACGTGCCTATTTCCAATGAGGCATCCATGCGGGGAGCCATAGTAGCCGCATGTTGTACCTCCGGAACCTGAGGTGCTGGTGCAGAAAACACTGGAGGTGCCTGGCCCTGATCAGATAACCCGCTAAGATAAGCAAGAACCTGATTGATCATCTCTGGGGTAGGTTGGGGTGGCAATCCCTCACTCTGTACCTTTTCATTCTCCCATTCCTCACCCTCTCTTATCACTTCCTCAGTCGGTGTAGGAGTCACCGCCCTAGTACCAGATGGGCTAGGTGCTTGTCCTCTTCCTCTAGAAGACGTCCTCCCACGACCTCTTCCACGGCCTCTCGCCGCTACTCCTCTTCGAACTACAGCCCCAGTGGTTGGCTCAGACGTTTCTTGTCTTGCCGGTGTTGGTGTTGGTGCAGTCGTTGCTCTAGTTCTAACCATCTGCGAAATAGAATGAAGATGGTCAGATACCAATTTGTATCACCTAGATACCAATTGGATCCAAGTAATAGCACGAAAGAAGGAAAGAAAGAATGGAATTTTCTTAAAGTCTTATAGCCTCTAAAAGAAAAGTAAAGGCGTCCCCCTACCGTTCCATAAGACTCAACTAGACCCGTTCTTGTGTGATGAGACCAACGAACCTAATGCTCTGATACCAAGTTTGTCATGACCCAAAACCGAGCCGCGACTGGCACCCACATTTACCCTCCTATGTGAGCGAACCAACCAATCCAACCCTTAACATTTCAATATAATATCGACAGAAAGTAATGCGGAAGACTTAAACTCATTAATAAAAACCAATTCATTAACTTCTAAAATTCAACGTCTATTATTCCCCAAAATCTGGAAGTCATCACCACAAGAACATCTATGATCAAATTACTAAACTAAGAGTATCTAAAGAAGCTAAAACAAGTAAAAGCTAGTCTATGCCGGAACTTCAAGGCATCAAGACATGAGGAAGAAGATCCAGTCCAAGCTAGAAGCATTAGCTCACCCTGAAGATCCGGTGTGACGAAGACTGGCTAGAATTGCGATTGAGTTGAAGACGACGGCACGTTTGCTGCACTCCCCATATAACAAAGAAGAAAACAAAGAAGTAGGGGTCAGTACAAAACACGGGTACTGAGTAGATATCATCGGCCAACTCAAAATAGAAAACAGTATATATCAAGTAATATTGCAAAATCAACTACAATACTCAACATGTAGCAACAACAAATACTATCATCATTAATAAATACCGCCAAGTTCACACATGAGGACTCAAGCCTCAATACCATACTCATTTGGGAATTAGGTTCATTAGATTGAGTATATTAACATCTTTCAAGATTCATTATCTTTATTTCTCTTGTGTCGGTACGTGACACTCTGCTCCCTCATTATCTTTATTCCTCTGGTGTCGGTACGTGAAACTCCGATCCCCTAAATCTACGTGTCGGTTCGTGACACCCGATCCCCTAAATCTACGTGTCGATTCGTGACACCCGGTCCCCCTAAATCTACATGTCGGTTCGTGACACCCGATCCCCTAAATCTACGTGTCGGTTCGTGACACCCGATCCCCTAATTCTACGTGTTGGTTCGTGACACCCGATCCCCTAATTCTATGTGTCGGAACGTGACACTCCGATCCCCTAATCTCATTCTATCAATTCATCAAGCCTTCTCTTATACCAAGGCATCATCATTCTCATTACTTTAGTTCATCAAGCCTTTTCTTATACTAAGGCATCATCATTAACCAAGAGATTAGGGTTTTTCAAGATTTGGGATTCAATAGCTTCATCATGCTTATTTTATCACAATTATATCATCACATTCATGCAAACATACAATTTGTAACGACCTGTTTAGTCGTTTTGAGCAACAGAGTGCATTTCTGGAAAAACTGGCAGAGACGACGTGTGTCCCGACGGACCGTCGTGGTCACGACGGCCCGTCGAGGGAGTGTCGTCCCATGGCACTTAGAATTTTGAAATTGGGTACTGAAAATCGACTCTCTGTAAATTGTGACGGACCTGCAGGACGTGCCGTCACATCCACGACGAACCGTCGTGAGTCCCGTTGCAAAACACTTCAACGTTTGAGAATTTGGTTCGAGAAACGAGTTTCTGACCGCCATGACGGACGTGCAGGACGGACCGTCACAGGTGTGACGGACCGTCACAGTGTCCGTGGTGACGATGGGATTTTGGGCAGTTGCGACGACCTGCGTGACGGACCGTCGCAGGCATGACGGCCCGTCACAGGTTGCGCAGTCCCAGGCAAAATAGGATTTCTCCACACGTTTTAAGGGTCGTTTTTGACTATTCTTTCCTTAATTATAAAGATTGAGGGGTAACATTAATAAGTCTAATTACTTAGGGGTTAAAAGGGGTAACCTTAAGTAAATTAGAGGGGTTTATTGTCCTCTTTCACACTTAACTATATGATTAATTAGGGTAAAAGAAAGAGGGTTTGAACATAAGAAAACAAAAGAAAGGACAGAAAGAGAGGAGAAACAAACGAGTAGAGAGAGAGAAACGAAGAGGATAGCAAGGATTTTGAAAGATAGCTTGTTGATTCAATTCTTCGGTGGAGGTAGGTTATGGTTTAAGTTACGATAATCGTAGTGAACTCTTAATAGTGTATGATATGTATTGTTGATATTGTAAACCTGTCTATATGCTTAATTGTATGCTTGCATGAATATATAATGTGATTTTTGATAAAACAAGCATGATGAAACCCATTGAATCCCAAATCTTGAAAGAATACTTTAATCTATGATATTAATGATGATGCCTTGGTATGAAAGAAGGCATGATGAATTAAAGTAATGGGATTGATGATGCCTTGGTATAGAGAAGGCTTGAGAATGGATAGAATGATATTAGTGGATCGGAGTGTCACGTTCCGACACATAGCATTAGTGGATCGGAGTGTCACGTTCCGACACATAGTATTAGTGGGACGGGTGTCACGAACCGACACGTAGATATAGGGGATCGGAGTGTCACGTACCGACACATGTAGGGGATCGGAGTGTCACGTTCCGACACATATAGGGGATCGGAGTGTCACGTTCCGACACATATAGGGGATCGGAGTGTCACGTTCCGACACATAGTGGTAGGGGATCGGAGTGTCACGTACCGACACAAGAGGAAGAAAGATAATGAATCTCGAAGGATGTTAATATACTCAACATAATGAACTTAATTCCCAAATGAGTATGGTAATGAGGCTTGAGCCCTCATGGATGAACTTGATGGTATTTATTGACGATTATAATACTTGTTGTTGCTACATGTTGAGTTTATAGTTGATTTATAATATTACTTGATATGTATTATCTTCTCTATTCGAGTTACCGATGATATCTACTCAGTACGTGTGGTTGTACTGACCCCCTACTTTTATGTTTTCCCCTTGTTATTTGTGTTATGCAGCAAACGTTCCGTCAACTTCGACTCAGCAGTAGATCAAGCCAGTCTTCACTCCATCGGAAATTCAGGGTGAGCTAATGCGTCTAGCTTGGACTGGATCTTCTTCTTCAAGTCCTGATGCCTTGAACTTCCGGCATGGACTAGCTTTCTAGTTATTTTTGTTCTTAGACATTTTTAGTTTAGTAATTTGAGGATAGATGTTCTTGTGATGATGACTTCCAGATTTTGGGAATATTAATAATAGTTGAGTTGTTTATTATGAGTTTAAGTCTTCCGCATTATTTCTGTTGATATTATATTGAAATGTTAAGGTTTAGATGGGTTGGTTCGCTCACATAGGAGGGTAAATGTGGGTGCCAGTCGCGTCCCCGATTTGGGTCGTGACAAACTTGGTATCAGAGCATTAGGTTCATTGGTCTCATCACACAAGAACAGGTCTAGTAGAGTCTTAAGGAACGGTAGGGGGACACCTTTACTTTTCCTTGAGAGGCTATAAGACTTTAGGAAAATTCCATTCTTTCATTCTTTCTTTCGTGCTACTACTTGAGTCCAATTGGTATCTAGGTGATACAAATTGGTATCTGACCATCTTCATTCTATTTCGCAGATGGTTAGAACTAGAGCAACGACCGCACCAGCAGCGACAACGGAAAGACATGAAACTACTGAGCCAGCCACTGGGGCTGTGGCTCGAGGAGGACAGCGGCAAGAGGCCGTGGAAGAGGTCGTGGGAGGACGTCCTCTAGAGGAAGAGGACGAGCCCCTAGCCCATCTGATACTAGGGCGGTGACTCCTCCACCGACTGAGGATGCAGTAAGAGAGGGTGAGGAAGGGGAAACCGAACAAGGGCAGAATGAGGAAATGCCACCCCAACCTACCCCAGAGATGATCAACCAAGTACTTGCTTATCTTAGCGGGTTGTCTGATCAGGGTCAAGCACCTCCAGTGGTTTCTGCACCAACACCTCCGTTTCAGAGATACGACATGCGGCTACTATGGCTCCCCGCATGGATGCAACATTGGGAATAGGCACATTTTCACGTCTGACTACTGGGCCTATTATGACAAACGATCAACACGAACTTTTCAGTAAGTTCTTGAAATTGAACCCCCAGTCTTCAAGGGTGCAGAATCTGAGGATGCTTATGATTTTCTGGTTGATTGTCATGAGCTACTACACAAGATGGGGATAGTAGAGAGGTTTGGTGTCGAGTTCGTGAGCTATCAGTTCCAAGGGAACGCCAAAATGTGGTGGCGTTCACACGTTGAGTGTCAACCAACGGAGGCACCACCTATGACTTGGGAATCATTCTCTAGTTTGTTCATGGAAAAGTATATCCCCCGCACTTTGAGGGATAGGAAGAGGGATGAGTTCTTGAGTCTTGAACAGGGAAGGATGACAGTAAACGCGTATGAGGCTAAATTTCGCGCACTATCCAGATATGCCACCCAACTTTGTTTCAGTCCACAAGAACGGATCCGCCGTTTTGTGAAGGGGTTGAGGTCAGAATTGCGGATTTCAGCCTTACAGATAGCGGCAACGGCAACATCCTTCCAAGAGGTGGTAGACTTTGTGATTGAGGTGGAAGGAGTGAAACCAGATGACTTCACCACGACATCGACATCAAAGAGGTTTCGAAGGGGAGGTGAGTATAATGGTTCTTATTCTAGAGGACAGAACTCCGGAGGTCACTCAAATCGACCAATACAGTCTTCACTACAGACTGTAGTTGGGGGTCCACCTCAGAACGGTCAACACTACTCCGAGAGACCTATGCCCGATTCCAGAGAGTGCTATGGATGTGGGGAGACTGGACATATTAGGAGGAATTGTCCAAAACAGAGTTACAGAGCCCCCCTAGCTAGAGGAAGGGGTGGTCATGGTAGAGGTCGTTTTTCTGGAGGACGTGGTGGTCGAGGTAATGGCGGTCACCAAAACGGCAGAGGTGATGGGCAAAACGGAGCCACTACTACACAACATGGTAGGGGCAACGGACAGACGAATGATAGGGCCCATTGTTATGCTTTCCCTGGGAGGTCTGAAGCGGAGGCGTCTGATGCTGTTATCACAGGTAATCTCTTGGTTTGTGATTGCATGGCATCTGTACTATTTGACCCTGGCTCCACGTTTTCATATGTATCTTCCTCATTTGCTAATGGTCTAAATTTACATTGTGAATTACTTGACATGCCTATTCGTGTTTCTACTCCGGTGGGTGAGTCTGTGATAGTCGAAAAAGTGTATAGCTCTTGTTTAGTGAATTTTGTGGGGAGCAACACTTATGTAGATTTGGTTATTTTAGAAATGGGTGACTTTGACGTAATTCTGGGTATGACTTGGCTTTCTCCGAATTTTGCGATTTTGGATTGTAATGCTAAAACGGTGACGCTAGCCAAGCCTGGGGCAGATCCGTTAGTGTGGGAGGGTGACTACACTTCCAATCCGGTGCGTATAATCTCCTTTATTCGTGCTCAGAAGATGGTTAGTAAGGGTTGTCTAGCTTTCTTGGCACATCTTAAGGATGACACTACTCAAGTACCATCGATTGAGTCAGTTTCGGTAGTCTGTGAGTTTTTGGATGTGTTCCCTGCAGATCTTCCCGGTATGCCACCAGATAGGGATATAGACTTCTGCATTGATTTGGAACCCGGTACTCGCCCCATTTCTATACCCCCGTATAGAATGGCTCCCGCCGAATTAAGAGAGTTAAAGGCACAACTTCAAGAGTTGTTGAGCAAAGGCTTCATTAGACCAAGTGCATCTCCTTGGGGTGCTCCGGTGCTATTTGTGAAGAAGAAGGATGGGAGTTTCCGAATGTGCATAGATTACCGACAGTTGAACAAAGTAACTATTAAGAACAAGTACCCCATTCCTCGCATTGATGACTTGTTCGATCAGTTACAAGGTGCTTGTGTCTCTCAAAAATTGACTTGAGATCCGGTTATCACCAATTGAAAATACGAGCAACGGATGTTCCAAAGACTGCTTTTCGAACTAGGTATGGGCATTATGAATTTGTGGTAATGTCATTTGGTCTTACGAATGCCCCCGCCGCCTTCATGAGCTTGATGAACGGGATTTTCAAGCCATACTTGGACCTCTTTGTGATTGTGTTCATTGATGATATACTGATATACTCCAAAAGTAAGAAGGAACATGAGGAGCATTTGAGAATGGTGTTAGAGTTGTTGAGGAAGAAAAAGCTTTATGCGAAATTCTCCAAGTGTGAGTTTTGGCTAGATTCAGTGTCCTTCTTGGGGCACGTGGTTTCTAAGGATGGAGTGATGGTGGATCCATCTAAGATTGAGACAGTGAAGAATTGGGTAAGACCTACAAACGTGTCAGAAATAAGGAGTTTTGTTGGGTTAGCTAGCTACTACCGCCGATTCGTCAAGGATTCTCTTCCATTGCTTCCCAATTGACGAACTTGACTAAGCAAAACGTCCCATTTGTATGGTCGGATGAGTGTGAGGAGAGCTTCCAGAAGCTTAAGACTTTGTTGACTACCGCGCCTATCCTCACCTTGCCGGTAGAGGGCAAAAAAACTTCATTGTTTATTGTGATGCATCCTATTCTGGGTTGGGTGCAGTGCTAATGCAAGAGAAGAATGTGATTGCTTATGCTTCGAGGCAATTAAAGGTGCATGAGCGTAACTATCCGACCCACGATTTGGAGTTGGCCGCGGTAGTATTTGCACTAAAGCAATGGAGACACTACTTGTATGGGGTTAAGTGTGAAGTCTACACACGGACCATCGTAGCCTACAGTATGTATTCACACTCAGAAAGACTTGAACTTGAGACAGAGGAGATGGATGGAACTACTGAAGGACTACGACATCACTATCTTGTATCATCCGGGGAAGGCGAATGTTGTGGCAGATGCCTTGAGTAGAAAGACCGGAAGCATGGGAAGTCTAGCTCATTTGCAAGCTTCTAGACGCCCATTGGCTAGAGAAGTGCAGATTTTGGCTAATGACCTTATGAGGTTAGAAATAAACGAGAAGGGAGGACTGTTAGCTTGTGTAGAGGCAAAATCCTCTTTCTTGATCAGATTAAGGGGAAACAGTTTGATGATGAGAAACTAAGGCGAATTCGAGATAAAGTGTTGCAAGGAGAGGCTAAGGAAGCAATAATCGATGGGGAAGGTGTTTTGAGGATCAAGGGAAGAGTATGTGTACCCCGCATCGATGATTTGATCACCACTATTCTTACAGAAGCTCATAGTTCCGGATATTCTATACATCCTGGTGCAACCAAGATGTATCGCGACCTAAAGCAACACTTCTGGTGGAGTAGAATGAAGCGAGATATTGTTGAGTTTGTGGCCAAATGTCCAAATTGTCAACAAGTAAAGTATGAACACCAGAGGCCCGGAGGAACACTTCAGAGAATGCCCATTCCTGAATGGAAGTGGGAGAGAATCGCGATGGACTTCGTGGTTGGTCTTCCCAAGACCTTGGGTAAGTATGACTCCATTTGGGTGATCGTTGATAGGCTAACTAAGTCTGCTCACTTCATTCCTGTCAAGGTGACCTACAATGCAGAGAAGTTGGCCAAAATCTACATCTCAGAGATCGTTCGGTTGCATGGAGTTCCACTCTCCATCATATCGGATAGAGGTACGCAGTTTACCTCTAAGTTTTGGAGGACACTACATGCTGAATTAGGTACTAGGTTGGACCTTAGCACTGCATTTCACCCTCAGAACCGATGGTCAGTCTGAGCGAACGATTCAAGTGTTGAGGATATGCTTCGTGCATGTGTGATAGAGTTTGGTGGCCATTGGGATAGCTTCTTACCGTTGGCAGAGTTTTCATACAATAATAGCTATCACTCCAGTATTGACATGGCTCCATTTGAAGCATTGTATGGGAGGAGGTGTAGATCTCCCATTGGTTGGTTTGATGCCTTCGAAGTTAGACCTTGGGGGACTGATCTGTTGAGAGATTCTATGGAGAGGTGAAAGCTATTCAAGAAAAGCTTTTGGCGGCTCAAAGTAGACAAAAGGAGTATGCAGACCGAAAGGTTAGAGACTTGGAGTTCATGGAAGGTGAACAAGTCTTGTTGAAGGTTTCACCCATGAAAGGGGTGATGCGGTTCGGAAAAAGGGGTAAGTTAAGTCCAAGGTACATTGGACCATTTGAGGTACTAAAGCGAATAGGGGAGGTGGCTTATGAATTAGCCTTACCCCCAGGGCTGTTCGGAGTGCATCCGGTGTTTTCATGTATCTATGTTGAAGAGATACCACGGAGATGGAAACTACATTATCCGTTGGGATTCAGTTTTGTTGGATGAGAACTTGACTTATGAAGAGGAACCGGTTGCTATATTAGATAGAGAAGTTCGCAAGTTGAGGTCGAGAGAGATTGCATCCATCAAAGTGCAATGGAAGAATCGACCGGTTGAAGAGGCTACTTGGGAGAAGGAGGCAGATATGCAAGAAAAATACCCACATCTGTATACAGATTCAGGTACTCCTTTTCGCCATTGTTTTCCTTCTTTTGATCGTTCGGGGACGAACGATGGGTAAATTGGTATCTATTGTAACGACCTGTTTAGTCGTTTTGAGCAACAGAGTGCATTTCTGGAAAAACTGGCAGAGACGACGTGTGTCCCGACCGTCGTGGTCACGACGGCCCGTCGAGGGAGTGTCGTCCCATGGCACTTAGAATTTTGAAATTGGGTACTGAAAATCGACTCTCTGTAAATTGTGACGGACCTGCAGGACGTGCCGTCACATCCACGACGAACCGTCGTGAGTCCCGTTGCAAAACACTTCAACGTTTGAGAATTTGGTTCGAGAAATGAGTTTCTGACCGCCATGACGGACGTGCAGGACGGACCGTCACAGGTGTGACGGACCGTCACAGTGTCCGTGGTGACGATGGGATTTTGGGCAGTTGCGACGACCTGCGTGACGGACCGTCGCAGGCATGACGGCCCGTCACAGGTTGCGCAGTCCCAGGCAAAATAGGATTTCTCCACACGTTTTAAGGGTCGTTTTTGACTATTCTTTCCTTAATTATAAAGATTGAGGGGTAACAAAATTAATAAGTCTAATTACTTAGGTTAAAAGGGGTAACCTTAAGTAAATTAGAGGGGTTTATTGTCCTCTTTCACACTTAACTATATGATTAATTAGGGTAAAAGAAAGAGGGTTTGAACATAAGAAAACAAAAGAGAAAGGACAGAAAGAGAGGAGAAACAAACGAGTAGAGAGAGAGAAACGAAGAGGATAGCAAGGATTTTGAGAAGATAGCTTGTTGATTCAATTCTTCGGTGGAGGTAGGTTATGGTTTAAGTTACGATAATCGTAGTGAACTCTTAATAGTGTATGATATGTATTGATGATATTGTAAACCTGTCTATATGCTTAATTGTATGCTTGCATGAATATGATAATGTGATTTTTGATAAAACAAGCATGATGAAACCCATTGAATCCCAAATCTTGAAAGAATACTTTAATCTATGATATTAATGATGATGCCTTGGTATGAAAGAAGGCATGATGAATTAAAGTAATGGGATTGATGATGCCTTGGTATAGAGAAGGCTTGAGGAATGGATAGAATGATATTAGTGGATCGGAGTGTCACGTTCCGACACATAGCATTAGTGGATCGGAGTGTCACGTTCCGACACATAGTATTAGTGGGACGGGTGTCACGAACCGACACGTAGATATAGGGAATCGGAGTGTCACGTACCGACACATGTAGGGGATCGGAGTGTCACGTTCCGACACATATAGGGGATCGGAGTGTCACGTTCCGACACATATAGGGGATCAGAGTGTCACGTTCCGACACATAGTGGTAGGGGATCGGAGTGTCACGTACCGACACAAGAGGAAGAAAGATAATGAATCTCGAAGGATGTTAATATACTCAACATAATGAACTTAATTCCCAAATGAGTATGGTAATGAGGCTTGAGCCCTCATGGATGAACTTGATGGTATTTATTGACGATTATAATACTTGTTGTTGCTACATGTTGAGTTTATAGTTGATTTATAATATTACTTGATATGTATTATCTTCTATTTCGAGTTAACCGATGATATCTACTCAGTACGTGTGGTTGTACTGACCCCCTACTTTTATGTTTTCCCCTTGTTATTTGTGTTATGCAGCAAACGTTCCGTCAACTTCGACTCAGCAGTAGATCAAGCCAGTCTTCACTCCATCTGAAATTCAGGGTGAGCTAATGCGTCTAGCTTGGACTGGATCTTCTTCTTCAAGTCTTGATGCCTTGAACTTCCGGCATGGACTAGCTTTCTAGTTATTTTTGTTCTTAGACATTTTTAGTTTAGTAATTTGAGGATAGATGTTCTTGTGATGATGACTTCCAGATTTTGGGAATATTAATAATAGTTGAGTTGTTTATTATGAGTTTAAGTCTTCCGCATTATTTCTGTTGATATTATATTGAAATGTTAAGGTTTAGATGGGTTGGTTCGCTCACATAGGAGGGTAAATGTGGGTGCCAGTCGCGTCCCCGATTTGGGTCGTGACACAATTAAACATATAGTAGGGTTTTACAATACTACCAATACATATCATTCACTATTAAGAGTTTACTACGAATAGCATAAAAACCATAACCTACCTCCACCGAAGATTTGATTCAAGCAAGTAATTTCCCAAGCAGCGTTTCTTCTCCTCTCTCGTTCGATCGATCCCCTCTCTCTCTCTTTATTCTTTCTATTTTTCTTATTCAAACCCTCTTTCTTTTACCCTAATCAGTATATAATTAAGTTTAAAAGATGACAATAGTAATCCACTAATTCACTCAAGGTTACCTCTTTTAACCCCCAAGAAATTGAGTTATTAATGTTAACCCACGAAATTTATAATTATAGTAGGAATAGTCCGAAACGCCCCTTTAAAACTTAACCAGAAATCCGACCCAGACTAGGATTACGCAACCTGTGACGGCCCGTCGTGCCTGCGACGGTCTGTCCTGCAGGTCGTCGCAAAGTTCAGAGACTCAATTTCTACTAAAGAATCTGTGACGGTCCGTCCTGCCATTCCGTCACGAAGTTCAGAGAGTCGATTTCAGTACCCAAATTTCAGAATTCTAAGTGTTATGGAACAAGACCCCCTCGACGGTCCGTCGTGCCCATGACGGTCCGTTGTGGGGTCCGTCATATCAGCCAGTTTTTCCAGAAATAAAATCTGCAGCTCGAAACGACTAAATAGGTCGTTACAAATGAAAAAAAAATAAAATAAAAGAAAAATCTTTTTAAAAAAAAAAAATGTCTTAATCTATTTAGATTTTTTTTTTTGCTAGAATTAATTATAAATTTCATAAAATTTACCTCCTATTTTAGATCTAATTTTTTTTAAAAAAAAATACAATTCTAAATTAACTTGAACTCTAAAAAAAATTTCGTACACAAATTCTAATTCCTAACTATTAAACATCTATATAAATTCTACACATAATAACATTAATATATATATATATATATATATATATATATATATATTATATATATATATATATATATATATACACAAAAATATAATAATAAGTAATAATAATAATAAAATAAATTATAAATAAATAAATAAATATGAGTGTTTCAAATTTTGAATGGACACAAATAGAAAATAATAAAATAATTTTCAATAGATTTAAAATAAATAAGACGATTTTTAAAAGGTTTAAAATAAATGAGAGAATAAAGTAAAAATATTTTTATTATTAAGTTAAATAATATAATATTCAAAATTAAGTCTAGTCATATCAAAGTCAATGAAGCGACCGTGCTAGAACACAGGACTCGAGGGGTGCCTAACACCTTCCCCTCGGTCAACAGAATCCTTACCCGGATTTCTAGTTCGCAAAACAAATAAAATAGAGTCAAATTTCCTATTGATTAGGGATTTAAATAAGGTGACTTGGAACACCAAAACTCAATTTCAAGTGGCGACTCTAAATAATAATTATCCCTTTTCAAAACGTCACTTTAATTGGAAAAACTCTTTTTCTTTCAAACAATAAAAATCAAAAAATATTGAGAAAAAAAGGGATATGACAAGCCTAGAGGACGATTGATTCCAAGGGTTCTAGATTTCATCGGAGGAATGAAAATCATATCATATACGAACACTTACATAAAAAAAGAAATAAAAAGTAATAATAAAATAAAAAACAAAACAACCAATATTGCCGGTGCATCACTTTTAACAATGAGATTCTACAGATTGGGAGTTCTCTTCCCAATCTGTCTTATAGTTCGATCACAATTCAGGTCTATCATTAGTGGAATTGATTGTGGAATTGTGAAAAAAAATTGTGGAATTATTAACATTTATTCTTACAAAGAATCTGTATTAAACAAAAATTTAAACCTCCAAGAAGAAGAATATAATAACATCAAATTCCTTTTGTTGTCCCACAATAATTTTGTCTAAAATATATGTAATTAAAAATCCCAAATGGACTCATGATGGTGTTGGGTTTCATCCTCAAAATAATCGGTGGGACAAGTGTATTCTCTGACAGGTAATAGAGCCCCGGCTAACTCCATCCACATTTTGGGTGAGTCCAAAGGGGATTCATTAATCGCCTGAATTTGACTCGGTGAGAGACCTACTCTCACCGGGCCTACACCACATTCCTCGGGATGATCATCAATTGAAGGTTTGAACCTCATTGCCGCTTCATGAGCTGCCATTTGTACATCTTCAGGTCTTGAACTTGAGGGTTTTGGGAATGTATGTATTAATTCAGGGAAATTGAGCCTTAAGTTTGGTCTCTCACCTTTTAGATGAAATGCAGCAACATCATAAGCAGCAGCAGCCATTTCTGCTTTCTCATAACTCCCCAACCATATTCGTGTTTTCTTTCCTGGTTCGCGTATCTCCGACACCCATTTCCCCCATTTTCTCTTCCTTACTCCTCTATACACGTCCATATTATTCTTACTTTCTTGATCGTTTTCCATTTTAAATTTATCATTCAAGAAATAATATGGAAGTGAAGTTTGAGGGAAGTAGAATATATATAGTCGAATTATTGATGAGTAAGTAAGAATGGGTACTTAAAAGTGAGGTTCCACGTAGTTGCATGAAAGTGGATTAAAGTTGTATGACAGAATGAAGCAAAAAACGCTCCTTTCAAATTTTCCATGCATCTCCGTGTGTTTGATTTGGACGCCTATGATTGACCAATATATATATATATATATATATATATATATTATATATATATATATATATATATATATATATAATATATATATATATATATATATATATATATATATATATATATATATATATATATATACTCTATGTGAAATATTTTACTTTTCGGGAGTTAAATAGTTTAGGATAATAGAAAATTTACTCATAAAACTTTTAATTTTAAAAATGAAATTTATAATATTTATAAACTACATTAAAAGTACAATAAGTCTCAATAATTGAGAGTTCAAAATATTTAAAAAGATATAGGAAAATTTACAATTAAAAATAAACTTTTTTAAATCTCGAAATATGAAACATGTCACATAAATTGGGATATAGAGAGAAATATATTCTCTCTGTTTCAAAAAGAATGTCTCAGTTTAATTTTTAATCTACCTAAAAAAGAATTAAAGCTTTCCTTTTTTGGCAACACTTAAAATTTAATTTTTCACTTGACATGTTTAAGGTCACAACATTAAATGATATTTTATACATTTAATATAACTTTAATTTAGAATAAGAAATTTAAAAAGTTTTTTCTTTCTTTTTTAAATTATATTCCAAGTCAAACTAGTTAATTTTTTTTTACACATGAAATATATATATGATGTGACGTGTTAATATACTTGTGTGTGTTTTTTATTTAGCCATTTTTTAATTTGAATAATGTGATATATGGACCTCGTGGTCCACGTACATATATATTGGTTCTTAAAGAATTAACTAATAATATAATCAAAATGTATTAAGTACCATACACACTTTAAATTAGATTAATAAGGTCTTGGGTAGCTCAATTTCAAAAGGTCAAAGTAGATTTTGGTGTTGACAAATTTCGCAAAGATAGACAAATTGTGCATGATCAGGTGGTGAAATGTGGATTTTCAGAGAACTTAATTAATGTGAACAACTTATATTTTTCTTTCTTACCTAGATACAAGATGTTATGCTCGATATACGTTACTTTCTTAATTTTAAAATAAGTGAATTGATAAGTTTATTAAGTAAGAAAGAATATTTAGAACATTTAGTAAACATCACTTGTCGCTTTTACCCGTTTATTTATTCTTAAAATATTCTTGAAAATATAAATAATTCCAAGTAAAATCATAAATAAAAGCAATTAACTCTCTTGAAATTCTCTCCTAAAAGAAAATATGGAGTCAATTCCCTAAATAATAACCTAAGCTGAGAGAATTGTCGTGAAATATCATTTATGTTTCATTTAGGACTAAAATATCACCCAACTATCACTATTTTCCTTCAAATATACTTGATATTTTAAAAATATCACTCTCTCCTAGTTGACATGGCATGTCATTAATTTTTTTTAATAATAGACTAATTTAATTCATTAAACTCATTTAACTAAAATAATAATCATATCATTTTTAATTTATTTATTAATTTATTAACAATAAATTTTCATACTTAAAATCTTTTTATCATAATTAATTTTTTTACTTTTTTATTATTATGCATAATACGTTTTAAAACAATAATCTCATCAATTTCACATACATTAAAAAAACATTGATTTACAAATTACTCATGAACTTTAACTTAATTTAATTAATCGTAAATTGTATAATGAATCAATAATATTAAAGGTTGATTAATTATTAAAAAAATAATTCTTTTTTGTGCTTTGAAATCCATATATAATTACAATATCGTTGTTAAAAAGAAAATAGTAAGTGAATAATATTATATTTTTTATCTCTTAAGAAATACTAAATACCTCAAAAGTTTTTATAAAGTTTAGTTGATACGCACTGTCATTAAATCATCATTTTGAAAAATAATACTTATGAACACATACGTTCACTTACTATTTTCTTTTTAAAAACAATATTATAAGTATATATGGATTTCAAAGCACCCAAATAATTATTTTTTTAATGATTAATCGACCTTTAATATTATTGATTTATTATACAACTTATGATTAATTGATGTAAATTAGCATTCATGAATGATTTGTACATCAATATTCTTTTTTGAATCTAAGTGTTTATAAGTATTCAAAATTGATAAAATTATAGTACATTTTAAGTATGTATTCTTCATAACGTATCAAAATAAAAAGTTTAATTATGATAAAAGATTTTAAGTATGAAAATTTATTCTTAATAAACTGATAAAAAAAACTAAAAAAATAATATGATCATTATTGTAGTTGAATAAGTTCAATGAATTAAATTAGTCTATCATTGAAAAAAATTGATGACATGTCATGTCAACTAGGAGAGAGTGATGATTTTGGAATCGATTCCCCAAATGGTCACCCAAATTAAGAGAATTGCCTTGAAATATCATTTATGTCTCATTTAGGACCAAAATATCACTCAAGTATCACTATTTTCCTCTAAATATACTTGGTACTTTAAAATCATCATTCTCTCCTAGTTGGTATGACATGTCATTAAAGTCTTTTTTAATAATAGACTAATTTAATTCATTGAACCTATTTAACTAAAAAGATTTTAATGACATGTCATGCCAACTAGGAGAGAGTAATATTTTTGAAGTGTCAAGTATATTTGAAGGAAAATAGTGATAGTTGAGTAATATTTTGGTCTTAAATGAAACATAAATGATATTTCAAGTCAATTCTCTTAATTAACTTAGGTGACCATTTAGGAAATTGACTCGAAAATATGAGAGGTAAAATGGAATAATTTTTTTACTAACCCTCTTGAACTTTGAACAGTTCATTTATTTTAAACTATGAAAAAAAAGTCAATAATTCACTTATTTTAAAATGAAAGGAGTATTTTATTTGCCTTACGCTATGTGGCATTGGTGAACTTATAAAAGTCAATTACAAACTTTATGTGATTTTTAAATATTTTAAATTATTAATTATTGTAATTTATAGTACTTTTAATATAATTTATGAATAATATATGTTACTACCTTTGTTCTAATTATGTGACACATATAAAATTTTGAGAGTCAATAATTTTTTAATATATATTTTTAAATTTTATTATTATTATTATTATTGTTATTATTATTTATAGTACTATTTTTCGTTATTTTTAAATACATAACTAATAAAAAGAAAAATAAAATAAATAAATTAAAACAGAAAAAATACTAAATAAAAATAAAAAAAGGAGAAATCAGCCCGACTGACCCTAACCTGCTCGATTCCCTCTTCTTCTTTTTTTAAGTATCCTAATTAATAGAAATTTGTTATGAAACTATATGAAATTAGAAGAAGAAGAAAGTAGGGAGAAGAGAAAAGACTTCTTATTTCTCTTGAAGTATATTCAGGATTCAGAGGTCTTTCACCAATCTTCTTTACAATAAAGGAGAAACCCTTTATTTATAGGAAAAACCTTACTTGGTCCCCAAGTAGAATTCCTAACCATATCCTATTAGGACTCCACATAATTAGACATTCACTATAATACAAATTGTTTATAACACTCCCCCTTGAATGTCGGTAGATTATGTGCCTCGTTAAAACCTTACTAGATAAAACCCAGTGGGAAAAAATCTAGTGAAGGAAAAAGAGTACACATATCTAATAATACGCATTATGGATGCCTCATTAAAAACCTTACAAGGAAAACCCAATGGGACAAAACCTTGTGAGGGAAAAAGAGTACATCGCGTATTAACTCCCCCTTATGAGAACATCAATTCAGAGACTAGAATCTTCATTTTCCAAGCTTGTGCACCATCTTCTTGAAAGTTGTAGTTGATAGAGACTTGGTGAATAAATCAACAATAATGTTACTTGAACATACCTCTTGCATGTTGATATCACTATTCTTGGGAGCTCATGAGTGTAGAGAAACCTTGATGAAATATGTTTTCTTCTATCTGCTTTTATAAATCTTTCCTTCAAGGTCAAAGATTTCTGGAAGTTCCTTACTTCAATTTCTTAAGCAAATAATCTATTGCCAAGAGTTTCAATTCTAGTCATCAACTTGCATAATAATACTTGTATATGCTCTATGCATTTTGAATCTATTTAATCCTTATGAGGATGATAAACAAGTTTTCCAAAAACTTGTATATGCGTTAGATTTTGAACCCATTGGATATTTTCTTATCAATTTTGTCAAGCAATAACATTCAAGTTAGATGTATGACATCTTTTAGTGCCTAGATTGCAAGTCAAATAAGCTTTACGCTTACCAAGATGCATCATTCCACTTTTCACTTGATAATTATTTCTACACAAGCATGCTTTAATAGGTGTAGAATTCATATCCTCATAATCTTTTACAATATTGCGCGCTATTGTATCAAAGATATTGTCAACGATAAACCATTTTGTATCGATTCACAACACGACGAAACTTATTGAGATCTCATCACTTCATTATTTTTAGGTAGCTACCCCTCTCATGAGGTTTCATAAAGTGTTATGTCGTAGGCTCTCCAAGAGCACATTGTCTCCTTATTATGATCATTTTGATTCTTTGATCCTCCCCCTTTTTCAAGGATTATTTTATTTAGAATTGATTAGTCTATCATGCTTCATGCATGTCATAGACTTTATCCTTAAGGGACATTCAATAGATGTATTTACAACTCTTGTGTTGCTTCTAGTCTCCCCCTTATGTTAGACAAACTAACGTATATCTCAATCTTTTGGAGAATCTATCTTTGTGCATCATTGTATATTCATTGATTATATACCATATATCAAAATAATCAGATGAAAAATATTTGGTCCCCGACCATAAATCAATTGAAAGAAAATTTGATCATAATTTATCGGTCTGATGCGTACAATTACTTTTGTATGCAATATCGTATTTCATATCAACATATGAAACTTTATTTTCACAAACAATGATTTTACTATTTGAGACATTTAGTGTCACATCATCTTGAATATTTATCAATATTATCAAGATAAATTGTCTTGATTATATATTCTGAAATTGTGTTCTTAACTCAATTATTTTTGCACAAACAATTTTGTGAATATCAAACTACATGTTGACAACAAAAATACATGTGATTATCTTATAGATGCATTTTTTTTTATCATATCACATGATAGGTGAACGGGCCCATATTCACCTTTTATACTTTTCAGAATTTAGGGATTTAGTCCCAACTTTAGTTGATCCAATCAACTTTATCACGAGAACAAACAACGTAAATAATTCTTAAAGAATCTTCTAGTTTTCAATGTATGTCCATTACTCAGTATGCACATCTTTGGGATGACCAAATTATTCATGCCAACTAATAAAATTAGTAGTACTCGTAAACTCCAAGTTTACTACGCCATGTACCTTTTGCTTTAGTAAATTTCTGATTTACTATTATTTGAGTAAATTTCAATTTTATTACTTCAAGAGTAATTTTCAGATTTATTTCTTCTCAATTACTTCACCCTTTAGGTGAGTCATGATCCCATCATTGAATTGAACTAATCTGAAGAAAATTGTGCATGTAACATATTATTTGTGCCAATATTTTTGCAATCTTTCTCATGCCTAGCATGGTGGCTTACACCTCATTCCCTTTAAAGAATGAATTTATATTTTTACCATTTATCAAAATATCTCATTCTTCATGAATGAAACACAAATATGTGAGCATATCAAATAATGATAGCTTTAGTACCTCATTCAATATCTATGTGCATTATTCAATCACTTGTCTTCTTTCAGACATATTATGCACTACAACCATATTGACTTTACGTAATGAAGCAAATTCAGTAAATTTCATGACTTCTCATCAAAAACACATTAGTTTTTCTTTAGTCATTATTATATCATCAATATGGTGCATTGAGACTGACATTCAATGTCTTATCCATATAAAAGTGTCTTAGGTCATAAATCGACGGGTCTTGCACCCAATATCTTATCATCATGGTGCATCAGGACTTTAACCCAATGTCTTACTCTCTTTGTGCGATTAGACATAAATCTCTCGTCTTATTCTTTTGGTGCGATAAATCTATCGTCTTACCCATAATGAGGCTCAACCTCAAACCTTCAAAATAATTATAATTTTATCACTTTTGATGATCATCAATATGATCGTACATTATAATTACACACAAATTTGAGATTATTTATTTATTATAATCAACATTAGTAGTTAATAAATATAGCTTAATAGATCACATACCTCATATAAAGGTTGAAAACATACCTTTCACTTAATTGTGCTTATTCAATTATTAAAATAAATTAAGGAATTCTCTTTCCAATCGATTAAAATTAAACGTATAAAAAGTCAACAAATCTCTTTAAATACTTACTTTAGATGGTACCTCCAGATCTGTCACACAAATAATTATAACATAAAGATAAATCATACCTTGAAGATATAAGAATCTTATTGCATAACTTGTGCACTTTTTTTTTTTGTCTTCTTCATAATTCTTTAAGAATAGAACAATCGTGCTGATAACGTGTTATGAAACTATATGAAATTAGAAGAAGAAGAAAGTAGGGAGAAGAGAAAAGACTTCTTATTTCTCTTGAAGTATATTCAGGATTCAGAGGTCTTTCACCAATCTTCTTTACAATAAAGGAGAAACCCTTTATTTATAGGAAAAACCTTACTTGGTCCCCAAGTAGAATTCCTAACCATATCCTATTAGGACTCCACATAATTAGACATTCACTATAATACAAATTGTTTATAACAAAATTAAATTTCTTCTTTACTGATTTGAGGGCATTCCCCACCTGAATAGCCGTAGGTCATGATGTGCCTCAGGATTGTCCCCGTCTCCCTTATCATGTACTTCCTTCTTCTAATATAAAGTAATATTTTATCCTCCATCTCCTTGTAATTTTTCCTTGTCCCAATTATTAAAGATAATCTTTTCTTCTTTTTATTCATTTTAATTAATTAGATATGTATAAGATTTATCCTTATTATTAAATAGCTATATAAAGTATTAGTAGTAAAATTAATCGAATTTTCAAAAAATGATTGTTAAAATAATATTATAAAATAAAATCCTAATATATAAATATTGCCTCCATTCTAATATAAGTGTCACTACCAATTCTTTTATCCTAAAATAATTGTCACCTTAGAAATGAGACAAAACTAATATAATTTTCCAAATATATCTTTATATTTATCTTCTTAAAAATATCCAATTTTGAAAAGGGATTTACCAAATAGGGGTAATTTATTAAACTACGTATTGTAGTTATAATTTTTTGGTTAACATAATTTTTCTAAATTGATACTTAAAGTCTGTCTCTGTCTGACATTGTTATTGGGAGGTTAAAAATGTTTTTTTTTTTTTTTTTATAAAAATACATCTTTTTTGAAAAATCAAGTGCTTGAAAAATCCTTCAAACTGCTTTTAAATGGTAGTAGAAATAGTTTTTGTACTGTTGAAAAAAAGCTAAAAATTTCTATTTTTTGGAAAAAAGAAGATGTAAAAGTAGAAAAGTATTTTCTTAAAGACTAAATATTTCTTCGATATATGTTTTTACCAACATATTCCTTATTAATTAATTAGCACATCTTTAGGTTGGTTAAGTTTCATTCAAGAATTTTATTCGATATATGTTTTTACCAACATATTCCTTATTAATTAATTAGCACATCTTTAGGTTGGTTAAGTTTCATTCAAGAATTTTATTATTATATGGTAAATTTTTTATTTTATTTTATTTTTACATATTATTGTTTTATATTTTATATATTATTTTACGTTTTATTTTGCAGAACTAGAAATGATGTTTACAATCATATTTTTGTAGGGTTAAAAATATGTAGGACTTTATTAATTTTGTAGTTTATTTTCGCATGTAGTGATTTAATATACGGATTAGTTTTTTTTTTTTTATATTCTTAATTATATTTAAATCATCATGTTGATTTTATATTAATATTTAATTTAGTGTAGATTAGTTTATTTATTTATTTATGCATAATATTGATTGAAAATTTTAATATACACATTTTAATTTAATTTGAACAAAATTTTAAATATATATGTAATTGATCTTTAAAAGTGTTTCTCTCGATAAAATAATCTTAGTAGTACAATACATTGATACTTCTCATTTGTTATAATTTGATACTCAAAAGAGTTAATCAAACATGATTTGCTTATCTAAGATACTTTTCAATTGAATTAATCCAAATATATATTGTTTATTTTTCAAAAGCTCTTTTCTAAAAGCGTCCTTTAAAAAAAATATTTCTAGTAATAAGTCATTTTTAGCAGTAATGCCAGACAAACTCTTATTCCAAAACAAAAGGAGTAATTTTCAAGGGGTCGGTCAATTCAATAAGAATTTATATATAATAATAAAAAAAAGAAACATGGAAAAGATAATGTGACACACTCTATGACATTCACTTGAATTTTTGTTCTTTTTTTCTTGGCCTTTTTTCATATCTAATTTAATTATTATATTGTAAAAGTAAATTACTTAATTTATAATAAATAAACATTTTATTATGGTTGAACATTTAAAAAAGTCCCTCCGACGAGGAAAGAAGGGGCTTTTGATCGAGATGGGTAGAAGAAGCACAACAAAAACTCTTCACACATTCTTTTTTTATTTGTTTGCCTTACTTTAAACCATAAAATGATAATATTATTTAATTTGTAAGTATTTTTCTCTTTGATATTTAATTTATTCAAGAAGAGTTATTACCTATGACTTACACCTCTTTAATTTTTATTTTAATAATGTTTATAACTCCCATATTTTTATGTCCATAACAGCCAAACTTAAATTTGTAAGTTTACATTGTCTTATGATATTTCATTATTTTCCCTATAAATTCATATTTATTTTCATGAAAATTCACATTCATGATTATCCTTTACCTTCTTCATCATATTCATTTGAGAATGTGTCACGACCCAAATCGGGGACGCGACTGGCACCCACATTTACCCTCCTATGTGAGCGAACCAACCCATCTAAACCTTAACATTTCAATATAATATCAACATAAATAATGCGGAAGACTTAAACTCATAATAAACAACTCAACTATTATTAATATTCCCAAAATCTGGAAGTCATCATCACAAGAACATCTATCTCAAATTACTAAACTAAGAATGTCTAAGAACTAAAATACATAAAAGCTAGTCCATGCCGGAAGTTCAAGGCATCAAGACTTAAGGAAGAAGACCCAGTCCAAGCTAGACGCATTAGCTCACCCTGAATTTCCGATGAAGTGGAAACTGGCTTGATCTACTGCTGAGTTGAAGTTGACGGAACGTTTGCTGCATTACACAAATAACAAGAGGAAAACATAAAAGTAGGGGGTCAGTACAACCACACGTACTGAGTAGATATCATCGGTTAACTCAAAATAGGCGATAATACATATCAAGTAATATTATAAATCAACTATAAACTCAACATGTAGCAACAACAAGTATTATAATCGTCAATAAATACCATCAAGTTCATCCATGAGGACTCAAGCCTCAATACCATACTCATTTGGGAATTAAGTTCATTATGTTGAGTATATTAACATCTTTCAAGATTCATTATCTTTCTTCCTCTTGTGTCGGTACGTGACACTCCGATCCTCTACCACTATGTGTCGGAACGTGACACTCCGATCCCCTATATGTGTCGGAACGTGACACTCCGATCCCCTATATGTGTCGGTACGTGACACTCCGATCCCCTATATGTGTCGGTACGTGACACTCCGATCCCCTATATCTACGTGTCGGTTCGTGACACCCGTCCCACTAATACTATGTGTCGGAACGTGACACTCCGATCCACTAATACTATGTGTCGGAACGTGACACTCCGATCCACTAAATTCATTCTATCCGTTCATCAAGCCTTCTCTATACCAAGGCATCATCAATCCCATTACTTTAATTCGTCAAGCCTTCTTTTATACCAAGGCATCATCATTAATATCATAGATTAAAGTATTCTTTCAAGATTTGGGATTCAATGGTTTTCATCATGCTTGTTTTATCACAATCACATAATCATATTCATGCAAGCATACAATTAAGCATATAGACAGGTTCACAATATCATCAACACATATTATTCACTACTAAGAGTTCACTACGAATATCGTAATGTAAACCATAACCTACCTCCACCGAAGAATTGAATCAACAAGCTATCTTCTCAAAATCCTTGCTATCCTCTTCGTTTCTCTCTCTCTACTCGTTCGTTCTCCTCTCTTTCTGTTCTTTTCCTTTGTTTTGTTTTATTCAAACCCTCCTTCTTTTTACCCTAATTAATCATATAATTAGGTGTGAAAAAGGACAATAAACCCCACTAATTCACTTAAGGTTACCCCTTTTAACCCCTAAGTAATTAGACTTATTAATGTTACCCCTTAATCTTTATAATTAAGGAAAGAATAGTCAAAAACGACCCTTAAAACGTGTGGAGAAATCCTAAACTGCCTGGGATTGCGTGACCTGTGACGGGCCGTCGTGCCTGCGACGGTCCGTCACGGTGGTCGTCGCACCTCCCCAGGTTCCAGGTGTCTGTGACGGCCCGTCACACCTGTGACGGTCCGTCCTGCACCTCCGTCCTGACGGTCAGAAACTCGTTTCTCGTACCAAATTCTCAAAAGTTTGAAGTGTTTTGCAACGGAACTCACGACGGTTCGTCGTGGATGTGACGGCACGTCCTGCAGGTCCGTCATAATTTACAGAGAGTCGATTTTCGGTACCCAATTTCAAAATTCTAAGTGCCATGGGACGACACCTCCTCGACGGGCCGTCGTGACCACGACGGTCCGTCGTTCCATCCGTCGTCCCAGCCAGTTTTTCCAGAATTAAAATCTGTTGCTCCAAACGACTAAACAGGTCGTTACAATAGATACCAATTTACCCATCGTTCGTCCCCGAACGATCAAAAGAAGAAAAACAATGGCGAAAAGGAGTACCTGAATCTGTAAACAGATGTGGGTATTTTTCTTGCATATCTGCCTCCTTCTCCCAAGTAGCCTCTTCAACCGGTCGATTCTTCCATTGCACTTTGATGGATGCAATCTCTCTCGACCTCAGCTTGCAAACTTCTCTATCTAATATAGCAACCGGTTCCTCTTCGTAAGTCAAGTTCTCATCCAACAAAACTGAATCCCAACGGATAATGTAGTTATTTCATCTCCGTGGTATCTCTTCAACATGGATACATGAAACACCGGATGCACTCCGGACAGCCCTGGGGGCAAGGCTAATTCATAAGCCACCTCCCCTATTCGCTTAAGCACTTCAAATGGTCCAATATACCTTGGACTTAGCTTACCTCTTTTTCCAAACCGCATCACCCCTTTCATGGGTGAAACCTTCAACAAGACTTGTTCACCCTCCATGAACTCCAAGTCTCTAACCTTTCGGTCTGCATACTCCTTTTGTCTACTCTGAGCCGCCAAAAGCTTTTCTTGAATAGCTTTCACCTTCTCCATAGAATCTCTCAACAGATCAGTCCCCCAAGGTCTAACTTCAAAGGCATCAACCCAACAATGGGAGATCTACCCACCTCCTCCCATACAATGCTTCAAATGGAGCCATGTCAATACTGGAGTGATAGCTATTATTGTACGAAAACTCCGCCAAAGGTAAAAAGCTATCCCAATGGCCACCAAACTCTATCACACACGCACGAAGCATATCCTCCAACACTTGAATGGTTCGCTCAGACTGACCATCAGTCTGAGGGTGAAACGCAGTACTAAGGTCCAACCTAGTACCTAATTCAGCATGTAATGTCCTCCAAAACTTAGAAGTAAACTGCGTACCTCTATCTGATATGATGGAGAGTGGAACTCCATGCAACCGAACGATTTCTGAGATGTAGATTTTGGCTAACTTCTCTGCATTGTAGGTCACCTTGACCGGAATGAAGTGAGCAGACTTAGTTAACCTATCAACAATCACCCAAATAGAGTCATACTTACTCAATGTCTTTGGAAGACCAACCACGAAGTCCATCGCGATTCTCTCCCACTTCCATTCAGGAATGGGCATTCTCTGAAGTGTTCCTCCAGGTCTCTGGTGTTCATACTTTACTTGTTGACAATTTGGACATTTGGCAACAAACTCAACAATGTCTCGCTTCATTCTACTCCACCAGAAGTGTTGCTTTAGGTCGCGGTACATCTTGGTCGCACCAGGATGTATAGAATATCCGAACTATGAGCTTCTGTAAGAATAGTGGTGATCAAATCATCGATGCGGGGTACACATACTCTTCCCTTAATCCTCAAAACACCTTCCCCATCGATTATTGCTTCCTTAGCCTCTCCTTGCAACACTTTATCTCGAATTCGCCTTAGTTCTCATCATCAAACTGTTTCCCCTTAATCTGATCAAGAAAAGAGGATTTTGCCTCTACACAAGCTAACAGTCCTCCCTTCTCGTTTATTTCTAACCTCATAAGGTCATTAGCCAAAATCTGCACTTCTCTAGCCAATGGGCGTCTAGAAGCTTGCAAATGAGCTAGACTTCCCATGCTTCCGGCCTTTCTACTCAAGGCATCTGCCACAACATTCGCCTTTCCCGGATGATACAAGATAGTGATGTCGTAGTCCTTCAGTAGTTCCATCCATCTCCTCTGTCTCAAGTTCAAGTCTTTCTGAGTGAAGACATACTGTAGGCTACGATGGTCCGTATAGACTTCACACTTAACCCCATACAAATAGTGTCTCCATTGCTTCAGTGCAAATACTACCGCGGCCAACTCCAAATCATGGGTCGGATAGTTACGCTCATGCACCTTTAATTGCCTCGAAGCATAAGCAATCACATTCTTCTCTTGCATTAGCACTGCACCCAACCCAGAATAGGATGCATCACAATAAACAATGAAGTTTTTGCCCTACCGGCAAGGTGAGGATAGGCGCGGTAGTCAACAAAGTCTTAAGCTTCTGGAAGCTTTCCTCACACTCATCCGACCATACAAATGGACGTTTTGCTTAGTCAAGTTCGTCAATTGGGAAGCAATGGAAGAGAATCCCTTGACGAATCGGCGGTAGTAGCTAGCTAACCCCACAAAACCTTATTTCTGACACGTTTGTAGGTCTTACCCAATTCTTCACTGTCTCAATCTTAGATGGATCCACCATCACTCCATCCTTAGAAACCACGTGCCCCAAGAAGGACACTGAATCTAGCCAAAACTCACACTGGAGAATTTCGCATAAAGCTTCTTCTTTCTCAACAACTCTAACACCATTTTCAAATGCTCCTCATGTTCCTTCTTACTCTTGGAGTATATCAGTATATCATCAATAAACACGATCACAAAGAGATCCAAATATGGCTTGAAAATCCCGTTCATCAAACTCATGAAAGCAGCAGGGGCATTCGTAAGACCAAAGGACATTACCACAAATTCATAGTGCCCATACCTAGTTCGAAAAGCAGTCTTTGGCACATCCGTTGCTCGTATTTTCAATTGGTGATAACCGGATCTCAAGTCAATTTTAGAGAAGACACAAGCACCTTGTAACTGGTCGAACAAGTCATCAATGCGAGGAATGGGGTACTTGTTCTTAATAGTTACCTTGTTCAACTGTCGGTAATCTATGCACATTCGGAAACTCCCATCTTTCTTCTTCACAAACAAAACTGGAGCACCCCAAGGAGATGCACTTGGTCTAATGAAGCCTTTGCTCAACAACTCTTGAAGTTGTGCCTTTAACTCTCTTAATTCGGCGGGAGCCATTCTATACGGGGGTATAGAAATGGGGCGAGTACCCGGTTCAAGATCGATACAGAAGTCAATATCCCTATCCGGTGGCATACCGGGAAGATCTGCAGGGAACACATCCAAAAATTCACAGACTACCGAAACTGACTCAATCGAAGGTACTTGGGTAGTGTCATCCTTGAGATGTGCCAAGAAAGCTAGACAACCCTTACTAACCATCTTCTGAGCACGAATAAATGAGATGATACGCACCGGATTGGAAGTGTAGTCACCCTCCCACACTAACGGATCTGCCCCAGGCTTGGCTAACGTCACTGTTTTAGCATTACAATCCAGAATCGCAAAATTCGGAGAAAGCCAAGTCATACCCAGAATTACATCAAAGTCACCCATTTCTAAAATAACCAAATCTACATAAGTGTTGCTCCCCACAAAATTCACCAAACAAGACCTATACACTTTTTCGACTATCACAGACTCACCCACCGGAGTAGAAACACGAATAGGCGTGTCAAGTAATTCACAATGTAAATTTAGACCATTAGCAAATGAGGAAGATACATATGAAAACGTGGAGCCAGGGTCAAATAATACAGATGCCATGCAATCACAAACCAAGAGATTTCCTGTGATAACAGCATCAGACGCCTCCGCTTCAGACCTCCCAGGGAAAGCATAACAATGGGCTCTATCATTCGTCTGTCCGTTGCCCCTACCATGTTGCGTAGTAGTGGCTCCGTTTTGCCCTTCACCTCTGCCGTTTTGGTGACCACAATTACCTCGGCCACCACGCCCTCCAGAATAACGACCTCTACCATTACCACCTCTTCCTCTAGCCATTGGGGCTCTGTAACTCTGTTTTGGACAATTCCTCCTAATATGTCCAATCTCCCCACATCCATAGCACTCTCTGGAGTCAGGCATGGGTCTCTCGGAGTAGTGTTGACCGTTCTGAGGTGGACCCCCAACTACAGTCTGTAGTGAAGACTGAATTGGTCGAACTGAGTGACCTCCGGAGTTCTGTCCTCTAGAGTAGGAACCATTAAACTCTCCTCCCTTCGAAACCTCTTTGATGTAGACGTTGTGGTGAAGTCATCCGGTTTCACTCCTTCCACCTCTATCACAAAGTCTACCACCTCTTGGAAGGATGTTGCTGTTGCCGCTATCTGTAAGGCTGAAATCCGCAATTCTGACCTCAACCCCTTCACAAAACGGCGGATCCATTCTTGTGGACTGAAACAGAGTTGGGTGGCGTATCTGGATAGTGCGCGAAATTTAGCCTCGTATGCATTAACCGTCATTCTACCCTGTTCAAGACTCAAAAACTCATCCCTCTTCCTATCCCTCAAAGTGCGGGGGATATACTTTTCCATGAACAAACTAGGAGAATTCCCAAGTCATAGGTGGTGCCTCCGTTGGTTGACACTCAACATGTAACGCCACCACATTTTGGCGTTCCCTTGGAACTGATAGCTCACGAACTCGACACCAAACCTCTCTACTATCCCCATCTTGTGTAGTAGCTCATGACAATCAACCAGAAAATCATAAGCATCTTCAGATTCTGCACCCTTGAAGACTGGAGGTTTCAGTTTCAAGAACTTACTAAAAAGTTCATGTTGATCGTTTGTCATAATAGGCCCAGTAGTCAGACGTGGAAAGGTGCCTATTCCCAATGTTGCATCCATGCGGGGAGCCATAGTAGCCGCATGCCGTATTTCTGAAACCGGAGGTGTTGGTGCAGAAACCACTGGAGGTGCTTGACCCTGATTAGACAACCTGCTAAGATAAGCAAGTACTTGGTTGATCATCTCTGGGGTAGGTTGGGGTGGCATTTCCTCATTCTGTCCTTGTTCAGTTTCCCCTTCCTCACCCTCTCTACTACATCCTCAGTCGGTGGAGGAGTCACCGCCCTAGTATCAGATGGGCTAGGGGCTCGTCCTCTCCCTCTAGAGGACGTCCTCCCACGACCTCTTCCACGGCCTCTTGCCGTTACCCTTCCTCGAGCCACAGCCCCAGTGGCTGGCTCAGTAGTTTTCCTGTCTTTCCGTTGTCGCTGCTGGTGCGGTCGTTGCTCTAGTTCTAACCATCTGCGAAATAGAATGAAGATGGTCAGATACCAATTTGTATCACCTAGATACCAATTGGACGCAAGTAGTAGCACGAAAGAAAGAATGAAAGAATGGAATTTTCCTAAAGTCTTATAGCCTCTCAAGGAAAAGTAAAGGCGTCCCCTACCGTTCCTTAAGACTCTACTAGACCTGTTCTTGTGTGATGAGACCAACGAACCTAATGCTCTGATACCAAGTTTGTCACGACCCCAATCGGGGACGCGACTGGCACCCACATTTACCCTCCTATGTGAGCGAACCAACCCATCTAAACCTTAACATTTCAATATAATATCAACATAAATAATGCGGAAGACTTAAACTCATAATAAACAACTCAACTATTATAATATTCCCAAAATCTGGAAGTCATCATCACAAGAACATCTATCTCAAATTACTAAACTAAGAATGTCTAAGAACTAAAATACATAAAAGCTAGTCCATGCCGGAAGTTCAAGGCATCAAGACTTAAGGAAGAAGACCCAGTCCAAGCTAGACGCATTAGCTCACCCTGAATTTCCGATGAAGTGAAACTGGCTTGATCTACTGCTGAGTTGAAGTTGACGGAACGTTTGCTGCATTACACAAATAACAAGAGGAAAACATAAAAGTAGGGGGTCAGTACAACCACACGTACTGAGTAGATATCATCGGTTAACTCAAAATAGGCGATAATACATATCAAGTAATATTATAAATCAACTATAAACTCAACATGTAGCAACAACAAGTATTATAATCGTCAATAAATACCATCAAGTTCATCCATGAGGACTCAAGCCTCAATACCATACTCATTTGGGAATTAAGTTCATTATGTTGAGTATATTAACATCTTTCAAGATTCATTATCTTTCTTCCTCTTGTGTCGGTACGTGACACTCCGATCCTCTACCACTATGTGTCGGAACGTGACACTCCGATCCCCTATATGTGTCGGAACGTGACACTCCGATCCCCTATATGTGTCGGTACGTGACACTCCGATCCCCTATATGTGTCGGTACGTGACACTCCGATCCCCTATATCTACGTGTCGGTTCGTGACACCCGTCCCACTAATACTATGTGTCGGAACGTGAACACTCCGATCCACTAATAATATGTCGGAACGTGACACTCCGATCCACTAAATTCATTCTATCCGTTCATCAAGCCTTCTCTATACCAAGGCATCATCATCCCATTACTTTAATTCGTCAAGCCTTCTTTTATACCAAGGCATCATCATTAATATCATAGATTAAAGTATTCTTTCAAGATTTGGGATTCAATGGTTTTCATCATGCTTGTTTTATCACAATCACATAATCATATTCATGCAAGCATACAATTAAGCATATAGACAGGTTCACAATATCATCAACACATATTATTCACTACTAAGAGTTCACTACGAATATCGTAATGTAAACCATAACCTACCTCCACCGAAGAATTGAATCAACAAGCTATCTTCTCAAAATCCTTGCTATCCTCTTCGTTTCTCTCTCTCTACTCGTTCGTTCTCCTCTCTTTCTGTTCTTTTCCTTTGTTTTGTTTTATTCAAACCTCCCCTTCTTTTTACCCTAATTAATCATATAATTAGGTGTGAAAAAGGACAATAAACCCCACTAATTCACTTAAGGTTACCCCTTTTAACCCCTAAGTAATTAGACTTATTAATGTTACCCCTCAATCTTTATAATTAAGGAAAGAATAGTCAAAAACGACCCTTAAAACGTGTGGAGAAATCCTAAACTGCCTGGGATTGCGTGACTTATGACGGGCCGTCGTGCCTGCGACGGTCCGTCACGGTGGTCGTCGCACCTCCCCAGGTTCCAGGTGGCTGTGACGGCCCGTCACACCTGTGACGGTCCGTCCTGCACCTCCGTCCTGACGGTCAGAAACTCGTTTCTCGTACCAAATTCTCAAAAGTTTGAAGTGTTTTGCAACGGAACTCACGACGGTTCGTCGTGGATGTGACGGCACGTCCTGCAGGTCCGTCACAATTTACAGAGAGTCGATTTTCGGTACCCAATTTCAAAATTCTAAGTGCCATGGGACGACACCTCCTCGACGGGCCGTCGTGACCACGACGGTCCGTCGTTCCATCCGTCGTCCCAGCCAGTTTTTCCAGAATTAAAATCTGTTGCTCCAAACGACTAAACAGGTCGTTACAGAATGTACTAACAAGTAACAAGAAAGGGAGTACAAGAAGGTAAGAAATATTTAATTCATTCTCAAGTTTTTTTTATATCCTCTATTTTACCTATATAAATTCATATTTAGTTTCATGAGTGTTCACACTCAAGATTATTAATGCTCTTCATCAATATATTTTTTGGTGACATGTATCAAAAAAAGTGCATGAAAATAAGATATATTCTATTCTTATATTTATTTTATATTTATTTTCATTTACTTTGACATGCTTTCTTAATATTTTATTTCTGTATGTATTATCATTCACTAAGCAAGTATGACGAAATAAATGACCTTTTTATAATGATTAATGTCTTGGCAGTATATAATTGTCCTTTCTAATAATCAGTTTTCAAGATATAATGTATTTTAATTATAATATTTGTTAGTAGATTTCAAGAGATAATTATTGTATAGTATTGTTAGTACTATTAAAAAATTAATATATATATATATATATATATATATATATATATATATATATATATATGTATATATATATATATATATTAAATATAGTTTAATTTCTTCTTTCTTTTGATATAATTTTTTTTTAATTGATATATGATATTTTATTTATTTTATATTTTTTTAATTCAATTGGTGGTACATGATGAAGAGGTTGACATATGAAGCAAAATATGACGGCGGTTTTACTTGCAAAGGAAGATAGTAGAAGGAAAAAAAGAGGAATAATTAGAGACTATTTTTGCTACATTTTTTTTCTTTGACTTGTATTAGTTATTTAGCTTCTTTTTGCTTTAAAAAAATGGTTTGTATAAATAGTGTTGTTATATGTTTGTCAATGCTTATTATTTGGTCCTTAGCATTCTACCTTTTTTAAAAAAAATTATGAAACACAATTAATATAATTATCTACTTTAAATAACAAAAAAATTTTGATGATTAGGATTTTCATTTTTATTATACTCGCAAAAAGTAATTGTAAAATAGAATATTAATTTGATGATGCCATTTTTTTTACATATGTAACAATATATTTTGTCGCTGTTCTTTTTTTGTTTGAAATATATTTATAATGTTAATGGAGTAACCGATTATTATATTTATTTTTTCTGGTTTATTTTTTTGTATTTCCAGCGTATTAATTCTATTTTGAAGTGAAAATTCAAGACCTGAATTGTGAGTCACGGGCTAAGACTCCAACAGGACATGACTTATTTTGATTTATTCATTTTACAAATAAAATCGATGCATAATTATCAATGTATTCAATGTCAGGTAAAATCGCATGTTTGGATTACTTATAACTCATGTCTCTTCATCTTACTTGTAGCTTATGATCATAAATATCGTCCATAACTATTCTATGTTTCATTTTTCATAATTCCTATAAAAATATAATTAGTGTTTAAAAAATTGTAATAAACAATTTAATATTAATAAAAAAATTAAAATATTTTTTTACGAAATCAAAATTTGTAATAGAAAATAGTACTCTTACAAAAGATAGAAAAAATTAAAATATATGTAATATTTTCAATATAATACAATATATTGTTATTTCAAAAATGAGAAAACGTTTTATATCACAAGAAATTTCAATATTAATTATGTTATATATAATATATATATCTATATATATATATATGAGATTAACAAAAATATAATATTACATATCATTATCTTATAAATATTTTATATAGCCGTACAGAGAGCTGAAGATTTCACTAGCAAAAATCAACATAAAGAATTCTATCTTATTCATCGTATATTTATTGCTACTTGTTTACAACGACTTTGCATTCCACTTCAAAAATAATAAATGAAGATTATTTTAATCATAGAATTCATATTAATTAATGTATAATTTCAATAAACTTGAAAATACGAAACTAATATTAAGGATAAATGTTATTTTCTCTGTATCTCTCTTAATATGCTAATTTAAATAGGGAAAAAGGAAAAATATACCCCTGAACTATCGTGAATAGTATATAAATTCCCTTCGTCATACTTTACATTCATTAATACCCTTGTGGTCCAAAATACAGTGCACATATGCCCCTCCCAATAACAGAAAAGTTATATGGTACATGTGGTGCAATCCTATTACTCTACCCAATTTGATTAATTATTTAACCCAAAAATCCATTTAACCCACCCACTTTACTCATTACCCACAGAAATAAACCCACATCAGTTTCATGATTATGACTTTACCCTACTGGTTATCATGGTTCAAAAGGTAAATTCATAATCATAGAAATGATTTTCAATTTCTGAATGTCACATTTTTCTTGCAGGCAATGACTATGATGGGTCTTTATGATAATGCTTAATGGTTATCATGGTTCACATGGGAGGGACTCATCACACTTCTTTCTTCTCTTCTCACAGTTCTCTTTGGCATGATGTTTCAATTTTACTTTTTCTTAAACAACAACTTTGCAGTTGTGTTTCTTTTTTTTTTCCTTCTTCCAACTTAATATGGTTCGTCTCCGCCGTTCAACTCAACACTTTCAGCAATTACAATCTATATTCATTTGCAACTTCTAATGAGGCTAAATTACTTGAATATTTTTGTCCACTGAGATATAATTTATATACCAACTAAATTAAATCTTTAATTTTCGACAATCAACGCCAGAAAGAGTTAATTCAGTCACCGTCTTCTCATATCAATCAAAATTTATGAGATCTAATCGACATATTCTCGCAAGAATTTGTTGACCCACTTGCTATTCCTAATGTTTCACTCACTTCCTCCATTTCTTTTTGCCTCTTTTTGCCCCCACACTTCTCTTCTCTTCATGTTTTTTTTATGATTCTTGTTGTTGCTATGCTGGTAGTGGTGTTTTGCGATTGCCACTAGGGATTGGTGCTTGGCCTCATGGTTGAGTAAATATGATTCTAAAATTACTGAGCCACAAATTATTGGATTTTGAAACTTATGGTGTAAACTCAACTTTTAATGAGTATGGAAAATTAATCAAATTTTATCATCTTTGATGGGTAGAGAAGATGAATTAAAAGAAAATGGGTTTATTTGAGTGGGAAATTGATTAATTAGGTCAGTTAAAAGGGTAATGTGGCGGGTATTTGAATTCTAAGATAAATAATGGGAAAAGGAACGGATTTATCCCCGAATTTTAATAAATGATACGTCTATGCCTTCTGTTATACTTTGCGTCCACATAAGCCTGTGTTGTCCAATTATAGGTACACATATACCCTTCTCACTAACGAACTCCTAATTTTTTACACGTGTTTTAATCTTATTAAACTACCCGTTTGACCCCTTTTTTTGACCCATAGACCAACTATTTGCCCCATAACCCAATACACATTCAATTTACTATAATATAAATCCTAATTAAAAGACTCAAATTAACATATCCCAAATATTTATGTATTCTCACCACGACCTCTACCCATTCCATCATCCTTTCTCAAGCTTCCTCTACCACCACCTCGAGGACGACTAAATTCACCACCTCTTTGTTGACTGTCAAATTTTCAAGGTAAAGTTACAAATGTTATTCACGACGAGGACATAATATCACATAATAATTTTTTTTTTATATAACGTTCTAATTTTTCGACGAAGAGCGTTGGGCTAATCATTCTTCGTCAACTGTAGCTCCTCCCCTGCTTATCTTTTTCAATTAGCTAGTGAAGTGTTACTGAAATAAGATGTTTTTAAAGAGATAAATGGTACTCTCCTCACTTTTTCTATTAAGGAATTGTTAAAATATTTTTTTATAGTTTAAAATAAGTGATTTTTTCAAGGTTAAAGAAACTAATGGGAATTCTATTATATATATATATATATATATATATATATATATATATATATATATATATATATATATCCTTTGTTTTAATTAGGTTTTAGCCACTTTATATTTTCTGCAAAAATAGTTCAAATATAATAAAAAAAGTAATAGAGGAAAATAACCTTTAACTATTGTCTTTAAATGTTTTCTTTAAGGGATGTATTATACCCAAAAATTCATTTTATATAAACTAGAGGAACACTATTTAGGTAAATAGCTAATAATTAAGGTTACTTTGCACTTTTACTTTTTTTAGTATTTCTAAACTATTCTTCTAGAAAATATAAAGGCATAATGCATAAACATAATCTTTAACTTGACGTTAGTTGACAATATGATTTTTAACTTTGGTTGCACACACGTAGACACTTAAACTTGTATAAAATTGAACAAATGGACACGTCTTCCTACATGACACCCTACATTGCAATTGTGTCCTACATGGCGTCGACATGTATTGTGTCATGTAGGACACTTGTGTCAACTTGTTCAATTTTGTACAATTTTAAGTGCCTACTTGTACAGATTCAAAATTGGAGGGCATAGTTGTTTGCTGAAGACATGTTAAGGATCATGTTTATATATTATGTCAAATATAAATTAATTGAAACTTCTTTGAAATGAATCATAAATATATGTGAGAAATTCCCTGTAATAAAGATTAATAAAACCTAATTCTTAGCTTTGTGTAAATACATAATTGATGAAAATATTATTTCTTTTTTTAAAAAATAATAGAGTCACAACCAACAACAATTGTGTGAGGTTACACTCAAATTTTGACACTTGGATAAGTAAGTCCATTTGTGCATTTTACCTCCAACTCACCAGTCACCACCCCCACAAGTTCCCCCTTATCTTTGCACCCCTCTATTTTTTCGCAATTCTTTAAAAATTGAAAATGTGAAAGATAATAAAAATCTATTTTTTTCTTTTCGTAAAAAATGTTAAGACCAACAGAGCACAAATAATAACTTATTATAAATTTTTTATGTGCAACCATGAAGGTTTAAGAACAAGGCATGTACATTACATTGTGAAAAGAAGCAAATTTTTTTTGAAAATTGAAGAAAACAAAAGGTTGAAACTCTCAATAGTCACTCGGTGATTCGCCGAGTCAACATCTAGCTCGCAAAAAGATCTAACGAGTTTGGCTCATTAGCTAATCCAACTTGGCTAACTGAAGAGCAAAATTACACATTGTGAAACCGATTCAGCGAGCTCGACTTATCTCGCCTAAATGAAGAGAAAAAGTGGAGAATGAAGTCAAGTCCAATCGGTGATAAAGGACCAAACATCGAGTTGCCGAAGTCAAACGAAGAATCGCGGAACCGGTGTGTATCCATTTAAGTACCATTTGAGCCTAAACTATTTGTGGACGAAACTAAAAGAAATTCTCTCGAACCAAATTGCCCTTACCTTGTCAAAATAATATCCATTTTGAAGCATTGTTATGTTTGAATAACCACCTTAGGTTAAAATCCTAAGTTGGGGAGTGTGGAAAGGAAAAAGAAATGAAAGACAAGTGAAGGATTAAACATTAGTTGTTGTTGAGAGTGGAGAACTGAAATTCATATTCAATAAGGAAGAGGTAAGCTTTAAAATTTGCAGGTCAATGAAACAACCTCAAGACAGTAATGTTGTCTTCGAAATAGAGGCCTTTGATGAAGGAGAAATGGGAGCGAGTATTGAGGAAAGGCTGGCTGTCGAAACATTATAAACTGTGTTAATGAATTTTGAAGCGGATTTATGGACTCATTATGTGGAGAACATGAATTATTTAAAGGGCATGGGAGCACACTCTTATTCTCCAAAGAAACTGGACCTGCATCTGAAAAACAAACCAAGTCCTCCAGCAAAACCATCCATTGAGGATCTACCTGTGTTGTAACTAAAATACTTACCCGGTCACCAGAGGTATGTATTTTTGGTTACTAACAACACTTTTCCTGTGATCTTGGATCAAAATATGAATGATGAACAGGTAGAAGATGCGATTAAAGTGCTAATAAAGTTGGATAGTGAGTGTGCATGGACTACAAAAATCTGAACAAGCGGATCTTGAAGGATCACTTCCCAATGTAATTCATCGAACTAGAAACGGGTGGTACCGTTTCTTAGCCTGATACTCTGGGTACAACTAGATATCAATTGCTCTTAAAGATCACCAAAATACCACGTTTACATGTCCTTATGGCACCTTTTCATTTAAACACATACCACTCAGACTATGTAATGCACCAACAACTTTCCAGAGGTGTATGGTGTCTATCTTCTGGATATGGTAGAGGACACTCTTGAGCTATATCATGGATGAATTTTCGGTAATAGGTGACACTTTTGATTTTTTTTTAATATTACCAGGGCTTCACAGAAATGTGAGGAGACCAATCTAGTGCTGAACTAAGAGAAGTTCCATATCATAAAAGAAGTTCCAGATCATGGTCAAGAAAGGTATAGTCCTCAGGTACAAGGTATTTGATAGGGATTACAGGTAGACAAAGAAAAAATTGATGTAATTGAAAAGTTTCCTCCACCTATATGTGTGAAAGGTATTTGAAGCTTTTTAGGACATTACGGATTTTACAGGCACTTCATCAAGGACTTATCAAAAATTTCACATCCCTTGTGCAAGCTTTTGGAGAAGGAGGTGAAATTTTATTTTGATGAGGCATGAAAAAAAGCTTTTGAATGCCTAATGGAGAAGTTGATTTATGCCCTAGTGATCAATGACGTAGATTGGGCTTAACCATTTGAGGTAATATACGATGCTAGTGGTAGTGCCTTAGGAGTTGTGTTGGTAGAAGCGCAATAAGATGTTCCATCCAATCTACTATGCCAACATATCACTAAATAGAGCACAACGAAACTACACAGTCATTGAATAGTAACTACTTGGTGTGGTTTATGCCTTTGTGAAATTCAAGGCCTACTTGTCGGGTACTAGAGTGACAGTCCACACAAATCATGCAACTCTGAGATATCTCATCACAAATAAATATGCGAAGTCAAGATTGATAAGATGGGTGTTGCTGCTTCAGGAGTTTGATTTTGAGGTTATGAATAGAAGTTGTTGTGAAAACCAGGTGGTTGATCACCTGTATAGGTTGGATGCTAAAAATAAAAAGTTACTTGAGCTAGAAATAAATGACTCGTTCCCAGATGAGCAGGTATTAGCTGCAAATCTTGATCTCACTCCTTGGTTTGCTTACTTTTCTAACTTTCTTGTGAGTGATTTGATGCACGAGGGGCTAGAATTTAGGTAAAGAAATAGGTTCCTACTTGATGTGGGTAAGTATTTTTGGTATGAACCCTATTTGTACAGGGTGGGTGCTGATAATATCATCAAGTGATGCATCCCCGAGGTTGATATGCTACATATTTTATGGGCCTATCACTCCTCTCCAGTGGGTGGCCATCAAAGAGGCGCTCGAACAGCTCACAAGGTACTTTAGAGTCGGTACTACTAGCCTAAAATTTATTAGGTTGCAATGGATATAATGAAGAATTGTGATGTATGCTAGCGACAAGGATCCATCTCTCGTCTCCACAAACTACCAGTGACAACCATTTTATAGGTGGAGCAATTTGATGTGTGGGGAGTTAATTTCATGGTCACATTTGTGAGATGATACGAGAAAAAGTATATATTTGTGGTAGTGGACTATGTGTCCAAATTTGTTAAGACAATTGCTCTGCCTGAGAATGATGGCAAAAAATGTTTCTGGGTTTTTGAAGAAGAACATTTTCTCAAGGTTTGGCACACCAAAGCTATTATCAATGAAGGTGGTTACCATTTTTGCAATAAGGTATTCAGTGATCTTCTGTCCAAATATAGAGTTAACCAACACAAGGTGGAAACACCTTATCACCCGTAGACCAATGGCAAAATCGAGGTATCAAATAGGGAAACAAAGGTTATTCTTGCAAAAACAATGAATGCCAACATGATACATGGGGAAATAAAGTTAGACGATTCTCTATGGGAATATCAAACCTCTTTCAAGATGCCTATTGGTATGTCTCCATATCAATTGGTTTTTTGGAAGGCATGTCATTTGCCAATTGATCTTGAGCATAAAGCATTATGGGATTTGAAGAAGCTGAACCTTAGTTGGAGTGAAACTACAAACCTAAGACTGGATTATACAATGAGATGGATAAGTTATGCTTGAGAGCATATGATATGTCTACACTGTACAAGGATAGGATGAAGCTATATCATGATAAACATATTGAGAAAAAAACCTTCAGTCCTGGTGACTTGGTGTTACTTTAAACTCCAAGTGACTATTTGAGATCCAAATAGTCTGGATCTTTTATGAAAACTCATGAATTTCTATAGGGTGCTAATAATATAGAAAATGAAAAGGGTGAGGGGTTCAAGGCAAATGGTCAACGAATCAAGCCATACTTAACAGTTTCAGAAGAAGTGTAAATTGTGGAGGAATTTATGCCTGATGAAGTCTGAGTAATAAAGTATCTACATCGCGTAACGGCGTTAAATAGTGCTCTGCTTGGAAGGCAACCCAAGATTGTAATTGTAATAGGTAGTTTACTTCTTCTCATTTTTCTTTGTTTATATAGAGTCACTGGGTGTTGATGTGTGCGGGAAGGACTTGAACAAAGAAAAGAAAAACTTGGTACAGGAATCCCTTCACGGGCAGTCGGACGGGCCATGGTTGCCTTGATGGGCAACTTCACGGCCCCTCACAAGAACCAACATTATATGGGAGCTTCTGGAATTGCAATAAAATGGTTCACAGAAGGGTTCAGGTCTGTCACACTTTGTATGGATCGCCTAGCCTCTCCTGAACCTCATGTAAGTTTTCCTTTCTTAGTTTGTTCACGGAAGCCTTTATGGATTGTAATGACCTTCATGAGCGACTTCACGGTCTGCCATCTCTGACCCAACATTACTAAAACCCGACCCAACCCGCGTGTGGATAGGAATTGAATTACAACTTTATAATCCATCCTAAGAGCTAAGTCTTAGTTTCTTTCCCTTTACTCTCCTATATAACGATTCTTAAGGGTATAAATAAAAGGGTTCTTAATATCTATAATTTCCATTGTTTATAAACGATTCAAAACCCTAGTAATTGGCTGTCAAGTCATTGAAGTGTTGTTCATTATTTCTCTTTGTGGGCAAAAAATTGTGATGGCATTCGAAGTAAGTTTCCTCATTCACTTGTTATAAGTTTAATCTTATCTATATACAAGTTAAACCTACTTCTATTTGATTGAATTTGAGAATTATTGTGATAAATGATCTTTGATGATATTTACTTATGAGGGTTTGATGAATTATTTTGAGTTGGATTAAAATTGGGTAAATTTGATAGGATTTGTGTATGGGTATGATTAAGTTGGGGTAATTAGTGTTAAATGTGGACATTAGTGTGAAGTTCAGTCCATGTTGCATATAAGAAAGCATCACCATGTGTATTTTGCAATTTAAATTGTGGAAAGTGAGGATGTGAAGTCATTTACATGTGGGTACGCTTGAATTTGGTATGAGGTGGTTGTATTTGAATGATTAAGGTTGAATAGTAATATAAATGTGCTAAATTGTCGTGTGATGCTATGATTGTGTGATGAAGATGGGTTAAATTTGGCATATGATGTTTTTGAAAGAAGTGGATTACTGGCAAAGTGCCAAGTGTAAGTCCACCATGGGCTTCACGGACTGTAGCGCCAACCACGGATCGTGAAACCCCTCGTGGACCACACTTGCCAAATAGGGGTCACACTGATGAGGGTCACGATGATCATCACTGGATCGTGGTTCATTCCACGGACCGTGAAGCCATCCGTGATCCATTCCAGTACAGTGAATCCCAAATTCAAGTGACTAGCTTCACGAGAGTCTTCACGGATCGTGGTACCTACCATGACCCATCTTGGCTCCCATATAAATTAAGTTTTTTTGTACTTTTAATCGGTTTCTACATTTCGATTCTATGGCCCTTCCTAGTGATAGATTGGGTGATGAGATTCTTAAGGTAAGGTGCCACATTGTAATTACACAAGGGATGTCTAAGTACCTAATAATGTGTCATTTCACTAATACGCGTACTTATTGATTTCTGTATTTTTAAGTCACGATGGCTCCCCGGAGAAAGTCCGCAACCCCATATTCTTCACCCACTTCTTCTCAATTGAAAGGTAATTACGCTACAGAGTCTAATTATTTTAAGGTCCAGATACAACCATTGAAGATCACCCACATAGATATACTAAATCACATACAACTAGGGTCGTTCTACAGAAAACCCCTTCACAGTTTGAAGAGAAGGGCAGTAGATCCGTTAGTGGTGCGGAATCGGGTAGAAAGTCTGATAATGGTTTCGGAGGTAGTGCAGAGTCTGCTAATAACTCCAAGGAAATTGCAACTACACCTCCACCTGTGGTAGGTAAAGCTTAAACTAGAGCACATGAAGAGGTATGTGTTGTAGATGTGGAGGAGGACATTACCACCGATGATACAATGGCACAATATGTTCACTTCCATGAATTCGATCCTACGGCAAGACATCAACTGATTTTCTGTTTTTGTTCTATGTGGACTGTTAATAGGTCCAAAGATTTCTCCAAGAAAGGAATTGTGAATAAGTTGGGTGGTTTAAGAATAGACCAATCATGCCTAAGACTAGAATGGTGGCAGTGGATATCAAATCATTCCGTGATATTTATTGGATATTTCATATGCATCAGTTTGAATGGATGACAAATGCACCTGGAGAATTTTCTAGACACTTGATCAGAGAGTTTTATGCTTTATATGCAACCATATTTATGAACTTTGCGACTACTAAAAGTGGGGTAGAAGGACATTTCTTGTACCTTAGGAACACTTGACTCAATTATGGTTCGAGGCACATCCGTGAATATCTTCGGTCTAGTATCAACAGGATGTTGCATGGTCCAAAATACATAACACCAACTTCAATTGGCCTTTTTGAGGGCAAACATAATATTGTGTCCAGTGAAGCATAGGTGAAGCTTTAGAGTTCTCGTGAGCGGGTTGATAACGTATCAGGACACTTCATCCAATACTAAGTGCAAACAGTGTTAGTCAGTAATATAACCTAAGTCAGTAATGTAACCTAACTAAGTAAGTTGGGGTCTAGTCTCTTAGGGAGTAATTTCCTTCAAATTCAATAATAAAAATATGACAACAATCTCTTCAATTTAGCATAAATTACACCTTTTCAGTTTTAGTTTCAATACCAAGTTTGAGTTATCACTCAAATTTCACACAAACACGAAACAATCAAATAGTAAAGTACAACTTGGGGAATTGACCAACCAATTGTTGAATTTCACTTGAATATATGAATGTAGTTTCTCACAATAGGTTAATTTGTCGTGGGTAGATACGACCATATGTAAAGTAACTTTCTCTCAAACAATTACCTTTTCTATGTCAAATTCTCTCAAACTTTAACAACTAATCGGAGGATGCCCAGTCCATTGTCCTCATTAAATTCACTCTCTCTAGCTGGACAGAGAGGATAAATTTCATGCTTCACTCCTTCGAGCTGAAATAATGATAACCTACTACTAAGGATGCTGAATTTTCTACTTTGGCTCTACACCTCTCTCTTGAGCAAGTGCAAAACACTAAATTTGAAACATTTCTCATGCTATATGACCTCAAAAAACAACAATAATTCAGGACTTCATAAAAATAATCCTACTATCTGCAATTCAATGATACCCACCTAGTAAAACTCCACAATTGGCTTCATGGTCAAAACCCCAATAGAGGGGTTTTAGCCACTCATAGAAAGAACAAGAAAATTAAAATTTCACATGTTTTCCACAGCTAGGTAATAGAAATTAAAAATGTTCGGAATCACTACAATCCTCTCTATTACAAAAGACAAAATTCAAAAATCTTGCCAAAATTTCTTGAGTACTTAATTCGTAATGCTTTTCTTCCAAATTTTTATTTTCTCTCCTTTATGAATGAATTTATCTCTCTAGAATTTTTTTTTTAAAAAAAGTATGAAGTGTTACTATATAAGACCACTCGACGAAGGTAAGTCGCCGTCGCCGACAGATTAGAGACTCGCCGATTGTTCTTTATCTCACCTTCATTTCTAGATTCTTCTTCAGGTGGTCCATGTCGGATCACCGAGAACTCCACGATTCACCCTTTTCCCTTATATATCGCCCATATGTACTTGCTTTAATATTCTTCAACACTTTTAGCGACCAAGTTTTCCGTCGCCGATCGGCAACCCGATGACTAGTCTTGCAATTTGCCAAAATCTCCCCCATTATAGCTCCAAAATTCTATAAATTTAGGTGGTATCTTGGAAATTTGGTGCTTTTCCAAATTCTCTTGGCGATTACCAGGTATTTATTCCTTTATTCCTTTAGCTTGGCTTGTTCTTTTCTTGCTCAATAATATTTATGTATCGTTCATAAATCCAAATACTTGAAATTCATGGATTTACATTGTTCATTCGCACAGAACATGCATTTTAGGAACTAAATCTAATATAATAAGGCCCTAAATGTACACAAAGTGAGGACTCATCAACACCTTCAACTTAAACTTTTGCTTGTCCTAAAGTAAAACTCAAGTTAAGCGTCCAAAAAGGATGTCTCAGACAGTGCTACACAAGACTCAATCATGAATGCACACAAGAATACTTGGGCGTCGATTGAGCCTGCAAGGCCTGCGCAAAAATTGGAGACTCAATCATGAATGCACACAAGAATACAATTATCAAAGAATCTCAAGGTAAGAATACTTGCTTGAACTGCAAGTTCAGGCTCAACAATGGGACTCATGCTTGAAATGCAATTTCAGGATCAACAATGGGACTCAGATGACCTCACAGATAGAATGATTCCATATTCACTCACAATGGTTTAAAACTCAATGTTCCAGAATCAAATGCAACACTCACACTCACAAAGATAAAGACTGTATGATTTCACCCATAGATTTGCCCATATTTTTCCAATCAACCCTTACTTCAACCCACTCTAGATAAAAAAGGTCTATTCAAGGCTTGCAATTGGTTGAGTTCAAGGGTATGTTCATTTAGGCTTGGTGACTTTTATCCTCACGAAATATGGGGAGATCAACACTTCTTTTCCTTTTTTCAACATTTTCATTCATACTCACATGTTACCCCATTATTTATCTTCCATGGACTATTGGAGCCCCATTTTATTTGCACTTTCATATCTTTAATCAACAACTCTATTTCTTTACTTCTTTCTTTTTACAGAGGGGCTCCATTTTTCTCAAAATCTTGGGTAAAAATGAATTTTCTTGCACTCCTTGATTTACCTTCTCTTTTCACCACAACCCCAACTTAGGATTTTGGCCTAAGTTGGTTATTAAAGAAAATCACAAATCATGAGGGTTTTGGGTAGTCGATCAATAAAAAGGTCACGATGTCATAAATTTTATTCCAAGAAATGGTTAAGCATCAAATGGTATTCAAAAAGGGTTCACACACTAACAATGTAGGCCATAAAAAGAGGTATAATGTCAAAAAGGATTCACACTCTTCAAAATTCCTAAGATCATATAAAGAGATTATTTTACAAACCAGACCAACAGGGAAAATTCTAGTTGCCATCATGCATGATTCATGTAAGCTCATCACACAAGGCATAGATACCAACATAATAAAAAAGACTCCACACTTTTGCTAGTGAGCAATGCTCATCACAAAAAACTCAATTTAACGACCCTCAAAATAAAATAGGTCAAACTAGAGATTATATTGCGTTTCATGAATTCATAATGTGTTAAAGTAATCATTAGAGGTTAGTTTGATAAGTTTTGAAGTCAAATGTAAAGGGAAAACCAAGACGTTCGACGACTAGACGTCTATGTGCTTGTGTTGTTTTAGTGTGCCTTCATATGTTTTATGAGTTGTTTGGTGTCCCAATTGATAAAAGAGGACCCTAAGACCTAGATGACAATGTTTAGGGGTTTAACATTCAGGTAAGAATCCACCTAGGACCCACAAGGGGCCTCCGAAGAGGACCCCATTTCAAAGGCAGGATACTGCAGTGCAGTGTCAAACTACGGCCTCAAAGGACGTCCAGTCGATCAAACAACGGCCAGTCAACCTTGGGCGTCGATTGAGCCTGCAAGGCCTGCATAAAAATGGGTCTCTGACCCAAATGACGAACCACATCAAAGAGGCGTCGTTTGAATAATGGTCGTCGTTTGGTGGGGCGTGGTTGGGTCTTCAATCTGCCTGCAACTTCGGACAAGCTTGGGGTGATTTTGTAAATTCACCCCAAGTATTTTAAAAGGTATGGGAGGTTGTTTTGAGGGTTTTCAGGTCTTTTCAGTTAATTTATACTCCTAAAACTAAGTTAGCCTTCACTCTTAAAAATCAAAACCTCTCATCCAAGAAAAACTCTATCAAAATCCATTGAATCTTGAAGTCAAGGTAGAGCTTGGATTGAAGGTTTGAGTATCTATTCACCATATCTTGTGGATTTCTTCATATAAGGTATGGTAGTTCATCCTTGATTCTTTTTTTCATTCAAGGATCCAATCCAAAGGCTTTCAAAAAGGTTTCAAGTTCCTAAATTCTTTTCTTTTTGAATTCTAAGCACGTGTCTTTGCATAAAAAGGTTTTAAAGGTTGTATTTTGATGTTTTCAATATAAATTTATGGTTTATGATAAAAAAGCTCAATGGACCCATGAACATGCAAATTTTCAACTTTTGGCTTATGAAGTGGGTTTAATGTATATGATTAGATGATATTAGAGTTGTGTTTTTGCTTATGTTGTATTGTGATTATTTACTACCGTGCTATATTTTGATGAATTATTGGAGAATTGACAAAAGGTGGTGAAATCTTGGATGAAGGGTAAGTTGATTTATATTGCCTAATTATTGTTTAATTGATCTTGAGTGCTATGGTCCCCTCATGGTGGCGGTGTTTACTTGATGTATATAATTATATATGTGTATTGAGATTATGGCCTTGAAGGAGTTGATGTGAAATAGGATGAGGTTATGATGAATATGCATGTGATGTCTTGTGAAGTTGAGAATATGTGCCTTGAAGATATTATGTCTAATTGAAGTCTAATGTGAATGTGAAGCATGATAGTGTGGGAATTATGATGATTGTAGTAAGATTATGTTTAGAAGAATGTTATGAACAATGTTGATTATATGAAAGGTGTTCCTATACGTACTCACACACACTATGAATGAAGGAATTAAGTTAGTGAATGTAAATGGGGATTGTAGGGTAGACACTCTTTGTGAGTAGACATGAATCCTACTATTACTATAGAAATCTAGTAATTAAAAGGGGGATTTTAGAGTGAACACTCTTCGTTAGTTGAGACAAAAAGTTAAGTAGCAATCTCCCTATTCCCAAGAACTTTCCAAGATAGGTTGGAGGTTGGATATTCTTCGTGAGTTGAGATATGGTGTTCAAAATTAACCTCTAGGGAAAAGCACTCTCCGTTAGATTAGATTTGGTACTAAATATTTATCCTTAACCTATAGTCAATGAATGTTTAAGATTCCTAGGGCAATTATGCATAGCACCGAGATGATTTGAAGAAGGGGTGGATACACTTTGTGAGTAGAGATGATGTATCCAATGTACCTCTTGAGATGAGTGATCCTCTTTATTTTAGAATGGGTTACTTAGAAGCAATCTCCTTATGCCTTAACTATGAGCCCACTAAGTATAACTATTGGAGATCTATGTAAAGCCTAAGAGTATTACTCTACCTTTGGCAAGTGGGGATCCCTCATCCGGTAGGGTTTAATATGCGCTTGTGTTTGTTTTAGTGTTCCTTCGTATGTTTTATGAGTTATTTGGTGTCCAAATTGATAAGTGAGGACCCTAATACCTAGATGACCATGTTTAGGGGTTAAATGTGTGGGTACGAATCCACCTAGGACCCACAAGGGGCCCTAGAAGAGGAGCCTATCTCAAAGGTAGGATGCTACCAGGCAGTGTCAATTGATGGCCAGTCGATCAAACAAAAGCCAGTCAGCCTTGGGCGTTCGATTGATCCTGAAAGGACTGTACAAAAATGGGTCTCTGACCCAAATTATTGACCCCATCAAAGGGGAGTTGTTTGAACGATGGTCCATCATTTTGAGGGGCGTGGCTTTGTCTGCATTTTGCCTGCAACTTCGTCCAAGCTTGGGGTGATTGGTAAATTCACCCCAAGTCATTTAAAAGGTATGGACGGTTGTTATAAGGGTTTTTAGGAATTTTAAGTTAGTTTATACTCCTAAAACCTAAGTAAGACTTCACTTTTTAAAATCAAAACCTCCCATCCAAGAAAAACTCTCTCAAAGCCCAATTGAAGCTTGAACTCAAGGTAGAGTTTGGATTAAAGGTTTTGGACGATATCTTCACCAAATCTTGTGGTTTTATTCATATAAGGTATGGTAGTTCATCCTTGATTATTCTTTCATTCAATAAGACAATCCAAAGGCTTTTCAAAAAGGTTTCAAATTCCTAAATTTTTCTATTTTGAATTCTAAGCATGGTTCTTTGTATGAAAACGTTTTAAGGGTTGTATTTTGATGTTTTCAATATGAAATGATGATTTATGATCAAAACCTCTATGGACCCATGAACATGCAAATTCTCAACTTTTGTCTTATGAAGTGTGTTTAATGTATATGATTAGATAATGTTAGAGTTGTATTTTTCCTTATGTTGTATTAAGACGTGTTTAGTTAGCTTGTGATGATGAGCCTTGTTCCTTAGTTTCTATAAAAGAGTTTCTTATTAATTATTCCGCACTATTTTTCATACCAATGTAATAAATGATACCTAAGAGTCTTGTACAAGACCTCCGAGAGGTAAAGTGCACCGCGTAACAACTTAAGGGAGATCTAACTTCAAGGTGTACTCTCTTGTCATTAAACTCAATTTTATATTTGATTAGTCACAACAAGATGTAAGGAGTTCACATATTGTCTATGCAACTTCATTTGGCGTCATCGTAACCACCTTTTCACTTTTATCGATTATGAGCACTATTCAAATCATCGGTATTGATCAAAATTGATACTTAAATTTGTGAGAGAACAATTGCATTCACAAAAATGAGCGGTGGCATAAAGAGGATGGGGTTCCTTGAATTCTTTGGCCAATTTCCACACCCCCACTAAAAGCGTCCAGCATTGTCCTCAATGCAGGTAGAGATTGAGCATTACCAAAAATGAAAAAAAATAAGAATAATAAGGAAAGGCTAATAAGAAATGAAATATTCTAGTGTGTAAACAAGTAGAGAAGAGTAGCCTAGTTGGCGGGAGAGCAAGCTAGTCGTCGTTTGCTTTGGCGATGCGCCTAATGATCTTTATATCGCCCTTAATTCCACTGGTCTGCACTCCCCGAGAAGGGCAGATCGGCGAAAATGTAGTGGGTCACCGAAAAGACCGACGACTAGCAGAATGGAGTTAAAATATCATTGTACGATTCCTGAGGGACATAATAACATTGAGGGAAGAATGTCAAGGAAAGTTGTTCACCTAAACACATCAGCGACTCGCCGTATCATGAAGGAATACCGCCTAATATCATGGTGTCTAAGACTAATTGTTGAGGCCTATAAGGCAGACCAATTTGAGCTTGCTGAACGGGTTGGGCAACTTGCCAATAACACTTTTTTCTCGCTCATGGTCCATCTCTTGAAAAATCAACACACATTATTCATAAAAAGCAGTAATTCTTGGGTTGCCTCCAAAATCACCTTATTTAACATTGTGGAACGACTTTGAAATGATCACAAACATCTTCCAGGTACAACACCTCAATCTGAGAGATCTCCTTGCATTCTCCAAAGTATAACCTTAGGCGTTGCCCATTCATCTTAAATGCAAGTCCTTCTTGACCCTTAACTTCTATAGCACCATTGGAAAATACTCTTATCACTCTAAATGGTCCTAACCATTTGGACTTGAGCTTTTCGAGTAAAAGTCTAATTTGGAAGTTGTATAACAACACCTAGTCTCCCACCTTGAACTTTTGTTTAAGTATTTTTGCATGATGCCACTTCTTCATCTTTTCCTTGTTGAGGGATGAATCGTAAGCTTTAAACTTGAATTCGTCAACCTCGTTTAACTGTCTATTTTTTTTTAAGGTTTTAGTCTAGTCGAAGTTCAAAGCTTTCAGTGCCCACATTGCTTTGTGTTCTAAATTGACTAGCAGATGGAAAGACTTCCTAAAAACTAGCTGATACGGAGACATTCGATTGGTATTTCATATTCGGTGTGATATGCCCATAGTGCATCATCAAGCTTCTGAGAACAATCAGTCCTATTAGCATTCAATGTACTAGCCGTGATACTCTTGATATCTTGGTTTGCCACTTCAACTTGACGGCTTGTTTGGGGATGATACTAAATGTCTACCTTATGTTTCTCCCCGTACTTACTTAATGCAACTTAGAACCATTTATTGGAAAATTGGGATCCACCATCACTTGTAATAGCTCTATGAGTACCAAATGTAGCAAAGATGTAGTGTTTCAGAAATTGAACAACATTTTTCCCTTTATTTTTTGGAAGTGTGCCAGCTTCCTCCCATTTAGAAACATAGTATACTGCCACCAAGATATATTTATTACCAAAGGAAATCACAAATAGGCCCATTAAATTGATTCCCCAAACATCAAAAGCTCAATTTCTGAAATGGGGGAAGGGGTAACTCGTGTCTTTTAGACACTCAACCTTGCTTGTGACATTGAGTGCATTTATTCACAAATTCATGTGCATCCATGTAAAGGGATATACAATAATATCCATTTTGGAGAAATTTAGAGTATGTACGCACACTGCTATGTTGACCCTCAACCGGTGAAGCATGACAAACATAGAGAATTTCTACCGCTTCGTCTTTCGAAATGCACTGTCAAATGATATGATATTCACTCTCACGAAATAAGTATGGTTCATACCAAAAGTAATTTTTAACATCAAACATGAACCTTTTTGTTGGTAGAACTTCAACTCATCTAGCATTAATCCTCTCACTATGTAATTGGCAAAATCTTGAGTTTTTATTTTAAGTTACTGCGCAAATACTTGTTCATCGGGGAAGGAATCATCTATGTTAACATTAGGCTCGTCATTGTAATTGCCCTCTAACCTTGATAAGTGGTCAGTCGTCTAAATTTTTGCAACCTCTTCTATATTTAACCTCGAAATCAAATTCTTGTCATAGCAGCACCCACCTTATTAACCTTAATTTTGCATTTTTTTTGCCATTAGGTCTAAAAGTGCAGTATGATCAGTGTGCTCGGAATTTTTCAAATGCATAGACTACTACAAGCAACTTGTGTTCAGTAACAGTATAGTTACGTTGAGAACTATTTAGAGTGTTTCTTGCAGTAAATTAGGTGAAGAAGTTTATTGAGCTTTTCCCCCAACAAAACACCCAATCATGTTCCACTTGCATCACACATTACTTCGAAAGATTCTGAGCAATCAGGACTAACAATGACCTTGTTGGATACTGATTTCTCTTTCAAGCACCGGAAGGCCACCATACAAGTATCATCAAATTGGAATTTCACCTCTTTCTATAAGAGTTTGCATAGAGGATGTCCAATCTTTGAGAAGTCCTTGATGAACCTCTGGTAGAAATTGACCTATCTGAAGAAAGTACGAACTCCCTTTACCGAAATTGGGGGGTTGTAATTTCTCAATCACTTCAACCTTTACTTAATCAACCCCAAATCCTTTTACGACACCTTATGTCCAAGTAATATCCCCTCTTTAAGCATGAAGTGACATTTTTCTCTATTGAGAACTAAGTTTGTCTCCACACGTCTTTGGAGAACTTGTGTTAAGTGTTAAAAACACTCCTCATAAGTATCACCTATAACCGATAAGTCATACATAAATACTTCCTTTGAAGCCTCCACCATGTCAGCAAAAATAGGTAGCACACAATGTTGGAAGGTTTCCGAGGCATTGCATAATCCAAACATCATCCTTTTGAGGGTAAAAGTCCCATAGGACATGTGAACGTAGTTTTCTATTGAACTTCCGCGGCAATAGTGATTTGGTTGTAATTGGAGTACCTATCCAAAAAGCAATACAAACCTCTTTATGAGAGTCGATCAAACATCTGATCGATGAAGGGCATGAGAAAATGATCCTTTTTAGTCCATGAGTTAAACTTACGGTAATCCATGCATACTCTAGATACAATTTCCCCGGTATCATTCGGTACCACTGTGATACCTCCCATTTTTGCAACACGTTGTACCGGGCATACCCATTTGCTATCCACAATAGGGTAAATTACACTTGCGTCTAACCATTTTATTATCTCCTTTTTACCACTTTTCGCATTTGTGGGTTCAATCTTCGTTGATGTTGAACACTCGGTTTACTTGGTATCAAGATGAATCTTATGAGTATAGATACGGTGAGGAATGCCCACTATATCATTAATGGTCCGACTTATAGCTTTGATATGCCTCCGTAAATACCTGAAGGAGAAATGTCACCTGCCATTCAAGCAAGTCAGTCGCAATGATCACCAGTAGAGTGTTAATGACTGAGATAAGGAGGAAGTACTTTTAATTCCAAGTTTGGTTGTTCTTCTGTTGATTTCTTTGTGGGAGTAATTTTTCTATTTTTCAAGTTTCACAGGAAGTGCTTTTAATTCCAAGTTTGTTGGTTGTTCTATTGATGTTTTTGCGGGAGGGCTCTTTCTATTTTTCAAGTCAATGTAAAATTTCAATGGAGTTTTTGAATATTCTCCCAATCTTAAAAGAGCATCTACTACCTCTTCATAGCCTTCAATTTTGTATTCATCATAGTTAGCAAGCACGACTTTGAGAGGTTCACTCATGTACATCAAATGGCTTACGCTGGCCACCACCTCATCAATAACATCAACGGTAGACACCACATGAATATCACTTGGGTGTTTCATCGACTTACAGACATTGAAGGTGACTTTATCTTCATTCACATGAAACATAAATTATCCGCTTTCCACATCTACCAATGCTCTTCCGGTTGCTAAAAATGGTCTTCCAAAATAATTGGAACTTCAAAATCTATGTCATAATCGAGGATGACAAAATCAGCTGAAAAAGTGAACCGATCAACCTTTTCCAATATATCGTAAAGTATCCACACGGGATGCTTGATTGAACGATCAACCATCAAGAGTCTCATTGTGGTTGCTTTTGGTTCAACCAACCCAAGTTATTTGTAGATCTCGTATAGGGCATCAAGTTGAGTCTTGTCCCCAAATCGCATAAAGCTTTAGTGAATTGGAGCAGACCAATGGTGCAAGGGATGGTGAATGCTCTAGGATATTATCTGTTTTTAATCAGATTCTTAGTCATGATTGCACTGCAACTATGGGAAACTTCAATTATCTCAAAACCCATGATCCTTTTCTTTATGACTAGCTCTTTGATGAACTTTGCATATCCTGAAATTTCCAACAATGGCTCCTAAAGGGGGAGGTTATTGATAATGTCCTAAATATTGTCAAAAACTTCTTAAAATTTTCATCCCCATTCTTCTTCTTTAAGCGTTGGGGAAATGGGGAAGGTATTTTGGGAAAAGGTTGCTTAACTTTTAGAATTGGAACGTGTTGTTCCACATCCTTTTGTGGTTCTTTGGCAATGCTTTGGTGGATAAGTGACTCTTGTTTCTTCATACCTTTATCTTCATGCTTATGCACATCTTCATTTTCCAACATGTAAACTATTGTTACCTTTCCGCTAAGAGTTATTACCGCCAACCCTCAATTGTCATCTTCAATCGTTATCTTTTGTTTCAATTGAGTAGATAATAAACTCAATTGTCCTTCAAATAGGATTATCCTTCAAGTGTATTGATGGTATGAGAATGAGATTTTACTTTACTGTTCAATGATGAAAAAAGTCTTCTTTAATTTATTTTAACAAAACATCGAAACCTTCAACTTCGTCAAGTATACGCTACAACAATTCATTTACTCGGGGACTACTTACACTCCCTTTTGATTTTGGGATCTCACTCGAGTGGGTATGGTTCTCATAGTGATCATCCTTCCTTCTCCAATCATCATCTTTCCTAACCCAATCTTGATAGTATCACCTTTGTTATTCTCCCTTGTAATAATTCCAACCTTGATTTCCACCTCGCTGTAGATAGAGGGGATGAAAACCCTCCTTATATCTCTTGTAGTTCCAACCTTGATTCTCCCACAACTTTAAGTGAGCGGAAGAAGAACGCTCCTCCACTCTAAATACTTCATATGTCCCCTTCATGTGCTCTTGTAGAAATTTCATTTGAGTTAACATCTTCTTGATGTTTTAACCCCCCCCCCTCTCTCTCTCTGTCAAGTTTCTCTTGCATTAATCTAAAACAAAATGGAGATAATTGATCCTCCTGGGTATACCATGGTTGGTTGATTCTCGTCATGTCATCAAGAAGAAACGAAGCTACCTAAAATGATTGTGACATTATTCCTCCTTGCACTAATTGGTTTACAACTCTTTTATTAACTGAATCAAGTCTCCGGTAAAAGTATTGGAGTAACAAATTGTTAGGCATCCCATGAGTTGGGAATTTAACTAACAACTTCTTAAACTTCACCCACAATTCATGGATGGGTTCCCCCTCCCGTCGTTTGAAACCATGAATATTGTCTCTAATTTTCATATTCCTTGATATGGGGAAGTACCTTGTGTTAAATGCTATCATCAGTTACTCCCATGATGCAATGTTATTGCTTGGTTGCTCAGCTAACCACTTACTAGCTTCTCCTATTAAGGTTAGTGGAAATAACCACAACCGAATTGAATTTTGTGACACATTTTTGAGTGAGAACGGGCTGCAAACCTCTAAGAAATTTCATATGCTCATGTGTGTGTTCGCGTTCTAGTCTTCCATACAATCCCCCTCATTTGGAGTAGATGAAGACTTGTGCTAGTGAATTCAATCTTCGCATTCTCATCAGCTTTTAGATGCAAATTGCACCCATTCCACCCACTTGGGTTTGGTTGTAAGTAGTATAGATATCATCGATACTATCTCGATGACCTACTTGAATTCATTCCTTCCTGCATCACTCGTTCTTACTTTGGTGTAGTCTAAACACACTTACACCAAGTAGCCTAATCCAACTCACTACTGCAAACCAATTCAAAAGTGTGGAATTTTTTATCAATGAATTCTAACTGTTGTCGTTCCCCGCCAGCGGTGCCATTTTGATTAACGTATCAGGACACTTCATCCAATACTAAGTGCCAATGATCTTTAGTCGGTAATATAATCCAACTAAGTGAGTTGAGGTCGAATCCCATAGGGAGTAGTTTCCTTCATATTCAACGATAAAAATATGACAACAATCTATTCAATTCAACTTAAATTACACCTTTTCAGTTTTAGTTTCAATACCAAATTTCAGTTATCACTCTAATTTTACATGTTAAAACGAAACAATCAAATAGTAAAGTAAAATATGGGAATTCACCAACCAATTGTCGAATTTCACTTGAGTGGGTAAATGTTTCTCACAATAGGTTAATTTGTCATGGGTAGGTAGGATATCATGTAAAGTAACTTTCTATCGAACAATTGCCTTTTCTATATTAAATTCTATCAAACTTCAACACTACTCGAAGGATGCCCAACCCGTCGTCCTAATCGAATCGACTCTCTCAAGCTAAATATAGAGAACAGATTTCATGATTCACTTTCTTGAGCTGAAATCATGATAATCCACTACTAAGAATTCTAATTTGCTACTTTGGCTCTGCACCTCTCTCTTGAGCAAGTGCACAACACTGAATTTAACACACTAACATGGAATATTACCTCAAAACACATCAACAATTCAAATCCACTTCAAAATAACCCTACTATTAACAATTTAACGATATCCACTTCGTAAAACTCCACAATTGGCTTCATGGTCAAAACCCTTAGAGAAGGGTTTTAGCCACTCATATCGAAAACAAGAGCGTGAACATCTTCAATGTTTTCCACAACAAGGTACTTGAAATTAAAAAGTTTAGAATTACTACAATCCTTTTTATTACAAAAATCTCAATCAAAAAGTCTTACCAAAATTTCATGAGTACTCAATTCGTAATGCTTTTCTTCCATATTTTTATCTTCTCGTCTTTTTGAATGCCTTTCTATTTCTAGCCAAAACTAATTTAAACAAGTCTGAAGTGTCACTGTAACTTGAGGCTCAAATAGACCGCATTAAATCTCAACTAAATCGAAAACTAATAGGGGTTTTCCTAGTAATATGATTGCTAACCCTAGGAATGATTCTCATATGTCAACCATTGTGACTCGGAATGGTGAAGTATTGCACAATGATTATTTGGATGAGAAGTTTGTACCTAGAAGGTTCTTGTTGATTATAGACCACCAAAACAAGTTGATGAATCCTTGGTAGATAATGTTGAAGATGACAAGCTGGGGAGTGGTCCTAATGAAAATATGGGGGATGGCGATGTGGCTACCTCTACTATGTAAATTACTATCAAAGGGACTCCTTGTTATCAACAAAATTTAAAAAATAAGGAGAATGATGCAAATTTTTGAAACAATTTGAGTGTGTTCAAGAACTTGTTGGTCTACATTCCCCAGTGGCGGCTTTACTTGAGATGTGGGGCTATGCAACGTTCATGGAAGAATTGGTAACAAAAAGTGTTGTATGGAGTTTGATACTATTTAGGTTTCTCATAATAACATTGCTATTATGTCAAGAAACGTGATCATAAAGAAATATCACCCGGGGGCATTTACTATTCCATGTACTATTGGAGTATACCAATTTTCTAAAGCTTTATTTGACCTTGAGGAGAGCATAAACTTGATGGCATTGAAAACCGTCAAAATGCTCTTATGGACCCATGTACTTGTATGAATTTGTATATTGGACTCTTCTACTTGACCTTAGTCAAGTGAACCCTCAAACTGAATTAGACGAAGACTTTTAAACGCCTTCAACCATGTGTGTACCTCACTCTCCTTTACATAAATTACATGCCATATCCATGTCAAATATATTAATGCCATGTCAAAAATATTAATAACTATTTTATAAATGTTAACAAAAATCTTACTCCATAAAAGTCAAAAAATAAAAAGTTCCCTATATTAAAATATAACATAAAAAAGTTATTTCTGTCACCTTTGCTCCTTCATTCTCCTTAATATTTTTTTCTCGGGCCGTCATTGTCTATAGCCGTGACGAGGCACTTCAAGTTCTTAAAAATTACAATTTGATATTTTCTCAAAGTATTCATTTGTAGAAACTCTTAATTTTTTGCAATGTCTACACCCACGATTGGAACCACCACAAAACTCCTTGTCTCTGTTGATGCTAATGAATTACCATTAAAATACCCAAATATATCATAATATTTTTACACAATTTTACATGACACATTTCATCTAATTTCACAAAGACATCAAATAATCACTTTTCATTATTCAAGACTATTAAATAATTCTCACCTTATGGTTGTGAATTCTCCATAAAAATGAAAATATAACTTACCGATCCACAGCAAAAAACACATATTTGTTGCTCTAGGAAGTAAGAGAATATCACGAAAAATGAAGAGGAAAAAATTGAAGACTGATGGGAAGAGGGGAAAGAGAAATAAGGGTTAGATAGTAAAAAAAGGTACAACGTTATTAGAAATAAAAAAAACAAATGAGTTAGGGAAGGGTGGGAAAAGAAGAAATAAATGATAAAACAAATTATTTTAAATTTTCTTATTTTTGGTAAAATTAATTCTGGCCCAAGTTTTGATGTTCATGCTCCTTCAACGCGTGACATCTATATTTGTGCCAACTCAATAATTAAAGTGTCACACAATCTTGGTCAATGATCAATAAGGCTTAAATAATTGAGTTTTATTGAGTTTAAGGGTTTGACTAACAAATGATTAATTAGAAGGATTCTTCATACAAACTCATACAAGTTCGAGGATTCATCAGATCATTTCTCCTTAAAAATTGTAAGAACTTGGGCTTTATGATCCAAAGTCGACAACCATGAGACCATTGATGGAAATCTGGTAAATTAAAAGGACAACATGGATATTTTATGAAATCCTAGTGGAGATGGACAAATTTATATTTCATATGATTTTGTGTTTTTTGATTGTGAGATCGATGTGGAGATTCCTATTTTTTTTGGAAGACAATTCTTGGCTACCAGAAAAGAAATTATTCATATTGAACTTGAAAAATTGATATTTCCAGTGAATACCAATGAAGTTGATTTCAATATAGGCAAGTACCTGACATACCCTAATGATATGTATTTGGTATCTCATGTAGATATGATTGGTGAAACGGTGGATAATATGTGCGAAGTGGCTTGTAGCGGTGAATCATTAGTAGTTGCTTTACTCAATTATGATGGAGAAGAAAACATTAATTTTGATGAAGTGCTTTCAACTCTTGCGAGTTTGGGTCCATTCAAATCATACCCCAAGAAGTTAGATATTGATTTTAAGAATCTAGAAAATCATATGGCTAAACAATCCATTGAAGAACCCCATAATGTAGAATTGAAAGCATTACCCTCATATCTCTGATATACATATATATATATATATTATATATATATATATATATATATATATATTATATATATATAATATATATATATATACTTTTAACATATATATATTGGACTAATGGAAATAACTTACCGAAGGGAAATTAGAGGCCATAATTAGGACTTTGAAGAATCAAGACAATGCTTTGGGCTGGTCAATCACCTATATTGTAGGAATTCCTGTGAGTATTTTTACTCACAAAAATCAACTAGTTGATGATTGCAATCTGATCATTGAGCATCAAATAAGGCTAAATCCTCATGTATAAAAAAATAGTGAAGAAAAATATAATCAAGTGGTTGGATAAAGGTGTGATCTTTCCCAATGCAGATAGAAAGTGGGTAATCTCCATGTAATTTGTCCCTAAAAGGTTGGTATGACCGTATTTACGAATGCAAACAATGAGCTTATGCAAACTTGCACCATTATTGAATAGAGGTTGTGTATGGATTACTGAAAACTCAACACATGGACCTAGAAAAACCATTTCCTAGTGCCCGTTATTGATCAAATATTGGATCACCTTAGGGGCAGAGGATAGTATTGCTTCTTTGACGGTTATTTGGGTTAGAACCTGATTACCATAGCAATAGAAGATCAAGAAAAAATCACCTTTACTTGCCCACGTGGGACAATTTCTTTAAAAAAAAGTCATATGGTTTGTGTAGTGCCATGAGGACTTTGCAAAGGCTCATGTTATCGATACTTGTGGATATGGTAGAAGAGTTTATGGAGGTATTAATGGATGATTTTAATGTAGTGGATTATTCATTTGAAGAATGCTTGGAACATTTGAGTAGAGTGCTGCAGCGTTGTCTCGAGACTAATCTTGTTCTTGATTTGGATAAATTCAATTTCATGGTAAATAGAAAGGGATTGTACTCGGGAACTAAATTTTGGGAAAATGAATTGAAGTTGACGAAGCAAAGATTAAGGTGATTGCTAAGTTACTTTATCTAATTTCGTTGAAAGGTGTGTAGAGTTTCTTAGAACATGTTGGGTTCTATATATTACTCGTAAAATATTTTTCTATGTCGGTTGTTCCTTTTTGAAAGTTACTTGAGAAGGAAAGTGTTTTAGAGTTTGATGCAAATTATGTAAATGCATTCTTGTGCTTGAAAGAAAAACTTATCTCGGACTATATCATTATTGCTCCATATTAAAAAATACCCTTTGATATGAGGAGCACTACTGATGGTGGTTTTGTTTCTATGTACACTACTGAGGGTGTCCCGACTACTAAGAGAGCGGGTTCCGGGCAACCGAACCCGCCACCTTGTTGATCCCCGACACTTTGAGCCTCATGTTTGCTCCACCTACCACCCTATTTTATAACCTTTGCTGTGGTGGGGTAAATTGAAAGTGAGTGCTAGGGTGAAGTCTGAGTATCCCATTGTAACGACCTGTTTAGTCATTTTGAGCAGCAGATTTTATTTCTTGAAAATTGGTTGAGACGACGGACCCCACGACGGACCGTCATGGGAACGACGGATCGTGGAGGGTGTCTCGTTTCAAAACACTTAGAAATTCTGAAATTGGGTATGGAAAATCGACTCTCTGAACTTCGTGACGGACTTGCAGGACGGACCGTCACAGTCGTGACGGACCGTCACAGACCCTTGGTGGAAATTGGGTCTCTGAACTTTGCAACGACCTGCAGGACGGACCGTCGCAGGCACGACGGGCCGTCACAGGTTGCGCAATCCCTGCCTTGGTCGAATTTCTTTACACGTTTTAAGGGACGTTTTTGACTATTCCTGCCTTAATTATAAAGTTAGTGGGTTAATGTTAATAAGTCTAATTACTTGGGGGTTAAAAGAGGTAACCTTAAGTTAATTAGTGGGGTATTATTGCCATCTTTTATACTTAATTATATACTAATTAGGGTAAAAGAAAGAGGGTTTGAATAAGAAAAATAGAAAGAACAAGAGAGAGGGAGAGTCGATCGAACGAAAGAGGAGAAGGAACGCTGCTTGGGAAATTGCTTGCTTGATCAATTCTTCGGTGGAGGTAGGTTATGGTTTTTCTATGATGTTCGTAGTAAACTCTTAATAGCGAATGATATGTGTTGGTAGTATTGTAAACCCTTCTATATGCTTAATTGTATGCTTGCATGATTGTGATTATGAAATTGTGATAAAATAAGCATGATGAAGCTATTGAATCCTAAATCTTGAAAGAAACCCTAATTCACTTGTTAATGATGATGCCTTAGTATAAAAGAAGGCTTGATAAATTATATAATGAGATTGATGAGGCCTTGGTGTAAAACAAGGCTTGATAAATTATATAATGAGATTGATGATGCCTTAGTATAAAAGAAGGCTTGATGAATTAGGGGATCGGGTGCCACGTTCCGGTACCAGGATAGAAATAGAGGATCGGGTTCCACGTTCCGGTACCAAGATAGAATGAGGATCGGAGTGTCACGTTCCGACACCAGGATAGAATATGGATCGGGTGCCACGTTCCGGTACCAGGAAAGTATATGAGGATCGGAGTGTCACGTTCCGACACCAGGATAGAATATATATGGATTGGGTGCCACGTTCCGGTACCAGGATAGAATGAGGATCGGAGTGCCACGTTCCGGCACCAGGATAGAATATGGATCGGAGTGTCACGTTCCGACACCAGGATAGTATATGGAGCGGAGTGTCACATACCGACACAAGAAGAAAGATAATGAATCTTGAAAGATGAATAATATACTCAATCTAATGAACCTAATTCCCAAAACGAGTATGGTATTAAGGCTTGAGTCCTCATGGATGAACTTGGTAGTACTTATTGATGATTATAGTACTTGTTGTTTCTACATGTTGAGTATTGTAGTTGATTTATGATATTAACTGATATATACTGTTTTCTATTTTGAGTTGGCCGATGATATCTACTCAGTACTTGTGTTTGTACTGACCCCTACTTGTATGTTCTTTCTTTGTTATATGTGGAGTGCAGCAAACGTTCCGTCGTCTTCAACTCAACCGCAACTCTAGCCTGTCTTCATCAAGCCAGATTTCAGGGTGAGCTAATGCTTCTAGCTTGGACTGGATCTTCCACTTCAAGTCTTGATGCCTTGAACTTCCGGCATGGACTAGCTTGTACTTGTTTTTGTTTTCTTAGATACTCTTAGTTTAGTAATTTGAGGATAGATGTTCTTGTGGTGATGACTTCCAGATTTTGGGGAAATAATAGATGTTGAATTTTAATAGTTATTGAATTGGTTTTTATTAATGAGTTAAGTCTTCCGCATTACTTTCTGTCGATATTATGATGAAATGTTAAGGGTTAGATTGTTTGGTTCGCTCACATAGGAGGGTAAAATGTGGGTGCCAGTCGCGGCTCGGTTTTGGGTCGTGACAAACTTGGTATCAGAGCATTAGGTTCGTTGGTCTCATCACACAAGAACGAGTCTAGTAGAGTCTTAAGGAACGGTAGGGGGACACCTTTACTTTTCTTTGAGAGGCTATAAGACTTTAGGAAAATTCCATTCTTTCTTTCTTTCTTTCGTGCTATTACTTGGATCCAATTGGTATCTAGGTGATACAAATTGGTATCTGACCATCTTCACTCTATTTCGCAGATGGTTAGAACTAGAGCAACGACTGCACCAACACCAACACCGGCAAGACAAGAAACGTCTGAGCCAGCCACTGGGGCTGTGGCTCGAGGAAGAGAAGTGGCAAGAGGCCGTGGTAGAGGTCGTGGGAGGACGTCCTCTAGAGGGAGAGGACGAGTACCTATCCCATATCACGCTAGGGAGGTGACTCCTCCACCAACTGAGGAAGTAGTAAGAGAGGGTGAGGAAGGGGAGAATGAACAAGTGCAGAACGAGGAACTGCCACCCCAACCTACCCCAGAAATGATCAATCAGGTTCTTACTTATCTTAGCGGGTTATCTGATCAGGGTCAAGCACCTCCAGTGTTTTCTGCACCAACACCTCCGGTTTCAGAGGTACAACATGCAGCCACTATGGCTCCCCGCATGGATGCCTCATTGGAAATAGGCACATTTCCTCGTCTGACTACTGGGCCTATAATGACAAATGATCAGCATGAACTTTTCAGTAAGTTCTTGAAATTGAAACCTCCAGTCTTTAAGGGTGTTGAATCTGAGGATGCTTATGATTTTTTGGTTGACTGTCATGAGCTACTACACAAGATGGGTATAGTAGAACGGTTCGGTGTTGAGTTCGTGAGTTATCAGTTTCAAGGGAACGCCAAAATGTGGTGGCGGTCACATGTTGAGTGTCAACCAACAGAGGCAGCACCTATGACTTGGGCATCATTCTCTAGCTTGTTTATGGAGAAGTATATCCCCTGGACCTCGAGGGATAGTAAAAGAGATGAGTTCTTGAGCCTAGAGCAAGGTAGGATGACAGTTAATGCATATGAAGCTAAGTTCCGTGCATTATCCAGGTATGCCACCCAATTTTGTTTCAGTCCACAAGAACGGATTCGTCGTTTTGTGAAGGGGTTGAGGTCATAATTGCGGATTTCGGCCTTACAGGTAGCGGCTACGGCAAAATCCTTCCAAGAAATGGTTGACTTTGATGTAATTCTGGGCATGACTTGGCTTTCTCCGAATTTTGCGATCCTGGATTGTAATGCTAAAACTGTGACGTTAGCCAAGCCTGGGACAGATCAGTTAGTGTGGGAGGGCGACTACACTTCCACTCCAGTTCGTATCATCTCCTTTCTTCGTGCTAAGAAGATGGTTAGTAAGGGTTGTTTAACTTTCTTGGCACATCTCAGGGATGACACTGCCCAAGTACCTTCAATTGAGTCGGTTTCGGTAGTCCGTGAATTTTTTGATGTGTTCCCTGCAGATCTTCCTGGTATGCCACCGGATAGGGATATTGACTTCTGTATTGATCTTGAACCGGGTACTCGCCCCATTTCTATACCCCCTTATAGAATATCTCCCGCGAAATTAAGAGAGTTAAAGGCCCAACTTCAAGAGTTGTTGAGCAAAGGCTTCATTAGACCAAGTGCATCTCCGTGGGGTGCTACGGTGTTATTTGTGAAGAAGAAGGATGGGAGTTTTCGGATGTGCATAGACTATAGACAACTGAACAAGGTAACTATTAAGAACAAGTATCCTCTTCCTCGCATTGATGACTTGTTCGATCAGTTACAAGGTGCTTGTGTCTTCTCTAAAATTGACTTGAGATCCGGTTATCATCAATTGAAAATACGGGCAGCGGATGTGCCAAAGACTGCTTTTTGAACTAGGTATGGGCACTAAGAATTTGTGGTAATGTCTTTTGATCTTACAAATGCCCCTGCTGCTTTCATGAGCTTGATGAACGGGATTTTTAAGCCGTATCTGGATCTCTTTGTGATCGTATTTATTGATGATATACTGATATACTCAAAGAGTAAGAAGGAACATAAGGAGCATTTTAGAATGGTATTAGAGTTGTTGAGGAAGAAAAAGCTCTATGCCAAATTCTCCAAGTGTGAGTTTTGGCTAGATTCAGTGTCCTTCTTGGGACACGTGGTTTCTAAGGATGGAGTGATGGTGGATCCATATAAGATTGAGACAGTGAAAAATTGGGTAAGACCTACTAACGTGTCAGAAATAAGGATCTTTGTTGGTTTATCTAGCTACTACCGCCGATTTATCAAGGGATTCTCTTCTATTGCTTCCCAATTAACAAACTTGACTAAGCAGAATGTTCCATTTATATGGTCGAATGAGTGTGAGGAAAGCTTTCAGAAACTCAAGACCTTGTTGACTACTGCACCAATTCTTACCTTGCCAGTAGAGGGTAAAAACTTCATCGTTTATTGTGATGCATCCTATTCGGGTTTGGGTGCAGTGCTAATGCAAGAGAAGAATGTGATTGCTTATGCTTCGAGGCAATTAAATGTGCACGAACGTAACTATCCGACCCATGATTTGGAGTTGTCCGCGGTAGTATTTGCACTAAAGCAATGGAGACACTATTTGTATGGGGTTAAGTGTGAAGTCTATACGGATCATCATAGCCTACAGTATGTCTTTACTCAGAAGGATTTGAATTTGAGACAGAGGAGATGGATGGAACTACTGATGGACTACGATATCACTATTCTGTACCATCCGGGAAAGGCTAATATTGTGGCAGACGCCTTAAGTAGAAAGGCAGGACGCATGGGAAGTCTAGCTCATTTGCAAGTTTCTAGGCGCCCGTTGGCTAGAGAAATCCAAAACTTGGCTAATGACTTTATGAGGCTAGAAGTAAATGAGAAGGGAGGATTTTTGGCTTGTGTGGAGGCGAGATCTTCTTTTCTTGACAAGATCAAGGGGAAACAGTTTGATGATGAGAAAATAGGTCGAATTCGAGATAAAGTGTTGCAAGGAGAGGCTAAAGAAGCAACAATCGATGAGGAAGGTGTTTTGAGGATTAAGGGAAGGGTAGGTGTACCCCGCATCGATGATTTGATCACCACAATTCTGACAGAGGCTCATATTTCCAGATATTCTATACATCCTGGTGCAACCAAGATGTACCGTGACCTAAAGCAACACTTTTGGTGGAGTAGAATGAAGCGTGACATTGTGGATTTTGTTGCCAAATGCCCAAATTGTCAACAAGTAAAGTATGAACACCAGAGGACCGGAGGAACACTTCAGAGAATGCCCATTCCTGAATGGAAGTGGGAGAGAATTACAATGGACTTCGTGGTTGGTCTTCCAAAGACATTGGGTAAGTTTGATTCCATTTGGGTGATTGTTGATAGGTTAACTAAGTCTGCTCACTTCATTCCTGTCAAGGTGACCTACAATGCAGAGAAGTTAGCCAAAATCTACATCTCAGAAATCATTCGACTGCATTGAGTTCCACTCTCCATTATATCAGATAGAGGTACGCAGTTTACTTCTAAGTTTTGGAGAACATTGCATGCGGAATTAGGTACTAGGTTGGACCTTAGTACTGCATTTCACCCTCAGACTGATGGTCAGTCTGAGCGAATGATTCAAGTGTTGGAGGATATGCTTCGTGCATGTGTGATAGAATTCGGGGGCCATTGGGATAGCTTCTTACCTTTGGCAGAGTTTTCATACAATAATAGCTATCACTCCAGTATTGACATGGCTCCATTTGAAGCATTGTATGGGAGGAGATGTAGGTCTCCCATTGGTTGGTTTGATGCATTTAAGGTCAGACCTTGGGGTACTGATCTGTTGAGGGATTCAATGGAGAAGGTGAAACCTATTCAATAAAAGCTTTTAGCGGCGCAAAGTAGACAAAAGGAATATCCAGATCGAAAGGTTAGAGATTTGGAGTTTATGGAGGGTGAACAAGTCTTGTTGAAGGTTTCGCCCATGAAAGGGGTGATGTGGTTTGGAAAAAGAGGTAAGCTAAGCCCAAGGTATATTGGTACATTTGAAGTACTTAAGCGAGTAGGGGAGGTGGCTTATGAATTAGCCTTGCCTCCAGGGCTGTCCGGAGTGCATCCGGTATTTCATGTGTCCATGTTGAAAAGATACCATGGGGATGGAAACTACATTATCCGTTGGGATTCAGTTTTGCTTGATGAAAATTTGACTTATGAGGAGGAGCCTGTTGCTATTTTAGCTAGAGAAGTCCGTAAGTTGAGGTCGAGGGAGATTGCATCCATCAAAGTTCAATGGAAGAATCGACCAGTTGAAGAAGCCACTTGGGAAAAGGAGACTGATATGCAAGAAAAATACCCACATCTGTTTACGGATTCAGGTACTCTTTTCCATCCTTGTTTTTCTCCTTGTGATCGTTCGAGGACGAACGATGGGTAAATTGGTATCTATTGTAACGACCTGTTTAGTCGTTTTGAGCAGCAGATTTTATTTCTGGAAAATAGGCTGAGACGACGGACCCCACGACGGACCGTCATGGGCACGACGGAACGTCGAGGGTGTCTCGTTTCAAAACACTTAGAAATTCTGAAATTGGGTATGGAAAATCGACTCTCTGAACTTCGTGACGGACTTGCAGGACGGACCGTCACAGTCGTGACGGACCGTCACAGACCCTTGGTGGAAATTGGGTCTCTGAACTTTGCGACGACCTGCAGGACTGACCGTCGCAGGCACGACGGGCCGTCACAGGTTGCGCAATCCCAGCCTTGGTCGGATTTCTTTACACGTTTTAAGGGACATTTTTGACTATTCCTGCCTTAATTATAAAGTTAGTGGGTTAATGTTAATAAGTCTAATTACTTGGGGGTTAAAAGAGGTAACCTTAAGTTAATTAGTGGGGTATTATTGCCATCTTTTATACTTAATTATATACTAATTAGGGTAAAAGAAAGAGGGTTTGAATAAGAAAAATAGAAAGAACAAGAGAGAGGGAGAGTCGATCGAACGAAAGAGGAGAAGGAACGTTGCTTGGAAAATTGCTTGCTTGATCAATTCTTCGGTGGAGGTAGGTTATGGTTTTTCTATGATGTTCGTAGTAAACTCTTAATAGCGAATGATATGTGTTGGTAGTATTGTAAACCCTTCTATATGCTTAATTGTATGCTTGCATGATTGTGATTATGAAATTGTGATAAAATAAGCATGATGAAGCTATTGAATCCTAAATCTTGAAAGAAACCCTAATTCACTTGTTAATGATGATGCCTTAGTATAAAAGAAGGCTTGATAAATTATATTATGAGATTGATGAGGCCTTGGTGTAAAAGAAGGCTTGATAAATTATATAATGAGATTGATGATGCCTTAGTATAAAAGAAGGATTGATGAATTAGGGGATCGGGTGCCACGTTCCGGTACCAGGATAGAAATAGAAGATTGGGTGCCACGTTCCGGTACAAGGATAGAATGAGGATCGGAGTGTCACGTTCCGACACCAGGATAGAATATGGATCAGGTGCCACGTTTTGGTACCAGGATAGTATATGAGGATCGGAGTGTCACGTTCCGACACCAGGATAGAATATATATGGATCGGGTGCCACGTTCCGGTACCAGGATAGAATGAGGATCGAAGTGCCACGTTCCGGCACCAGGATAGAATATGGATCGGAGTGTCACGTTCCGACACCAGGATAGTATATGGAGCGGAGTGTCACGTACCGACACAAGAGGAAGAAAGATAATGAATCTTGAAAGATGAATAATATACTCAATCTAATGAACCTAATTCCCAAAACGAGTATGGTATTGAGGCTTGAGTCCTCATGGATGAACTTGGTAGTACTTATTGATGATTATAGTACTTGTTGTTGCTACATGTTGAGTATTGTAGTTGATTTTTGATATTAACTGATATATACTGTTTTCTATTTTGAGTTGGCCGATGATATCTACTCAGTACTTGTGTTTGTACTGACCCCTACTTGTATGTTCTTTCTTTGTTATATGTGGAGTGCAGCAAACGTTCCGTCGTCTTCAACTCAACCGCAACTCTAGCCAGTCTTCATCAAGCCAGATTTCAGGGTGAGCTAATGTTTCTAGCTTGGACTGGATCTTCCACTTCAAGTCTTGATGCCTTGAACTTCCGGCATGGACTAGCTTGTACTTGTTTTTGTTTTCTTAGATACTCTTAGTTTAGTAATTTGAGGATAGATGTTCTTGTGGTGATGACTTCCAGATTTTGGGGAAATAATAGATGTTGAATTTTAATAGTTATTGAATTGGTTTTTATTAATGAGTTAAGTCTTCCGCATTACTTTCTGTCGATATTATATTGAAATGTTAAGGGTTAGATTGGTTGGTTCGCTCACATAGGAGGGTAAAATGTGGGTGCCAGTCGCGGCTCGGTTTTGGGTCGTGACACCCAACTCACGATCCTCTCTTGGGGTTTTCTTGCTTGTGTTCTTTTTCCCTAAGAGACTTGTTATTTTTATTGTTGAACTGACATTGTTGGTATCTTTTGTACATAGTGTAAAAATGGAATCTGAAGCATGATGGCTAAACAAAATTATATCCTAATTTAAATAAAATATTGCATGCCTAGGCACAGTAACTGATAAATGTTTGAATATAACAATGACATAGAGATATACCACTACATGACATTAAATCTAAAACTCAAACTAGGTCTGATAATTTCGTAGAGTAATCATATGTCAAGTGCGTGTGAGGAAAATTTTAAAATTCCACCATTGGTACTGAGCTAGAACTTGCCTGGTTAGTCCTGCTAAAAGTAAACCGTAATAGACAATTAGGAAAGGATCATAGGGCCTTGTTCAATATAGCTAATCTTTAGCCTAAAAACAGAAAACAGGATAAAATTAATCCCTTCTTGATCCAAATGATTTGAGCTTAAAATAGACCTTTCTTTTTCACCCCAACTGATCTTTTCTGGGAACAATGTGTTGGCCCTGGTCCCTCCTTGGGCATTTGCACCTCAACTTATGCCAAAATCATAAGTTGAGGGTGGCTAATGCAGAAAAAAACCTTGTCGTGGCCCTAAACAAATTTTTGGTATTATGTACCTTGACTCATTGTAAAGCCATGAGTTGAGGGTGGCTATTATGAGGAATACTCCAAAAAGTGGGGTTGAAAAAATAAAGAGAGAGAAAGAACAAAATAAAAGTGACTCAAGAAATGTTGAAAGCAAAGTAAAACTTGTTTTTGAAAATTTAAAAATACAAGAAAAGAGAAGAGTCACTTACACAAAAGGAAAAAGAAGGGAGAATATCAAAGTTAATGAAAATTGAGAAAAAGTGCAGAATAAAATGATAAAAAGGTAGGACGCTTAGTCGTTATGTCAAGGAGGTCAACAAATCACTGAAACATATCCAAATGTACCCAACCTGACCCTGAGCCTAAGTTACAATCTAAGAAAGTCCCATTATGATCCTAAGAGTGCATTTTGGTAAACTTAAAGCAGTGAAAATAAGGGCAAACCTATGGCAACAAGAATAAATGAGGTGATAAGTTGTTCTCAGAGTGAGTGTCGAAAAATAATCCTTATAATCAAACTGAAATTATTGTGTGAAAAATGAGGATGTTGGTTTGAAGTAAGGCCACTAGTTGCAATACCGAAAAATTGGTACCTTAGTGAGAGATCAAAGAAGATAGGTGTTGATGTGTGGTGAGTCTGTGTCATGGTCTGATCCACATGATCAAGCCTAATAGTGATAGCATGTATAAATCAATTTGAAAATAATTGGCATTGATAGCCAGATGATTGCAAAAAGATAAAATAAGGATACACTTGTACAAAGACTTTGTAGTGAGTCATAGTGCATCCGCTTGAGGACAAACAACGAATTTAAGTTGAGGGTGCTTATGTAACGTGGTTTCACGGTACTTTCAATGCTTTTTCCTTAAGTTTAGTGTGTGTATAAGGCCTTTTTGTATTGTTTTAATGTATTTTTCTCTTTGTTTAAAGGAAATCTGTCCAGAAGGAGAACGTGGGAGAATTGTGTTGAGAATTGAAGAAGTGACGACTTACGGAGCCATCGACGGTCCATCGTGACCTCGATGGTCTGTAGGTGGCCATCTTCATACGGAGAAAAAGGTTTCTAAAGGAAGTTGGGGAAATCTGACTAAGTGTGGGGCTACAGAGGCTCTTGATGGATCGTCATAGCCATGACGGACCGTCCTGCACATCCGTCAATGTTAACAGAAAGTAGCCCCAGTACTCATCTTCAAAAGATTTTTTCATTTAGAAGTCATTTTAACGAGTGAATGCGTTAGAACTCGCCTTATTGCTACTTGCCATACCAAGGAGGTAGATAATAACAAAAGAATTATCAACGTAAGTTTAGTATATACTATCTAATAGGCTAATGTCGGTTGGTGCAAAGTAACAACTAAGCCAAACACCGATTATGATGTTTAATATACGGTAACGATAAGGTTTAGTAAATAATACACATGTAGCCTGACCAAGGTGCGGAGTGAAATTTCCTAGTTTCGAGACCAAGGAATTATGGATACATAACTTACGACTTTGCATGTAAGATACTAGTAAAGGATTGTTATAGCTAGAATTACAAAGTTATGGACCTGTGTGGAATACTTAAGCCCTAGTTACTCTCATTACTTGATAAAAATCAAATCTTTGAACTTGTTATTTATTTACTTAGAAATAGCTAATTACATTTATTGCATAAAACCCCTTTTTTGTTACTTGTTTCTTGGATAGGACTTGACTAAATAGAAGTAATAATAGGTTAAAGTTAAGTCTAAATCATTTTCCTCGTGGGATCCACCTTAACCTCATAGTAGGGTTCTTTACTTGATACGACTGCTTATACTTCTTCTCGAGAAGTAAATTTGAGCGTATCAGGCATCATACAAACATTTAACTTTCTCTTTATGCAGTTTAGAGATCTCATATGCCTGTAACCGAAACTCATTCAATTTAAGTAGTTGACCTACACAAATTTTTGGCAGCCACTTCCCAATTTAAATTCACCTTATTCAATGCCCATAAGGCTTTGTTCTCTAACTCATATGGAAGATGATAGGACTTCACAAATACCAGTTTGCATGGAAACATGCCAAAATAGGATTCAAAGGGTATTCAGTAGGCCCAAAGGTCATCATCAAGATTTTTGGACCAATCGGTGTTGTAGAAGTTCACTATTTTTGCTAAGATGCTCTTTATCTCTCGATTGGACACCTTAACTTGGCCACTAGATTGAGGATGATACGATGTGGAGACTTTTGTGTTTCACTCCATACTTAGACATATGTGTCTCCAATTAGATATTGTAGAAATGAGAGTCGACATTACTTATAATAGCCCTTGGTGTTTCAAACATTAAGAAATATTTTTCATGAGGAACTTTATGATACTTCTCCCTTCAATGTTGGGTGAAGTTATTGCCACCACCCATTTGGACACATAATCGATTGCCACTAAGATGTACTTGTTCCTAAAAGATCTAGGGAAAGGTTCCATAAAATCAATCCCCTAAATATGTGAGAAAGGTAGCTCATGCCTGCTAGATATGCTTTCTTGCATTTTATATTGAACACAACACTTGTAAAAGGCATGGGAATTTAAAGACATTGTGGTCCAACAGTAACCAGATTGTAAGACTTTAAAAGTTGTTAATATTCCTCCATGATGTCCCCCCACCGGTGAAGCATGGAAAACTTCAAGTATCTACCGCACCTTCACATTAGGAACAGAACCCGAATAATATTGTCATCATATCCCCTAAAAATAAAAGGTATACATACTTCTTCGCAACAAATAAGAATTAAATCTTCTGATGGATACTCAAATCTTCATGTAACAGACCACATATGATCAAGTTTGCATAATCTTCATACCAAGGGGCTAACATTTGGGAGATTAACATTACTGTTCATCAAGGAGAGCATCACCAATTTCTCCTCCCTCATCCATTAGAACATCTACTTCAAGCCTTGATAGGTGGCTGTTTACTTTTTTTTTCACACCTCTTTCTATCCCTCACCTCAAAATAAAATTCTTGGAGAAGAAACCCCCACCTAATTAGTCTTTGTTTGGCTTCTTTCTTTTCCATAAAGTCTATTAGAGTGACATTATTAGTATGAACAACACATTTTGTACAAAATAAGTATGCTCTAAAATATTAAAACCATAGACAATGGATAACAACTCTTTCTCCATGACAATATAATTCATTTGAAAACAATTCAAGGTTTTGCTAGAAAAATAGATGGGATGAAAGAAATTACTCTTCCTTTGCCCAAGAGCATTGTTAAGTGCCAATAAACTAATGTGCCCAAGAGCATCATCAAGTGCAAATAAACTAACATCACAAAAGCTTTGATTTCAAGATCACAAAAGACGTCTAACAAGCATAAATTAAAATCAAAAGCACTCCCCTTCTCATTTTGACAGAATGGATTAGCCAATTTTGAAAACTCTTGAATGAATCACTGATAGAATCGAACAGAGCCAAGTAAACTTCTCCCCCCCCCCCTTCACTAATATTGTGGGAGGTAACATATCAATCGGTTGAATTTTCACCTGATCTACTTCAATATCATCTCAAAAAATATTTTCCAACCAATATACCTTCGTTAACTATGAAATTACATTTCTTCTAATTAAGTATCAAGTTAGAATCCACATATATTTGAATACCATCTCAAAATTTCTTCATCACTCTCCAAAGGAATCCCCCTGAAAAGTGATCTTTCAAGACTTCCATAGATTCCGATACCGTATCATAAAATATTGATAACATGCACCAACGCAAAGTGGTCGGCGCATTGCATAGCCAAAAAGGAATTTGCTTGATGGAAAAATTCCCACAGGGGAAAGTCAAATTCATTTTTTCTTGAACCTCCAGCGCAATGGAGATTTAATTGTATCCAAAGTACCCATTGAGGATGCAATACCATCATTTACCCGCAAGCCTATAAAGCATTTGATCATGAAAGGCATAGGGGAATGGTCCTTCTCGGTCCATGAATTCAATTTATAGTAATATATACACACTCTCCACCATTTTACAAGTCTAGTAGGCACAAGCTAAGACTTTAGTTGGGACTACTGTTATACCACTTTTTAGGGACATATTATTACACCCCGTATGAACTAGAAACACCTAGCTAAGGCTTGACTAAATATAGTAAGTTAAACTAGAGCCTCAAATGTTAATTTATGATGGAAACTAATTTAAATGATAAAAAATGTCTATTGAAGTTAGTTTGGTGATTTTAGAGGTCAAACATCTAGATACAACTAAAACATTCGGAAACTAGTCATTTGAACTAGTGAGTTGTACGGGTCTTATTGTTGAAGTTTTAAGTGTTGTTTGAGGGTGAAAACTTTTAGAACTGACTAGTTCAATTATATGGGCATGTTTCGAGTCCAAACATCTGGGTATAACCCGCCAAGGACCACCCAAGGGGTCCTTGAGGTGGACGCTACCTTTTGCTAAAAACTGTTAGAACACAACTTGGCCAACCAAGGCATTAAAGGACCATTAATGGAACCACGGGTCATGGATTGACTTCGTGAGTTCAGAGAAAATATCATCACCAAATCCTCCACAACACCCGTCTCTGACCCAATCGATTCCATTCAGTACGGGGCGTGAACTCACCTACGGTATGTAGGTGGGTGGTCGTAGGTGCTACCAAGTTTTAGGATTTTTAATTAAGTGAGGGTCAACTTCAAATCGTCATATATCATAGCACAAAACAAATCAGGTGGTAAATTACCTATCCAATTAAATATATCTGAGTCAAATATCCAATGCCACCGAGTTTACCTAATTCCAATCTCAAAGTATATGCCCGAAATAGTGAAGCACTGTCAGAACTACGGAGGCCAAACTACGGAGTAACTCCACCTATGGTCCGTAGGTATCCTTCCGTAGATGCTGCCAGTTTTAGTATATTTTGTTTTAAGTTGGGGGTTCGGTAAGTTAGCTAATCAATTAAGGGCTTCGGTAATCAGTTAAGTGGTCAAATAACCTCCTATAAATAGTTAATAAGGCCCTAAAAGTAATCATTAATTCACCACAAGTCAAGACCCCAAATCATAGCTAACTTTACCCCCAAAATGTCTCCAAAACTCTTCTCTCAAAACCTCCATTAAGGACCTTAAAGAATATCAATTAAAGTTGAAAATGGAAGCTTTTTCAAAGGATTTTCATGGAATTCTAAGTCTAAGGTATGGGAGTTTTTTATTCTTGGTCAGCTATCAACAAGAATCCCTCTCAACTATGTTTTCAAATTCATCAAATTCTAGGTTTTCATCCAAAGCATGAGTCACCTTCTAAAAACATTTCAATTGATAACTTATGATTGTTTATGATTAGATATGTTCAATTATGGGTGAATTCATGGTGTATTAATATTTTTTGAAAAAAAATCAAACACTCATGTTCTTCCCTTTTTCTCCATTGTAAGACCTTGTGTGGATTGATTGATGGGTATATATTAATAATCAAGAATATCTACATTGAAACATGATATTATTATGTAGTTAATCTATCTCATGATCATTTTACAGGTTTAGGGTTAGGGTTAGGTCTTGATTGATGACCTTATAACTAGATTACCTAGACTTGTATTGATCATAATTAAACCTTAATGACATGAATTAACTTGTTTATGATTATATATGAAGGTTGGTGGATGAATCTAGGTAATGTCTATGATTGTTGAACAGTTCCCACAAGACCCATAATTTTCCCTTCTTCCTAAAATCTAAACCTTTGTATGCTTTCATTGGTGACTGAAGGTTAAGAATCTAGTATGTTCCCATGTAATTTATTATTGTATTATGTTATTGGTTTGTGATCTTCTTCTATCTAAAGTGCCTAGTCTAAGATGATAGGCTTTATCTTAACTCTTGTCTTTGAAGGGAAATCTATAAAGGTATGATATCTTGAATTTGATATATATGAATGGATTGATCCATTTATGGTGGATGTGTTTACTTTTGATTCATGTTGAATTGTATGTGGTTTTCATGTGGAAGGACCCTACCCACGTAATCCCCTATATGAGTGTTGATTCTATACATTCCATGAATGACCTACTTGAATGAAGAATGTATTCATGTCTATTGTAATTAATATTAGATATGTTGATCTATATGGTCTAATATCCTTAAATTCAATATATGTGAATTGTGAACAAATATGAATATGATGTGTTGTATTGTCCATTCAAAGGCTAGTCTTCATACGCACCTTTACATACTATGATGCATGAAATGTATATGACTATGAAGATATAGATATGATATGAATATGAATGTTGTGAGATGATTATGGCAGTGTTGTTATGTTGAGTAGAAGGCAATTCTCATGAACCCTATATGACTATGGTATGAAAGATGAATTCTCACACAAAGTTGGTTTATGATGAAATGCATTCTCATGTTGTAACCATTGATCTAAATTATATATGAGTGATTAAGTCCCTAAGGTATCTTTATGAACTAATGCTTAAGTAAAGGCTAAAGATAACCTAAAAAGGGAATTGAGCTTAGCACCAAGAGGATATGCATGAGAGTCTCTTCACAAAAGAAGGAAGTTTCCCCCGATGGTATCATGAGATGGAAACCCACATGTTTATATAGATAAGGTTTCTAGTAACAATCTTCATATTCTATAACTATGAAGCCCGCATAGGTTATAGCTAGTGGATCTTTCTAGACGCTATCATGAATGTATGTCCTAACTTGGAAATTAGGACCCCTCTTTTCAGTGTTAGTGGTTAACACCGGATTCAATTTAGCTCACATGGTCCATTTCAGTTATAGCAAAGTTTCTCGAATTCTTAAAATATGAATAAAGATAAGAACATTAATTTTAACTATGGCTTCTTGAGCGATACTTTTACACTTAGTAAATTCAATGAATTAAGTTATGGCTCCATGTGTAGTTCAATACTTAAAAATTGTCCTATTATGCGCTAACTAACTTAGTTTAGGAAGATAGGTTGATAAGAAACTAAAAACGACCACAACGCCCGATAAACTAGTAACCTACGCTAGTGTGGTGCTAGAGATGGTAGGATGGCTCAAAAGGGATGTCTAAGGGTTTGACCATGAAAAGATATTGAAGATGTATATAGGTACCTTATAAAGGGATTAAGGTATTAATTCCAAGGGATGATTTCCAACCTTTAGGGTCAAGCCAAACCCAAATGGCAAGGATGCCCCAAAAAGGAGGCTACTGCCTCAATCTCGGGCATGACCAAGGATCATGGTCATGACCAAGGGCAATTCGGGGAGCTAGTGAATTTTCTTTGTCCATGGAAAATTATTAGCTACTGTCTAAGGCACCACGATCCACTTCACAATTCATGGTGTACTTTAAAGAAGGGGGAAGGTTGGTCGTGGTCTTGCCTTAAGCGTTTGAGAAACGGGGATGTTTTAAGGACCTATTACCCAATGCACCATGATCCACATGACAGGCCATGGTGCATGTTCGCACACAAGGGGGAGGTTTTCATAAAGGTTACTTAGATTATAGGAGGGATGGCACATTTTGGGAGCCTACTGCCCCACATTTCATGAGCATCACCACGAGCCGTTGCGTTCTTCATGGCTCGTGTAGTAGGCGTGAAGGCTAAACAGTATTTCAAAGTTGAGGTCAAGTTAGACTTATTTTAATAGTCCAACTAAGTGAGGGGTATTTTGGATATTTTAGGGGTTGACTATATATTGATTTTAAGTCATTTAGCACTCAATTCCCACATAAAATCCTAATCCCGAATAGAGACCCAATTACTCCCACTTCTCTCTACATTCCCTTTCTATCCAATTTCCATTGAAGAAGCATTGAAGATTCAAGAAAAATACCAAATATCCAAGTTTCCTACTCAATTTCATGGATAAAGTCTTCATCAAGCTAATGATTCTTTCTCTCTCGATATTTTTTTCCCCAAGAGGTCCATTAAAAGATGACTTCAAATTTCGAAAGACCTAGTGTTCTCTCTACAAATGGGTCTTCTTTGAAAAACTAATTCATGAATATCTCATGACTAATTATGATTATTTAGGGTTATTTAAGTGTGTATTTATGATAAATTATTATTATGCACTTGATATTTCCCTAGACCCAAATTCTTCCCTATTTTCATTAAACCTTGGATTGAAAATGATGAACTGGTTGATGATTATGCATACATCAATCGTTGTATTGACATCAATTGTGTTATTATTCCATTAATTACCTTATATGATGTGTTGTTTAGGTTATCGACCCAATTACTTAAGGATTTATGAATGTCCCTTTTCTCTTAACCTTGACTCATGACTTATGTTTGTGAATGATTAATGATGATGTAATTGAGTATGTTCTTGCTTAATTGACTATTGAATGACTATGATAATCGATTAAATGGGTAAATATAATTGCTTTGGGATGAAGTCTTGATGTGTGTTCATGTAGGCCATTGGTAAGACCTTAAAGGTCATGGACTTGTTATTAAAGTATTGTTGGATTATTTTAGGTAATGTTGGTTAATTGAAGTATGAATGCATGATCATTCTATGAATATGATGTTTGTGAGATGATGATAGGTGTACTATGATGAGGGATAGAAAGTAATTCCTATGTGCATCTTATTACTATGTTATGAGGTAATGTCTCACATGTTGTTAGGTTTGTGATGAAAGGAGTTTCTCATCCTAGAACCCATAAACTATAAATATATTATATGAGGGGTTACAATCCTAAAACCTATTTTATGAATTAATGATTGAGGAAGAACTAAAGATACTTCAAAAGGGGAATTTATCTTAAAACCGAGAGAACTTGATAATGCGAGGTCTACCTTCCAAATAGAAGGTAGGTTCACCCAATGTTCTCATGAGGTGGAAACTACAATGCGAATTCACATAAATAGGGTTTCTAGTAACAACCTCCTAATTCCTTAACTATGTGCCCCCATAAGAAACCTAGCTAGAGCTTCCACTTAGATATTATTATGATGTAGATGCCCTACCTTTACAACTAGGACACCCTCCTTTCGGTGCAAGGGGTTGACATTGGTTTCCATGTTTAGCTCATATGCTCTAGTGTCGGTTATGGCAAAGTTTCTCAAAACTAAAATGAATGAATGAAAGTAATACGATAAATACTAACTAGGACTACTTCATAGGTATTACTGAGTGTAGGTAAGGGTATCAGACTTTTCCTATACATTGAACAAGTGGAACATGATGATAATTCTAGAGTGCGTTCTTTATGTATGAATGGTATGTATGATGTTGGTTTGACTTGATATACATGCTATTGGTTTACATTGTTATAGACAATTTATACTACATTTTTTATGATGTTATATGATGTAATGACAATGCTTATGGTCTCCTTGCTAGTGTACTTGGTTTGTGTGGGTTTATGGGGCTTAACATAAAAATTGCACTAGTAGACTTGGATCAGGGTTATGAGTAAGGTCTTGTGAGGTAATGAGATGGACTCAAATTATGAAACGTTGATTATGGCTTTGTTATAAATATGCTCTTTAACATGAATATGAATGTCTTATGGTTGTGGTGAAATGGACTTGTATATGTTCTTGGAACGTGCATAAGTCTTTTAAAGTGAATTTGGAATGTTCATACCAAAATGTCCTTTTGTGCATGGTTTTAATGTTTTATTTGCATATATCCATAATTATTACATGCGGTTTGTACTAACCCATATTTCTCCTATTTTCTACACAAAGTGTAAGTTGGGAACGTTGAAGAGTTTCTAGTCTATTCTTGAAGAACTTGGGTTGCTATCCCCAAGTTGGTGAATCCTCATGTCCAAGGATGGAGATGCTAGTTCTAGTTCCATATTTCCTTATTGAAAGACTTTATTGTAATTCCTATTATAAGACTTATTGTAATGATGTAAAGGATAAGTCCTAAATTCTTGTACTCTTATGTTTAGATGGTCATGTGAGACGATGTAGTCTATTTTCGATATATGTAATGTGAAGTTGAACATCAAATGAAAAGTCTTAATTTTTCCCGCTTTTTATTCTATCAATGATGTGATGATATATGCTAAGGACTTCTTTAAGGCCTCTAAAAGGACAAAGACGCCAGTTACGACTATGGGGTGCTCTCCGATCGTGACAAACTTGGTATCAGAGCATGAGGTTCAATAATCTTAGGAACGATGTCTCACTAAACCACGTATATGTAAAGTCTTGTTCAAAACTGTGAAGCGCGACACACTTATGAATGATAGGAGACGTGATGCTTAGGAAATTCTCATTTCTTTGGTATTCTTAAGTTGTTCCTTAAGAGTCTTAACTCTATGTGTCCTTCTCTTCTATTGCTTTTCTTATGGTTATATGCTATGACTACTAGAAAGGCAGCCTCAATAAGGGTTGAAGAGGAGATTGCAAATGCAGAGTTCCTCCCCCAAGACAATCAAGATTCTCCTCAAGAACATTTCCACTAGGTGAAAAAGCTCCGGTCAATCCTCTGTCATGTCTGATAGGGAGATAAGGGCGGATTTCCTAAACTTGACTCAAGTCATGGCTTCTCAAGTTCAAGCTGTAACTACTCAAGTAACTGACATTCCAAGAAAATTGGGAAGTTGCACCCAGTGTGAACCAAAATACTAGTACTATGGCTTTACGATTGAGGGACTTCACTAGGATGAACCCTGCCATGTTCTTTGGGTTTAAGGCAAAAAAAGATCCTCAAGACTTTCTATATGAGGTTTATAAGATCTTGTATGCTATGTGAGTAAGTTCAAACGAGAAGTCCGAGCTAGCCACTTATAAACTCAAGGATGTGGCTCAAACATCATAAACTTAATAGAAAGACATAGGGCTTTGAAAGTGGGTTCTATAAGTTGGGAAGTCCTTAGGAGGGCATTTCTTGATAGGTTCTTCTCGAGGGAGAAAAGAGAGGCAAAAGTGGAAGATATTATCAAACTTCATCAAGGAGATATAAGTGTTCAAGAATACACTTTGAAATTCATAAAGTTTTTCAAGTATGACTCTTCTTTGGTGTCTAATACTAGAGATGAAATGAGTCATTTAATTACGGGTGTGTCCGATGATCTTTTGGAAGAGTGTCATGTGGAAATGCTTCATGAAAACATGGACCTTTCTCGTTTGATGGTGCATTCTTAAAAAGTTAATGAGAGTAGGCTTAAGAGGAAAAATAAGGATGCTAAGAGGACAAGGCCCTATGATGGATGTAACTCTAATGGAAAGTTTGAAATTCAAGACAAACTGAAGTTCAAGAAGAGACTCTCCAACCAAGTTCCTTCTAATTTCTCCAAGGCTAACAAGGATAGGGTACCTAACCTTAAGCCTCAACGAGGAAACGGTGGTGGTTCACAAAGTGAGAAACCAATTGTGCCAAATGTGGCAAGAATTATTTTAGAAAATGTTTAGTGGGGACAGATATTATTTTGGCTGTGGAAAGAGTGGTCATATGGTGAAAGATTTGTCCCATGTATAAGAATTAAGGAAGGGAGAGTAACCAAGCTCAAGAAAGTGGTCTTAGTTCTGATGCCCCTAAGAAGAAATGCTTTTATGCTCTCAAATCTAGGGGTGATGAAGAGGTTTCTCCCGATGTTGTTACCGGTATGTTGCAAGTATTTTCAGTTAATGTTTATGCATTGCTAGATCCCAGTGCCACTTTATCTTTTGTAATTCTTTTAGTGGCTATGAAGTTTGATGTACTCCCCAATGTATTAGTTGAAACTTATTTAGTTTCTACCCCGGTGGGTGACTCCATTGTTACTAAAAGAGTCTATATGAGTTGTTCATATTATTGTCCAATAGAGTTACATTGGTTGATTTGGTAGAACTTGATATGTTGTACTTTTATGTCTTATTGGGTATGTATTGGTCAAATTCTTGTTTGCTTCAATTGATTGTAGAATAAGGTTAGCTAAATTCAAATTTCGTAATGAACCTATTTTATAATGGAAGGGGGGAAACTCAATCCCTAGAGATCAAATTATTTCATGTCTAAAATCTTGTAAAATAGTTTCTAAGGGATGTCTCTATCATATTATGAGGGTCAAGGACCTTAGGTCCGAGTCTCCTACTCTAGAGATGGTTCCCGTAGTGAAGGACTTTCCGAAAGTTTTCGCCAATGATTATACCAAGAATTCCTCACGAACGGGAAATAGATTTTGGCATAGATTTAATGCCAGATACAAAACGCATATCAATTCCTCCTTATTAGATGGCGTCGTCCGAGTTGAAAGAATTGAAGGCTCAACTCAATGATTTGCTAGATAATGGTTATATACAACCAACTATATCTCCATGGGGCGCTACGGTGTTATTTGTGAAAAAGAAAGATGGGTATGTTAGAATGTGTATTGAATACTGAAAATTGAACAAGGTCACTATAAAAAAGAAGTATTCTCGTCCTAGAACTAATTATTTGTTTGACCAACTCCAAGAGGCGAGTTACTTTTTGAAGATTAATTTATGATCAGGGTATCACCAACTTAGAGTTAGAGGAGTTGACATTGGTAAAATAGCTTTTTGAACAAAATATTATCATTATGAGTTCCTAGTTATGTCTTTTGGTCTAACTAATGCCTTGGAGGCTTTCATGGACCTTATGAATAGAGTTTTCCGGAATCATCTTGATTTATTTGTAATTGTCTTTATTAATGATATCTTGGTAAATTCCAAGAGTGAGGATGAATACATGGGTCATTTGAGGATAATATTGTAAGTCCTCAAGGAAGATAAACTTTTTGCTAAATATATTAAGTGTGAATTTTTGATAAGATCGGTTGTTTTTCTTGGTCACATTGTTTCTAGTGTGGGTATTGAGGTTGATTCAAAAAAGAAGAAGGCGGTTAAGAATTGTCCTAGACCCTTGAATCCCACTGATATTCGAAATTTCTTGGGTTTAGCCGGGTATTATAGGAGATTTTTTGACGGTTTTGCATGTATCGCTTCTCCATTAACTACCTTAACCCAAAAGAAAGTTAAGTTTAAATGTTCGAAAGCTTATGAGAAAGGCTTCCGTAAGTTGAAATACAAGATTACCTCCACTCTAATGTTAACTTTACCGAAGGGTACCAAAAGTTTTGTTGTGTATTTTGAAGCTTCTTGAATAGGTTTGGGTTCTGTCCTCATGCAACATGGTAAGGTGATAGCATATGCCTTTAGACAACTCAAGGTGCATGAATAAAATTATCCTACTCATGATTTATATTAGTGGCCTAGTGTTTGCTTTGAAAATATGGAGACACTATCTATGTGGAATGCATGTAGATGTGTTCATCAATCATAAGAGTCTCCAATATGTGCTAACTCAAAAAGAGTTAAATTTCCGACGAATGAGGTGGTTAGAGCTTTTGGAAGATTATGATATCAGTGTCCTTTACCACCCCACGAAAGACAACGTCGTTGTGGATGCTCTAAGTCGAGTATCAATGGAAGTGTAGCCCATGTTGATGATAGTAAGAAAGAGTTTGTAAAACATGTGCATAGATTGCCCCAGTTGGGTGTTAGACATGAAGATTCTCATTAAGGGGGTTTCATGGTTCATCATAAATATGAATCATATGTATTGGTTGAGGTAAAATCTAAGCAACACCCTATTGATGGAGTTGAAGGAATCAGTTCTTCGTAAGTCCAATGAATCCTTCTCCCAAGGGGGATGAGGTACCTATGTACCAAGGTAGGTTGTGTGTGCCGGATGTAGATGATTATAGGAAGAATTCTAGAAGAGGCTCGTGGTTATCAATATTCTATTCATCCAGGTGCCACCAAATCGTATTGTGATCGACAAGAGATCTATTGGTGGAATGGTTTGAAGAAGGATATAGTGGAATTTGTGGCCAAATGTAAAAATTGTCAACAGGTAAAGGCCGAACATCAAAGACCGTAAGGGTTAACTCAAGATATAGATATTCCTACTTGGAAGTGGAAAGATGTCAATATAGATTTCGTGTTGGGTTTGACTTGTACACAAAGGCAATATGATTTGATATGCGTCATTGTTGATAGACTAACGAAATCAGCCTATTTTATTCCCATCAAAGCTACTTATTCAGGGAAGATTATGCCAAGTTGTATCTTAAGGAGATTGTGAGAATGCATGGATTTTCTTTATCTATCATTTCGGGAAGGGGTAATCAATTTACTTCTCATTTTCTGAAGGCATTTCAAAGTTGACTTGGTACCAAGGTGAAACTTAACACTGCATTTCATCCACAAACGGATGGTTTGGCAAAATGAATCATCCAAACCCTAGTAGATATGTTGAGGTCATGTGTAATTTCCTTCAGGGGTAATTGTTATGACCACCTACCATTAATTGAATTTGCCTAGAATAATATCTCTTTATGAGAGGAGATGTGGATCTCCAGTTGGGTGGTTTGAAGTAGGTGAGTCTACTATAATAGGTCGCGATGAAATTTATGAGGCCTTAGAGAAAGTCTGAAGCATAAAGTATAGATTGAAGACGACCCAAAGTTGTCAAACATCTCATGCCAATAATATAAAGAGGGACCTCGAGTTTATGGTATGTGACTTTATCTATTTGAATATATCACCCACGAAGGGGGTTATGAGATTTGGGATAATGGGGACAGTTAGTCCCCAATATGTGGGGCTATATGAGGTTTTGAAACGTATCAGAATTGTTGCCTATGATTTGAAATTACCTATTGAAATGGATCCGGTGCTTCCGGTGTTCCATGTGTCAATGCTCAAAAAGTGCATAGGCAATCCAGTGTCTATGTTTTCTCTAGAAGGTTTAGAAGTTGATTCTAACCTTTCCTATGAAGAGGTAAGTTGAGGAATAAGGAAGTAGCTTCCGTAAAGGTTCTTTGGAAGAAACATCCTATAGAGAATGATACTTGGGAGGCCGCGGCCGATATGATGTCCTGATATTCTCATCTTTTTTGTTCCTCTTCTAGTCAAGTTTGAGGTTAGTACTTCCTCGTAGCTTTGTCTTGTTTTGGGTTATGTGTTCTTTAACTTTTATGATTTACCTTAAATATGCATTTTCTTGTGAAAAATTCATATTTCATATAAGTCTTGAATTATGTGTTCTTCATACTACTTGATTAATTGGTTAGTATAATTGAGTTATGTGATATTTCTTGTTGGGAAATTATTTTAATTGTGAAGTGATGAAATTATATATAGGTTCCTTGTTGAATATGTTGAGCTACATGAGAAGGAGAAGGAAATTCCTCCTTATCTAAGTTGAAATGATGAAATGTACGCATAATTAGAAGTTGATGTTCCTCCGTTGTTGTGGAATTTTATTGCATATCTTCCATTGGTTGGACTAGTAGTCTTGAGTCATGAATTCAAAAAGTTTTCAAAGTGTCATTCGAGGAAGAATGGTCCCCGAGGTGGTGGTGGTGGATATTGTTACACCTAGAAATTCATTGACTTAAGTTAGGGCTTCATGTGTAGTTCAATGACTTATAAAGGGTTTTAAATATTTTAGAGGTCCTATTATATGCTAACCAACTAAGTTTGGGAAGATAGGTTGATAAGAAATTAAAAACGACCCCGGTGAACTAGTAACCTAAGCTAGTGTGGTGCTATAGATGGTAGGATGGATCAAAAGGGGAATCTAAGGGTTTGACCATGAAAATATGTTGAATATGTTTATCGGTACCTTAGCAAGGGCTTAAGGGATCGAGTCCAACGGAGAAGTGCCAACCTTGTGGGGCAAGCAAAAGCCAATGGTCAAGGCTGCCATAAAAGGGAGGCTACTGCCTCAACCTTCACGGTCATCACCAAGGCTCGTGTTCATGATCATGAGAAATGTGGGGAGATCATGAAGTTTCCTTTTCTATGGAAGATGGTGGCAACTTGGACTAGCTACTGTCCAATGCAGCACAAACCACTTCACGACTCGTGGTGCACTTGATGGCCCACTTAGATTGGTCGTGACCTTAACTTAGAAGTCAAGTTGGGAGAGATACTTCCTAAGTCGCCACAAGCCACTTCACGACTCATGGTGTACTTGGTAGAAGGGGGGAAGTCTGGTCGTGGTCTTAACTTAGGCGTTTGGGAAATGAGGGTGTTTAGAGGGGCTAATGCCCAAGGCACAACAACCCACTTGATGGGCCATGGTGCTTGTTCACGGGAAAATAGGAGGTGATCGTGACAGTTACATAGAGTCTAGGAGGGGTGGCATATTTAGGGAGCCTATAGCTCAGCACTTCATGATCACAACCATGAGCCATTGAGCTCTTTACAGCTCGTGAAGAGGGGCGTGAATGCTGGACGGGATTTCAAAGTTGTGGTCAAGTTGGACTTTATTTTAAAAGTCAAACTAAGTGAGTGGTACTTCGGGTATTTTTGGGGTTGACTATATATTGATTTTAATGTCATTTAGCACTCAATGCCACATCAAAACCTAATTCCAAATTGAAGCCAATTAGTCCCACTTCTGTCTAAATTCTCTTTCTATCCAACCTTTATTGAAGAAATATTGAAGATTCAAGAAGAAGACC